>OZ029919.1:33503560-33873223 GCA_964023275.1 Norana najaformis | reverse complement strand
GAATGATGGATGGCGTAGGGATCAGAGGTAGAACGAGTAGAGAGCGGCTGGACGACATCAGGAGTGGCGAGGGATGGACTTGCACAGGCTGAGTCTTTTGGCACAGGACAGAGAACTGTGGAAATTTACATTGTAATCGTAATTTAAGATTTATAAAGCGCCTCTTAGAGGATAAACTCAACAGAGGCGCTCCCGACCGAATAAGTAAAATCACTCTTAAACAGTAGTCTTCAGGGCCTGCGAAACCCTGAGAGGGGAAGAGAGAGGAGCTCGAGTCGCAGATCTCGAGAGAGACGGTTCCAGCAGCTGGGACCGGCATACGCAAAGCTTCTGGACTGGGCGGTAGCAGTTCGCATGCGTGGGACAAACAAGAGACCATGGGTGGCCGAACGGAGGGTGCTACGGCCCGGTAACGAGGAGACTAAAGTGAAGCATGCAATCGACACCAAAGGGCAGTGAGCTCATGGACTCAAAGAAGAAGAAGAAGAACAAATGTAATGCTGTAAGAGAGGTCACCGAGGTTACAGTTGAACAGCAGGGTTCCATAACCCAGGGCTGAGAAAGAAGGAAGCCGGGGTACAATAACTCCAAACGTGCCAACACTATTAACCCCGCGAAATAACGAGAAAGCTATATGCCTATAATTATGAGTTGCCCGACCTCTCCTTACAATGCGTCGGTCTCCATGGCAACACGGAAAGAGCCGAATAAAGACGAGTGCGGCCGACGAAAATTGCCTTCTCTGCCGACAGCATATAGTATGTTTTACACCCGCTAATTTATTTAGCTCCTATCGCAGGAAACTCGTTCAAAGAAGCTCATATATGACTGCGTTGCCTATTCACTCGGCGCAGTTCTAATGATCTCCTAGCGGGTTTGCTTGGTCGCTAAGGGCCTCTCCGTCCGGGGTTCGAAATCGAGTGCAATTATCGACTTGTTGTCGAGTCGTGCAACCAATAAGGAAAGGTCGTCCGTGTTTCGATTGCCGTTGTCGTCTTAGCGCTTCAGCCGAATTATCTGTCAGCTTAAGGATGCCCACGACTCTGAGGAATGGTATTATCAGAGGCAAAATAACCATAGGCGATTACATCCACTTACCTTGCCTTACCTTACCTTGCCTTTTACTTATGTCACCTTGCCTTAGCATGCCTTACCTGACTTTAATTTACCTTACCTTACCTCACCTTACTGCAACTCACCTTCCTTTGGCATAATTCGCCTTACCTTATCTAAGTTTACCGTACTTACCATACCATACCACATGTGAAGTAAGTAGTTAAGTAAGTAAAGTAAGTAAGTAAGTAAGTAATGCATTTGTTAGCACGCCCTATGTTCGTCGGCTGAGCGAGGAATCGTAGGCGTGGACAAACACAATTGAATACATAACAAAGCAAACAATTAAAGGAAGACGCACAGCCACAAAGACAGACATACAGTATGACACTCAACCACAAAGGCAGACAAACAGAATGCATAAAAGAAACCGGTTAATGTTACATTACTTCATTTTGACCTACCTTACCATAACTCATCTTACCTCACCATGTCTTGGCTTGCATTTCTTACCATAACTCATGTTACGTTTTTATATAGACACGGCGCCTCCTTGAGGTGAGAGATGGCGCTGTTTCGATGGAATGCCTTTCGCGAGACGAACGAGGTCAAGCAGGTCACGAAAAAGAGGAGGAGGAAGAGGAGGAGGACGACGACGAACAAGAGGAGGAGGAGGAGGTGGAGGAAACGGAAGAGGATCAGTCTAAGTTGGACGCATTTTCCAGTTGTGGAACGATGGTTCGATGCAACGGGAGCCTAGGACTCGGACAAAACGAAGATCCCTGCCACATGAAAGAAAGTAAATAATACGTTGGAGTAGGTTCTGTGTGGTTATCATGATCTGACCTGACCTCACCTGACCTCACCTCATCTCACCTCATCTCACCTCACGTCACCTCACCTGACCTCACCTGACCTCACCTGACCTCACCTGACCTCACCTGACCTCACCTGACCTCACCTGACCACATCTGACCTCACCTGACCTCACCTCACTCGACCCAATCTAATCTAATCTAGTTTAATCTAATCTACTATATTTTATTCTACACCACTCGACTCAACTGTCATCTGCTGGTCTAGTAATCTAAGCACTGTTTATTTACCGATGAAGGTTTATTCCTAATTACGATGATGGTGATGATGATGATGACGATGACGACGACGATAATGATGATGACGAGGAGGATTATTATTTTTACCCAGGGAATGAATGATCCCTCAGGAAAAACATTTTGCTTTAAGGGGACACAAGACCTTGTTATTCTGGAAAAGAAATAATAATAATAATAATAATAATAATAATATTATTATTATTATTATTATTATTATTATTATCTTTGTCGTTTCTAAAATCACCCTTTCGCATTCAATTTCTTTAATGTGCGTAAACACCAAATGTACCGGTTGCCATAGAAACAAACACGGCTTTGGCGCTATATAATTCGACATAATCAGGGTTTTGATTAAGAACTAGATCGATTTGCGGATTATAAACCATGCACTGAAAACGGGCTCGAGAAAAATTAATCACTGACATGTATGCATATATATATATATATGTATATATATACATATACATATAATTATGTAGATATATATATGTACGTATGTGCAAGTTTATATATATGTGTTTATATATATATTAATGTATATATAGCGTATATCTGTATGCATATGTGTTGCGTAATTTGTGTCAGCTTAATAGACGTTGGGTTCATTTGGTACTTTCATATCACATCCGATATTCAGTGTTTTAAATGGAATTAACAGTAATTAAACATCCAAATATTTTTAATTTCTACGAATTATATGCATATTTTCTACATAGTATACAGATTACATACATATATATATATATGTTCTGGATATATAACTTTTAACATACAAATTTTTCCATATTCAGTAGAATACAATATGGAGAATGGAATCTAATGAAATATAGAATAGGAGTCCGTTCTTTACGAAATATGATTTTTATCATCACTATCACCACCACCACCATCATCATCATCATCACCATCACCTCCTGTTTAGTCACGACGATCATAATTCATCCTCTTTAGTTCTTTAAGTTCACCTCTTACGACTGACGGCATCACAACTGACTCGACTCTTGCTCTTAAGCAACATGCTTCTGCCGTCAGCAAAATTGCTTTCTTCCATCTCAGAGCCTTGAGGCCCATACCAGCTGTTCTTACTGACGATATGGCCAGTGCCGGATTCAGCTATAGGCGTAGAGGTGGTTCGGCCCTGCGCCCCTCTTGGTTATATACCGGGTCCCTCTGACCAGACCTTAGCATGGTGGGTGGACTGCGAGAATGTGGCGCCCTTCTGGAAATGCTCTTGCGCAAAGCAAGCAATCCTGGAGCCCCCACGGGATGTGGCCACTCCTTCGAATGTTGCGCTTCTTCAATCAAGATTAGATTATGCAAATACTATTCTTTACAACACCGCTTCCTATAATCCTATGATATCAATGCCAGTGCGGAATATGGCGGCACTTGTTTGCCCTAATAGTAACATTTATCTGTTGACGTTGTTTTGCGGCTTCAGTGGCTTTCCCCTCTATCTCTCTCTCTCTCTCTTTCTCTTACTCACTCTCTCTCTCTCTCTTTCTCTTTCTTACTCTCTCTCTCTCTCTTCTCTGTCTCTCTCTATCTCTCTCTTTCTCTCTCTCTGTCTCTGTCTCTCGCTCTCTCTGTCCCTCTCTTTCTCTCTGTCTCTCTTTCTCTCTCTCTGTCTATCTGTCTCTCTCTGTCTCTCTCTGTTTCTCTCTCTGTGTCTCTATCTGTCTCTCTGTCTCAAAGTGTAGTGATTTTAAAATAGCAGCTATTACCTATGGCACTTATCCACTCCCTCACACTGAACAACCTGTAACAACCGACCATTAACTGATTGTTACGTCCCTGCCAGTATTGCGCGATCCACGATCTTCTGAGGATTCGTCAAGTTTTTATGGGTAAGATTTTGTTGGTGGGGGTGCTCTTAATTCAGCTTCACCCCTATCGTCTGGAACAATATCCCTGTCCATAAAGTCTGCTTCATCAGTTTCGTCCTTCAAGCGGCAGCATAAACCTTTGAGTTCATTGGTTACTTACTTTGCTCATTTCACTGTCCACTATTTCACTCACCGAACGGCTGATCTTATTAATGTCTGGAACGTTAATCTCTGATCTCATTCATTCATTCATTCATTCATTCGCTCATTCGTTCGTTAATCCGTCCTTTCATTCGTTCGTTCGTTCGTTCATTCATTCATTCATTTATTCATTCCCTCATTAATCCATCCTTTCGTTCGTTCGTTCTTTCATTCATTCTTCCATTCATTCATTCATTCATTTATCTATTTATTTATTTATTCGCTCATTCTTTCGTTAATCCTTCCTCTCGTTCTTTCGTTCATTCATTCATTCATTCATTCATTCATTCTGTAGCATACAGCGGTACATCGCACCCCCGCCGCATCCCTCTCTCCATCCATCCATCCAACCAACCAACCTCAGCAACCAGCGTCATCCCAGTCAGTCTTTCAGCCGCTGCAGATTACCCTCAACCTCCCGAATAGCTACTGTATCATGCTCGCCTTGGATTGCATCTCCACTCAAACTAATATGTATGCAGATTAGAAGTACATACATATATATAATTACGCATATATAATGCATATACATATACATATACGTGTATGTATATTAAATTGCTTATGCATACAAGTATATCAATCTATGTGCACAAAAATGTAAACATGTGATTAATGTTTTTTTGGTAACCAAGGAGAAATTTTATTTGTTTACTTTATTTATTGTTTGATGCACTGATTTATTGACTCATTTATTGATACAATTGATCGATTTAATGATTTATTAATAGATTATTTATTTTTATGTATGTATCTACTGTAGTTTGCCTTTGATCCAATGACACAAATATTTATAAGTACGAATCTTGCCGTGTTATAATTTGTTGCGGTCCGTGTTATAATAGAAGACGTTACATAGGTACATACACTCATACATACATACTTACACACACAAACATACATACACTCATATATACATACATATATACACTCACACATACATACACTCAAACATACACTCATACACACATACATACATACATACATACACAGATACATGCACCTACATACAGCGCATGCATACATTTTGAAGCACCAGGGAAGTAGCTCGCTACTTGCGCTAGATAAATTGTCGTCACTGCAGTTACAATACTAAGACAACTTACAATACTAAGATGACTGTATTTGATATTGCCTTCCTTCTCCCAAAGCTCATCCAACAGAGCATCGAAAACACTGAGCAATTGTGAGTTACGGACTACCATGGCGCTATATAATTTTGTATTGGAGAACTACATCTAGCTTCCTGCACATGGACCATCCCTTTAGCTGATATCAACTCCAGAAACTCCGCTAGGAATTTTTACGATGATGCAGTAAAAATTTACGGAACCTTAAACTGAATCCTATCGTACGGCACTGGGTGCAATAAACCCCTCGGCCATACGTGTTGCCGGAACCGGTGCACAATTGAGAGTCGCAGGTCATAAAGCGAGGCCCCATGTTTTGATATCTTGGTTGTCCCGTTCAGTCAGAGCGATTAAAACGACTCTTCTGGCAGCTCTTAAAAGTGCCATTCATCAGAACATCCAGTCCTGTTTATTGCTTCATGGTCTCGTAAATTATACCTCAAATGGTCCGTCATTCGTCCGTTCCTTCACCGTCGCCGGACCCACTGCGTGGAACAGTCTTCCTGAAAATGTGACGAATGCCCCATCCCTGGACACATTCAAGTCACGACTCAAGACACATCTTTTTAGGATATCTTATGACTGCAGTTGATTTTTGAACCCTTGTACAGCGCCCTTTTCTTCGGCCTCGGCTGTGCTACGGCGCTATATAAATTGTCTTATTATTATTATTATTATTATTATTATTATTATTATTATTATTATTATTTGGAACAGTACCAGGCGTGCATTGGTCCATGTATCCGTTGCATTCTACACGTCATATGTTCCGTCGTCCTGGAACATCACGCGATGTCCATTCGTCCCTGTTTCCGGAACTCTGGTCCGTTTTTTCCCCAGTATTTTACGCGTGCATTGATCTCCCTTCCTAAAGGTGCATTATCCATCTTTAGGGAACATTCTACCTGTGTCTTTAAGAAACTTCTATCGATGTGCATGTGGGTTCTTATTGGAACATTCTATACGAGCATTTGTTACATTTCCCATGACATTCGGGGAGCGTATTTCTCATTTCTTGGGAACATTTTAAGACCAGCATTAGTCGATCCTTCTGAAATATGTAATACATGTATGCTGCGCTACTACTGTTTTACGGGAACGCCGAAATGCGTACATCGGCTGCACACTCCCTCGTGCTCTTCCGACTCTATTATTATTCTTCTTCGTTTTCTTCTTTTTCTTCTTCTTCTTCGTCTTCTTCTTCTTCTTCTTCTTCTTCTTCTTCTTCTTCTTCTCCTCCTCCATCTTCTTCTTCTTCTTCTTCTTCTTCTTATTCTTCTTATTCTTCTTCTTCTCCTCCTCCTCCTCCTCCTCCATCTTCTTCTTCTTCTTCTTCTTCTTCTTCTTCTTTTCCGTCTTCTTCTTTGTTGTTGTTGTTGTTCTTCTTCTTCCTCCTCTTCCTCTTCCTGTTTTTCTACTTCTTCTTCTACTTCTCCTCTTTCTCCTCCTATTGTTTCTTCATCCTTCTTCCTGTTCACTATTCTCCTCATTCGTCTCCTCTTACTTCTTTCTCATTCGCCTCCTCTCTCTTCATCTTCTTCCTATCCTTCCTATTTTGGTCCGAACCTAATGAGTTGTCTCTCTGTTGTTTTCTTTCTGCAGCGGCCATTTGCCGATCACAGGAGACCCCGAGGTATCAACAGCTGCCTCCCCAAACACATTTTACCATTCAGTCTACGCGACATGACAGTAAACAGGATCACGAGACGAGGAGACACATCAACGAGACTAGGAGACTCGTGACGTCGTCTTCTTCGGACGCCACAGTAACGCCGCCTTTGAGACTTCAGTCGTTGACGAACAGTTTCGCTTTGGAACCAGAAACAGGCGACCGGAAGGAAGGACCTTCGAAGACGATTCATGATTCTCAGCATTTTAATAGTTACTCGAGTGTCGTATGATGACTAAGAATCATTGGGGTGTGTACGTCAGCTGGACAGACTTTGTAGAAATAAATCAATCGAAGAAGTTTGTCTGACAGTCTGCCTGCCGCTGTCGGACAGTTATCTAGTACCGTCTGACAGTTTATCTTGCACTATCTGACAGTTTGTCTACCACTGTCTGACAGTCTGCCTACTACTGTCTGACAGTTTATCTACCAATGTCTGACAGTTTGTCCACAGGTTTTACTTCTACCACTCTGTCTACCGGTCTGATCACCATGCACTGACACATTATATGGAAGCTCTTCAGAAGTATAGCACACCTGTTTACTACGCGCCTTGATATGATTCCTCGTAAGCCAACAGAAGTAATTCAATTTAACACGCCCTTTGGGAACTCCTCAAAAGCCAATAAACGTACAGGTAGCACGATTGTTTAAGGACCTCTATAGAAGCTAATCAGGAGATAACAAAGGTACAGGTAGCATAATTGTTTAAACACCTCCATAGGAACTCCCCAGAAGCCAATAAAGATTAAGATGACGCACTTGCTTATATTCCTCTACACAGCTGCGTCCCAGGGTCGAAAGATCTTTCAGAAACATGCAAATGCAAACATGACCGCAACAATCCAACGACAGAACACTTTTTACAATCCTAATTTACACGAGTTACCATTTACCGACCCCGAAATGATGGAGGAATGAGTTGGCGTGGTATTCATTTAAAAAGGAGAGACTTGCACAAAATACAAGTGGTTTAAAAGTCAAAACTCTTTGACCAGAGTCATCACAAAGACGCTAAGTATCGGCATATCACATCCATACTGCATTCATTGCCATGGTTGCCTTTTGAGCAAAGAATCCAGTTTAAAAGCTGTCTTATAGTCCACAATGCATCGTATTTATGTCAGCCGACTTAAACTCGGCTCTCTGCTCAAACCAACACTTCACCTCTTTCAGTTTCTGCGCAGGTCTTTCACTCAAGACTGAAAACACTTCTTTTCCAGAAATCTTATCCTGATTCTTCCTCTTCCCCTTATCTCTCTTCTCGCTTCAATTTCAAACAGCATCCACCGTAGCCGTCCGACTGTCTGAGTGCCTGACTCTTGGATCTTGACCCTTTTGCCTATCGATTTTGTTTTGACTGAGCGCCTGTGAATAAGCTGGTTCCCGCGACTTAGCTTTCGTTGAGCGCTGTAGAAATCTCGAGATTACGATTACGATTACGATCATATCAGGAAATATTGCAATCGGTCGACAGTTATCTGTTCAATATCGTTTGACTAACAGTCACCCTCTCTCTGTCATTTATTCTACCACTCTGTCTACCACCAGGTCGAAAACCTGTCTGTCTATCAGTCTGTCTATCTATCTGTCTACCAATATATCTACCAATATGTCTACAGCCTGTCTGCCTGTCTGTCAATCTGTCTACCTGTCCGTCTATAAGTCTTTTTACCTGTCTATCTATCAGTCTAGCTACCTGTCTGTCTACCAATATGTCTACAGTTTGTCTACCCGTCAGTCTATCAGTCAGGCTAAATATAATCCGCCGTTAGAATTAATTGGAATGGAAAATGACAAGATCACGTATGTAAAAACATACAGATGATCCACGTGCAGGAAGAAGCCGTTTAGATGTAGTTTGAATACTTTCGACCGCAACAAGCAGCTCATTCTCTCAGAAGGGGAGTGACAGAAAGAGAGGCATAGAGAAAGAGGCAGAGGCAGATACAGAGACAGACACACAGAAAGACAGAGAGGCCTAGGCACAGACTCTCTCTCTACCAATATGTCTACAGTCTGTCTATCTGTCTGTTTACGAGTCCGCCTACTAGATAGTCTGTACATAACAGTTGTTCTGCTGTTTGCGTGTTTTCATGCGTAGCTGTGTCTTTTATCGACCTGCCAATAAGTGCCGTTCCTCGTGTCCTTGTAAATATGCCTGCTTGTCCGTGTATGTCGCTCTATGTTGCCTTCTTAAGCCTGGCTTTCGTTACTGTTGGAAAAATCGGCCTTCGCTGCTTCTGTACAGCTTTTCCGTTGATGGAAAATATTAGAAGAAATACACAAGTACACAAACGAACAGGCAAATGCAAGCATACATAGGCCTACAAACACAAGTATTCACGCAAACACAAGCGAATATACAGGCATAGTTAAACATACAATATATATGCCTTTTTGGAATTGTTAGTACTTGCAAGGGCGGTCGTAGATTTAGTACCGATTCATCTGAGCCAACTTAACCAGCCATCATTCCGGGGTCGTTAAAATGGTGCCATGGTGATTGTGAAGGTTAAACAGGTGTTCCGCTCTTTGATCGATGAAAGCTGCAGTGACGTCAAAGCTATCTGATCCACAACGAGGTCGTAGCTATCGAGGCCGCAATGACGTCATAGAAAACGGGCTGCAATGACGTCATCGCTATTGATACCGCAAGGACGTCATAGGTCTTCTCCAACCGATACCTTGTGCGTTATGATAATGGCGCTACAGAAATCATTAAATTATATTAGATTAGCTTCAGAGCTTCCGATGCCGCAATGACGTCACGGCTGGTGTCGTAATAAAGAGCCGGAAATGACGATCGACGTGGGAGCGGCTATCATTCGGAGGCATTCGTCATTAGTCGGCTTTGAACCGGTAATAATTAGTTCAAAGGGCGCCGCAGACGACGGCGGAAGAAAAAAGAAAGAAGGCGGCGTTAATAAAGCAAGACGAATGAATGCGTCGACCGGCGCAGCATAATTAGCCTACATCTCATCTGCTAAATTAGTCACTCGATGGTATCTGTCTGTCTGTCTGTTTTTGTGTCTGTGTTTCTGTCTGTCTGTCTCTCTGTTTGTTTGAATGTATGCAAGTATTCATGTTTATGTATGTATGCACAAATACACAAATATGTATGTATGTGCATTTATGTACGTGTGTATGTATATACGTGTATGTATTTTTATATACATTTATGCATGTATGTATGTATGCATGTGTATGTCTGTATTTATGTTTCGCAGTTTCTTTGTCTCCCTTTATGTCTCTGTCTTTCCCTGTGCCTGTCTTTGTGTCTGATTCTATGCATGTCTTTCTGTCCGTCTGTCTGTCTCTGTCTCTTTCTGTCTCTCTTTCTGTCACTCCCCTTCAGAGAGAATGAGCTGCTTGTTGCGGTCGAAAGTATTCAGACTACATCTAAAAGGATTATTACTGCACGTGGAACGTCTATGCATTTTTACACACGTGATTTGAAGTCATTTTCCATTCGAATTAATTCTAATGGTGGATTATACTTATCCGAATGAGGACGTAATCAGACGCATATATTTTCCTTCTTCTCCTCCTCCGTTGGATCATATCCTGTCCGTGGAATTGGTCCCAGCTGTTCTAATTACATCGAGCCACCACCGGTAAACCTAACCACCACTTCTTTAAAATTATCCATAATCGTAGTCCTAGACGAACGCTTGTGTGATCGGGTTGTAAATAGGTAATGTTGAACGTTAGCGCTATCTGGCGAATAACATGAGAACATGAAAAGGCGTGCGTGCTTTGGTCAGCGCTGGCATAATCTAAAGAGTGGTGCGTGCGGACAACGCTGACGCTATCTGACTAATAATATTAGAACGAAAAAGGGATGTTTTGCAAAAGGTGGTATGCTGGTGTAAGGTTCTCAAATAAGTTTTTGGACATTGTTTTCATGACATGTAGCTAACGGGTAGCACTTGAGGATTTTGCCCAGAAGGAACATTTTGCCGAACTAGGCAGGAAAGGGCAACTACATTGCAATGTCTTTAGGATGTGGATTTCTATAGCGCCGTTTTCATAACACCCTGGACATCGGAAGTCCGTGGTCACTTCGATGAGAAAAGCTTTCGTAATTCTGTAAGAGAGGTCCAGTAGAGGTCATAAAGGTCAAAGGGGTCAGAAAGGTCAGTCCAGAACCAAGGCTTCATAGCTCTGCGTCGGCAGTTTGAATCCTAATTCTTACCTTACATATACATTACCTTATCTCACGATGTTATACTTTACATAAATTACCTTACCTCGCATTTATATCACCTTACATTTACCTTTACCTTGTCTTACCTTACATTGCCGCTTCTGGTAGTTTCTTTAGTACGCTTCTCAGATTATCAATAAAAGTGTATCTTCCATTTCCGTGGGAAAAAACTTAAGAGCCAGACCCAAGTGTATCATCCGGAAAAAGGCAGCAGTTAAATAACTGTTTACTTTACAAGTAAGTTTATCATTTATAAACAACGACGTGGTGGAGGGAAGTTTAGTAACAAAAATGCTGTAAACTAATATTGATCCATGAAAAAAAGTACAAATGATTCGTGAAAACTATGGTAGATTTCAAGTGAACTATAACAGATTCCATGGAAACTATAATAGAATCCATAACTTATAATAGAATCCATGAAAACTATAATAGATTCCATGGAAACTATAACAGATTCCACGGATACTATAATAGATTCCATGGAAACTATAACAGATTCCACGGATACTATAATAGAATCCATAACTTATAATAGATTCCATGGAAACTATAAACTATCAAGAGGATGAACGAAAAAATCTTGGCTAAAATAGTGGTCCTAATCTAAGATACACTGTGTATCAGAATGTTATTTGCCATATTAACCTAAACTTATTCATTACGCAGGTTCCACAGAAACTTTAACAGAATCTACATAAACTGCATTGATTCTTGGTGATCACATTTTCGCGTAATATATTAGAACATTAATGAACTAAACTGCGATTTGGTTATGTAGGGAAACTGAAATCAGTTTCAAAGCTCACTTCAAATCAAATAATAAATTAGAATCCGTTAAGAATTCTGAAAAATAAATCGAATTGATTGTGGAACTTGCTCTTCTGAGTAGTTCAGTTTGATTCAAGCACAACTCAGGCACTATTAAACGAAGTTGAACTTTTAAATCATGATTCAACCACTGTAAACTCACTTATAAGTGCCGAGTCGGTATTTCACATACAATGCGCGACTCAATCGCTTCTAAATCGCAATTCGATCGAATTAAAATGGTGATTTAACCACTTCTAAATTGTCATTCAACCATGTAAAAGTCACATACAGTTCATTTACTTTCAAATCATGATTCATCCGCTTCTAAGTCGCAGTTCAATAACTTAGAACTTCTAAGACTTATTGACAGCTTCAAAGGCAAAAACTAATCATTCTTAAGTCAGTATTCTACCACTTCTCAGTAACAGTTTCTCATATTTAATTATTTCGGTTGTGTTAAGAAAAAAGTTCTTGTTTACAGAAATTCGCATTTTCCATCGCATTCTAAAAAGTCTTGGAAGAAGTGCGATCAGCAACAGAGCAATGACTCTTTTAGCCTTTCCAACTGGCGCTTGACAATGTCCAGAAAATGTCCAGCAAATGTCCAGCAAATGTCCAGCAAATGTCCAGCAAATAGCCTCAAACATCTCAAAGGTGGACGAGTTCAATCGCAGCGCACGAGACTTTGATAGCAAACTTATAAATACCGTCTAAAGTATCCAAAAGCCACGGCGAAAAACAGAAGTAACTCGAAAAACGCATACTAGGTCACAGTAGAAGTTCGAAAGAACAAAATATTGTTGAGCAAAATCCTCACGTGACCAAAGAAATTGATCGAAATGACATCCGGAAAAACAGGCGGGCATTTGGGCCATTTGCGCAGAGACGTATCACAATTATGCAGGCATGCACGTATTTATGTATTTATGCATCTATGTATGTATGTATGTATGCATGTATTTATATATGTATGTATGCATGTATGTATGCATGTATGTAGGTATGCATGTATTTATATATGTATGTATGTATGTATGCATATGCATGCATATGCTGTATGTATGTATATATATATCAAGAGACTTTATATAGCGCCTTTCAAGTTGTGTGTGTGCTGTTGTGTATGAAGTAAGGGTGCGTGAGTATTTAGATGAGGGCGTAGACAACCCAGTAGACGACGTTAAAGATGAGAAAGGCAGCGGGAAATATCCGTCTGGACTTCTGGTCGATGTTCTTGGACGAGGCACCGGCCTTGAACTTGACAAACGGACTCTTCCACCGAGGCCCGAACCCACCGGACGAGTCCTCAGCCGACGGGGTCTGCTTCTCCTGGCAATTCGAAAACACACATCTCGACGCTTTCTGATAGGTGCTTCCAGCCAGGAATCAGTAATTATCTCTATCTGTCTGTCTGTCTGTCCGTCCGTCCGTCCGTCTATGTATCCATCCATCCCTCGATCCCTCCCTCCATCCATCCATCCATCCATCACTCCATTCATCCATCCATCCATCCTTCCATCCTTCCTTCCATCCTTCCATCCATCCATCCATCCATCCATCTATCCATCTATCAGTAATCAGTAAGGAGAAACTCAGCTGAAATCCCCCTCTGTGTGTCTGTCTGCCCGCCAACCTGCCTGCCTCCCTGCCTGCCTATCTTTATTTATTTATTTATTTATTTATTTATTTATTTATTAAAAGCACTTGTAACAAGCGCAGTGTCAGTACACCTGAATCTGAGGTGCGGATGTATGTTCGCTAGAGGCCAAGATGGAATCAGGCAAAAGCCAGGGTGAAGTAGTTAGTCTTACGAAGTGATTCAAAAGATGATAGTGGGTTTGCAAGTCGGGCCTTTTGTGGTAGACGATTCCAAATGCGGGGAGCACAGCAGCTAAAGGCACATGATCCTATAATTGTCCTGAACCTAGGTTCTTGCAACAAACCAGTATCAGAGGAACGCAAGAATCTAGGAGGCGATATGGAGTCAGCAAAGTACTAAGGTATGATGGAAGGCCATCTATCTGCCTATCTGTCAATCAATCAATCATTCAATCACTCAATCACTCAATCAATCAATTAATCAATCAATCATCTATCTATCTGTCTGTCTGTCTGTCTGTCTATCTGTCTGTCTATCCCTCTATCTATCCCTCTATCTATCTATCTACCTATCTCTCTCTTTCTATCTATCTATTTCTTTCTGATGTCCCATTCACGTCAAGTGTCTTCATACGTATACACAAAAGGAGGAGAAGTGATTGAAAAGGAAAAGAAAGAACAAGCAGATAACGACGATAATGGTGATAAGAACGACAATGACAATAAAGATGATGAAGAAAACTTAGACGCCGACGATAACGGTGAACCGAAGAGTAACGAAGAATCGAACCATGTCGTTCTGCTTGGCGTCGTCTCCCTGCTTCTTCTCGTTTCGTACACTAACATTCACAAAGGCATACTCGATCAGGGCACCGAAGACGAAAACCATGCATACTGAGTACCAGACGTCAATGGCCTTCAGATACGACACTCTCATCGTGTTGCTGCGTGACGAAGTCAGCTGCGTCGTCATTGTGAGAACCGTCGTGACCCCGAGTGCCACTCGCGCCGGTTCGGAGTTTTTGTTGATCCAGAAGCCGACCCATGATAGCATGACGATCAGCATTGACGGAACGTAGGTCTGGAGGACGAAGAAGCCGACCTTGCGCTTCAGTCGAAATTCGGCCTTTAGGCAGGTATACTCGCCTGTCCAGGAAATGCATTCCAATGGATTTATTAATATATTGGGTATGTATGTATGTATGTATGTGTGTATGTATGTATGTATGTGTATGTGTGTATGTGTATGTATGTGTGTATGTATGTATGTATGTGTATGTGTGCATGTGTGTATGCGTATGTATGTATGTGCGTATGTATGTATGTATGTATGAATGTATGTGCATATGTATGTATGTAGGTTTATGTGTGTATGTGTATGTATGTAGGTATGAATGTATGTGCGTATGCATGTATGTATGCATGCATGCATGTATGTATGAATGTGTATGTGTGTATGTATGCATGTATGTATGTAAACGAGATGTATGGAGTTTATAGCCCTCCGAGATTCATATGCCGAGGTTAAGAAAGCGAAGTCGCTGCATTCCTTTCGGATTAGGCTTGAACGAAGCTGGCCGTTATATGTACCTGTCTTGTAGGTTTCGTTGCAAAATCCGTGAACGACCTTTTCCATTTGGAACTGCGGAAGGTTGAGCTCATCCAGTTTTATTTCAATTGGATCGTCATCAAACCATTTCAATTCGATCTCCTGCTTATCGTAGGAATCTAAGATAATGCACTAATTTGCGTTATTAACTCTGTCTGTGTGTGTGCCTGTGTGTTTATCTGTGTGTGTCTGTGTGCGTGTCTGTGTATCTGTCTGTCTGTCTTTATTAACATCAGTCATCCAATTATCTACCCCTCTAACCATCCATCTACCTACTGTATATATCATGTTTATCTATATATCCATCTATCCATCCATCCATCTATCTCCATCTCTCTGTCTATGTATCCATCCATCCATTCTTCCATCCACCCATTCATCCATCCATTAATCCTTCATTCCTTCCATCCTTTCTTCTTTCCATCCATCAATCTACCCATCCACCCACCCACCCATCTGTCCTTCTGTCCATCAATTTTGAACAATTATTCAGATTTACTACTTCGCTGTCTTATCTTATCTAAACGAAATAACGTTCTTATCTTATACTCACACGTGCTTATCTTGATCTCACAGACTTGGCTATCGAGCGGAAACGACTTCAAATCCATTGTGCATGACAAACCCATTGCCATTCTGCACAGATGAACAGATAACAACGACGAATTTGGATGTAAAGATGAAACAGATGACTTAAATACACTACTACTGCTACTACTACCACTACTACTACTACCACTACTACTACTACCACTACTACTATTACTATTACTACTATTACTACTATTATTATTACTATTATTATTACTATTATCATTATTATTATTATCATCATCATCATCATCATCACCACTATAGACGATAAAACGCAGAGAAAAAAGATGATTTTGCAGACAAAATGAATCGAGAACATTTTACAGTTCAATTCCTTAATAAATTCTGGATAAATTGCGTTTTTCCTTAAAAATTCTGGATGAATTGTAGTTGAATTCCTGAATGAAATTCCGGATAAATCTTGATTGATTTCCTGCCAGCTTACCTGGAAAAGTACCTGACGGTACCGTTCGGATAGATACGCAGGCTCTTGTTGGGAATCGTGATGACGTGTGAGGTACCGTATTTCTCGTTTGGAAAGTAGATGTCAGGAATCCAGAAATATTTGACGTCGTGAGCCGGGATGTAGACAGGCGTGTCAACGTCCGAACTGAAGTTCAGTCTCGAGTCGTTCCAGGTCTGCCGGAAGTCCAAATCGACGTTGAAATGCTGCAGAAAGGCCACGACACATTTGTACGCATCAAAACAAGTAGTAACGTAATTAAGGTGAAGTTAACTTAAGGTGAAGTTAAAGCGGACCTTACCTTACTACTAAGACATTTGTATGGCGCCTTTTTGGAAAGCATGAACTCACCAACACTGCACATCTTTCGGTTTCTGCGCTGGTCTTTCACTCAAAACTGAAAACATTTCTTTTCCAGAAATCTTATCCTGAGTCTTCCTCTTCCCCTTATCTCTCCTCTCGCTTTATTTACAAACACCATCCATCTTAGCCGTCCGACTATGTAACTGCCTGACTCCTGGATCTTGACCTGGAACCGAACCCTTTTGCCTATCGATTTTGTTTTGACTGAGCGCCTGTGAATTAGCTGTTTCCCGCGTCTTAGGTTTCATTGGGCGCTATAGAAATCTCGAGATTACGATTACGATTTAGGTCCATGCTCACGCTGTTCTTGCTATTTAGAACGGCTTCATTTTCTGCTACGTAGCCCTGATTTTCTTGGAGAGGAAAACTCACACGAAATTATCCTACGTTATACATCTGATGAAAGTAATTTAGCGCATGAAAATGTGAACATAAATAAAATATGAATGATGACGATAACGATAACGATACTGATAACCATAGCGATAGCGGTACCGTTAATATTAATGTTAATGTTAACGTTAATGTTAACGTCAATGTTGATGTTAAACCTCGCAATTAGCATAAGTCTTAGTAATTGCGTTGTTAGGCAATGCTCAGTATAATGCACTAGGTCGATTACAAAAAGGTCAGGCCAAAGAGCAAGCGTTATGATGGGAAGGTTGTCGGCATATTTATTTCCCGTTGTTGTTGGAAGAGAGAGAGAAAGAAAGAAAGACAGAGAGAAAGAGAGGCAGAGAGGCAGAGAGAGAGACAGATTTTCAAGCAACAAGATTGACAAAGACAACAACAGGGTCAAAAAGAGTGTTAGAGATCGGACGGGAGAATCAGATATTCTATCAGCCAGAAGTACAGTAGAGCTCGAGGTAGAGCCAGAAAGAGAGCCAGAAATAGAGCCAGAAATAGAGCCAGAAAAAGAGCCAGAAATAGAGCCAGAAATAGAGCCATAAATAGAGCCAGAAATAGAGCCAGAAATAGAGCCAGAAATAGAGCCAGAAAGAGAGCCAGAAAGAGAGTCAATTCAGAACCAAAAGTAACCAAGAAAAAAGCCAAAAATGCTCCAGAATAAGCCAAAGCCATGAAAAAGCAGAAATCGGAGTTGAAAGAGTCAAAATAGAGCCAAAAGAGCCAGAATCAGCCAGAAAGAACCAGAGAATCAGAAATTGAACCGAAAATTAAGCTAAAAAATAGCCAAAAACAGAGCCAAAAAACATAAAGAACCAAACCAAAGCCAGAAATTATCGGGAGAAAAATTGAACCAGAAACGGAGCCAGAAAGAGCCACAAACAGACCAAAAGTAGCGCCAAAAGGAAGACCCAAAATATCCAGAAATAGAGCGAGAAATAACAAGGAAGAGACCCAGAAATTAAGTCAGAAATTGAGTCAGGAAGAAGCAGAAAGAGAAACAGAAAAAGAGCCAAAACGAAATGAATACAACGGCGCCATACAAGTTGACAGATTAGACATTAGCCTCCTGGCCACATCATAGTCTCTTGCTATCAGACAACAAATTTTGGAATTTTTCTGCCTACCATATCGACTTCGTCGAGTGGACCAAAACTTTGGACATAGAAATCAATTTGGACAACAGTTGGTTGACCTAAAACAACAAGACACTTGGTAAATCGGTCAGTCATTCTACTGTAAACACATTTTGAATTCCTCTGAAAGCTTCGAACATGCGCTATATAAATTTGGAATATATATATTTACTCACTTATTTACAAATACGCTCCATACATTTATACATCCATATGGTTACATTATTTTACAGACCTACGGCATCTCCATAAGAACATTAAGAGTCAGTCAATAGAAAAAAGTGTAGAGTATTTATGCTTTATGTGCAGCCAGGTAGAAAAAGCAACAGCCAGATAAATACAAACTTCGATAACGAATACAGCAAGTCAGAACCAAAACGATTTCAGCCAAAGAGAACCAGCCAAAAGTTCAAAGTTGCACTTAAAACTCGTCTATTTAAACTGTACTATGACTAACTTAGTTCATGTTACGCGCTTTCATGCAAGACTAGTTTTGTTTAAGCGCGCTATAAATGCTAGCTTACTTACTTACTTACAAAAGGTACCCTGGACCGAATACAACACACTACAATACAACTATAATTTGACAATGGTCTCCTTACAAAGTTCAGAAGGGCACACTGAAGCCGGGAAAGAGGAGACATTAAGAGCCATAAACAGACAGAAAAGGTAAGTTTTCAGCCTGGAGCGGAAGATAGTCACAGTAAGAGAGTTGCAAATGTGATTAGGTAGAGAGTTCCAGATGGAAGGACCAGCAACAGTGAATGAACGCCGCCAAAACGCAAGACGTGTGCCACGAACAACATACTTTCCAGAAGAAGCAGATCAGAGAGAGGACCAGGATTTACCAGCGCTACAAGATGTAACCATGGATGCTACAAGATGTAACCATGGATGCTACAAGATGTAAACCATGGATGCTACTAGATGTAAACCATGGATGCTACAAGATGTAACCATGGATGCTACAAGATGTAACCATGGATGCTACAAGATGTAAACCATGGATGATCCAACATGTAAACCATGGATGCTACAAGATGTAACCATGGATGCTACAAGATGTAACCATGGATGCTACAAGATGTAACCATGGATGCTACAAGATGTAAACCATGGATGCTCCAACATGTAAACCATGGATGCTACTAGATGTAAACCATGGATGATACAAGATGTAACAATGGATGCTACAAGATGTAACCATGGATGCTACAAGATGTAACCATGGATGCTACTAGATGTAAACCATGGATGCTCCAACATGTAAACCATAGATGCTACAAGATGTAACCATGGATGCTACAAGATGTAACCATGGATGCTACAAGATGTAACCATGGATGCTACAAGATGTAAACCATGGATGCTAGAAGATGCAACCATGGATGCTACAAGATGTAAACCATGGATGCTACAAGATGTAAACCATGGATGCTACAAGATGTAACCATGGATGCTACAAGATGTAACCATGGATGCTACAAGATGTAACCATGGATGCTACAAGATGTACTGATTTGCCTGCACTTTGTACACACCAACTGCTAGTTTGAATCGGATGCGTTCATGAACAGGAAGCCAGTGCAGAGAGCGAAGAGCAGATGCGATACGATCTCGGTAAGACAGCCCACGACACAGTCGTGCTACCTGATACAAGAATTTGGTTAAACGAAGGTGATAGCAACATGAAACTGCCCCTATGGACCAAAATCAAAGCCAACCAAAATTTCACAACACGCTAGAGGTCGTGTTTTCCTTCCTAAAGTGACAACACATCTGTATCTGATCTAGGCGAGGATAGCAACATATATATATATATATATATATATATATACATATATATATACAGAACATACATAAGTGTATATGAACATTTGTGTCCAACACATGCATACATATATGCATACGTTGTTAGTGTCGGCCCCTGTGGAAGAGCCGGGTGTAAGGAGTGGTTGGAGAATGAGCCGTCTCTTTGGGGGGCGTAACCTCAGTAACCCTATAAAAGGGGAGGTTTCCTTCACTTTGCTGAACTTGGCTAGTTAAGCATAGGCCGAGTCCTAAGTGGCTCTGTTTGCTGTTAGTATTGCCAAGACTCCATTTATCGAGCTCATGTAAAGGTCCTCGGTGTGTTTGAGGAACCTGAGAGGTATTTTGTTCAAGTTGTTTTTTTGTGGAAAAATTTGAAACAGCCGTCGTTGCTCTTGCTGATGTCAGATATTTTGTTGTATGATTTATAACCTCTTGCAAGTGTGAATAGAGATTTTATCTAAAACCAAGCGAGTTATTTTTCTCCCCTAGACCAACACCCAACAACGTACATACATACTGGTACACATATACAAGCATACATACACACATACATACTTACTTACACACGTACATACGTACATATGTACGTATGCACCCATACACACATACATTCATGCAATACGTATGTATGGCACGTACGTATATACGTATGTACCCATACACTTATATACATTCATGTCATGCATGCCATGCTATACTATACCCTGCGTCATAACTTACATTACTGTTCCTTACTCAGAATGAAGATAATAACTGATGAAATACACTGATGTAAAGTAGCATAAATGAACATTGTTACAGCGCCATCTTTAGGTACCTGTCTTTAGGTACCCCGCCAGCCTAAATGATTTCTACTGTCTATAATAAGAGCAACATGTTCAATGGTAATCACACATTGTTCTTCTAATGCCTGGAAAAGCCACCAATTACTCGAATTACATTACCTGTTGAGTTTGGTTACATCTTCGAGGCAGTGGATGCAAAAGTAGAATTTGTATGTGGTTCATTGATGCAATATGATGCCTTCCTCCCTCCCTCCCTCCCTCTCTCCCTCCTTTCCTCCCTTCCTTCCTACTGTCTTCTCTCTCTCTCTCTTTCTTCCTTTCTTCCCCTCTCCCTCTCCTCCTTCCTCTCTTCCTGTTTCCCTTCCTCTCTCCCTCTCTTCCTCTCTCCCTGTTTCCCTTCCTCTCTCCCTCTCTTCCTTCCTCTCTCTTTCTCTCTGTTTCTTTCTCTCTCTCTCTCTCTCTCTCTCTCTCTCTCTCTTCCTTCCTCTCTCTTCCTCTCTGTTTCTTTCTTCCTAGCTCCCTGTTTCCCTTCTCTCCCTCTCTTCCTTCCTCTCTCCCTCTCTTCCTGCCTCCATCCATCCATCCATCTTGCAAAGGCCAGGATGAGTAAATATTGAGCTGTCGAACAGCTGAGGCCCCTGAGAGCGCTGAACATCATCTGTTTTCCTGAATTACGAATTGGTTTCGTGGCCCAAGCGATTTGCCACTATCTGCGTAATTGCTGCTGTCAATTCAGATCTGATCTGACCTGACCTGAGAGGCCTCTGACTCAATCTGAACTAATTTCACCTGATCTGACCTAATCTGATAGGCCCATGATCTAATGTGATCTATTCTGAGCTAAGCTGATCTGTTCGAGTCATATCTGTTCCACTCCAGTCTATCTATAGCACCTTCTCAATCAGCATTGTATCTGTAGAAATCTAAGATAAAGGTGTACAGACAATAAAATTTGACAGAATTTCCTGAAGTTCAATCTCGTCCTAAGTTACGATTACACAAAATGATTGGCACAGATTCAACTCTGGATTAGAATAGATTATAATAGAGCAGAATAGAATAAAGTAGAATAGAGCGGAACGAATCGGTTCAGACTAGACTAGACTAGACTTGACTAGACTAGACTAGACTTGACTTGACTAGACTAGACTAGACTAGACTAGATTAGATTAAATAGATTAGATTAGATTAGTTTAGATTAGATTAGATTAGTTTAGATTACCAAAAATTCCGGGTCGGACTCTGCTGTCTATCTCGTATAGCTGGTCCAAAAGAGCCACAGCTTCTGTTTCATTGCTTCAGAAAATAATGAACAGCATAATTAGTTAGCAACATATATTTTAAGGTATCATATTAGCACAAATAAAACGATTTAGAACACAATAGCATTACTAATTGTATTTACTTCATAAAGCCATTTCAAATATTCTTATATCAAGGCGATATTTTAGTCTTTAGCTGTACAATTAGTCTGTGCTGGCTGGGAATTGTCACACTCTGAGTTTAGAAGGGCAGTGGACAGGGAAAAGGGCAATGGTGTAAGAGTGAAGTCCGCTTCTAGGACGCTATGTCCACCTCACTTATATTCCAGTGAAATTGCCATGGCAGTTGTAATTCCAAGATCGGCCATTAAAATAGAAAGCCTACAGAGCTCAACTGCTATCCTCTCATGGTCTGTATGAGTTACGCATTGGACAAATCTTTGAAAAGTCGGTTTATTCGGCGTCTATAGCAGCTATCGGATATTCTGAAGTTGGAATAAAGTGAACTTACTGTCTTTTCGTTGAAATCGACCTGCCAGAGGTCACGTTTCTAATTTCAGAACAAACAAAACATAATTATCGTGCATTTGCAACTGTTTTTAATAAAGTATTCTAACTTCGAAACAGAAGTTATATTTGATATTTGCTAGTTGAGAAATGTTCTAATTTCAGAAATAATAAAACCTAGTTACACTCGTGCTGTAGCTGTTAGTGGAAAACGATTCTAATTTCGGAACAAAATATTTCTAATAACTTTCAACACAGAGCTGCTTTTAGTAAAGAAGTCTAATGTCGGAACACAAGCATTAGGCCTATTGCTGCTATCGATTTGCGGATTATTGTAGAAATGTGTTCCGATAATAGAGCAAATGAAACAAGTAAATTCTGCTTCCTGCGGCTTCATGAAAAAATGTTCTAGTATCAGAACAGCAAAACTCACCCTCTGTTATATCCGCCCCGATCGTCTTTCGCAAGCACAGCTGTAAACAAGGCGAGAAGCAGAAGCAGCAGAAATCTGATCGACATCTGAGGCGTTTCTGTAACACCACTTGTTGGAGTTTGGTCAATAAATTTTTGTCTCTTACACGAGTTTTCGCGTTTTTTCTTCAATGCAGCAAACTTATAGGTGAAGGATTTTTAGTAAACGTTTCACAGAATCGGAACGCACGTGTTGTTCTGCCTTCGGTACGGCTATACGTGTTTGCTTGTCCGAATGCTACAGGTTGTTGCTGTCTATCTGATATATCACACCACCAGAAGGTGCGAAGTGTTCGCAAGGTGTGGATCGAATGCTTGGAGGCCTGCTGCTTCCGGACGTGGCTGCATGGAACCTCCGTTGTACAGGCGCCCAATACTACGGGCCAGAAGGGACCTGTCTACATACATATGCATACATATATATTTACATGTTAATATATATATATATATATATATATATATATATGCCTTGCAGAAAACAAAAATTTGAAAAATGACTAGAGAGCATCAACAGTGGACTGAGTTATAGGTTTATGCATCTCCGATGAAGCAAGTTGCGATATATTTTTGGACGAGCTCAAAGTAAACCAGAGCGAAATGGTAGTAGAAAGGGTCACGTGATGCGAGATGAGTTAAGTAAGTAAGCATTTGCTAACACTTCGCATGTCCGTCTGCTGAACGAAGAATCTTAGATTACACGTTACATGGAGTTACTTGGAGTTACATGGAGAACGGTAAAGATGACATATGTGTAATGTTGATTGAGAGCTCGTCTGGGAGTACATAGTGTAAGGATTCGAGCCTCACCTGAGATGATGGCCAGCTAGTCCTCAAGGCAAAAAGTGCTTAATGCCATCAGCTGATGCTACTAATTAATGAATTAATAGATCATGAGAGATTAAGTCTTGTCTCTAAAGATGAGACTTGATCTTCCAGGAAAGTTTAATTGGCACGTGTAGTATTTTTTCGTCCTGAGAGATCATATCTACCTCGAATATTAAGAATAAATATATAAAAAGGCAGAAAAAATGTATGTATGGTCAACTGCATTACTTTTTCAAGTGCATACTCACCGAAAGGGACACGGTAGCCGATTGGTTACAGTTACGTGGAGAGTACGGGTTCGAGCCTCCTTTGCTGAGACTGTTACTGTGTAGGGACCTTGATCAAGTCCCTAACTCACAATTGCTCATCGCCATCGACTGATTGCTAATCGTTAGATAGCAGCGCTTAATAAATGCAGAAATAATACAACTTAAAACTAAAGGAATGGGGCATTTGTATGTTCTGTGCAAATACTAGTATATGCAGATACAAAGAAGGTGAAATATGCAATCCATGCAGACAATAAAACGTTGCGTTGTCTCGCATGCAAAAACAAAGGGTAAATAAACCTACCAGTCAAAACTTATAATCATTTATACATCAGCAAAAATATGTACACGCAAAGATGCCTATATATCACATACTTGCAACTGTACATTCTCTTGCAAAACAGTCAATTCGAGTTTCGTCGGTGACGATGTTTCATGGGATGCTCCACTTTGCGATCACATTTACTGAGACGTTTTTACTGTAACATCTGTTAACAATAATGATAGGTTTGTACAACACTGAAGTTAGGTGGATATGTATAATAAGACAATTTACAGAGAGCCGTATATATATACTTATAATCGTATATAGTCCCATACTGTGTTATATGTAACATTATCTGTATATTAGGATTTTATTTAGATGGGACTCTTTCTTGGTTACTAGTTTCTTTTTGCCAGTGTACTTGCAATCGTAAATCGTTTGTGTATACGCAAGTTCATATTACAGAGGCAGTGTTTTCCCTATGTAGTGGAATATAAAAGGCCCTTTTTCTCATTTGGTCTATGATATTTGTCTTTGCCAATCTTCTAGTAATCAAATAATCTTCCATACATTTATAATAATATTTAAATAAATTTGATGTATAAAAGCTGTATACGTCTAAAGATTTTTTGATTAGTTTCATGACATTTTCTGTAACTGATATTTGTGTTGTTGCCACTGCACTGTTCTTATCGTTGGTTATTTTTCTTGGAGAGGGAAACTTCACCCCACCTTACCCTACCTCAAAGCTTTTCTGATTAGGACAGCTGTCTTCTGATAAGTGATGGTGGCAGATTTTGCATGAGGAGAAAAAACATGCCTGCAAGTTATTAGGCGCAGCCTATAGACCTAAGCCTAAAGTCTAGACGAGACTAGGTCAAGGTATTGACCTGACCGCCCTTTGTCTAACGCTGAACGGCCTTCGAGTACAAGACCTGCTTGAAGGCCTTGCAGTCTTAGCCCATCTCTATGGTAACAGCATGCATAAAGTAGCTACAGTGTGCGGCAAAGTGGTTTGTTCGGCAGCGCGCCGGGACTGTAACCTAACGATTGTGGGTTCGAGTCTGCTGAGAGGACTATGTAACAAACGTGGAGAAGTTGTTCGCGCACATTTATCTCTCGAATTAGATTCAGATTGATTGACCTTACAAGTATAATAATTGCCATAAGGTGAATGAATAAAATAAAACGCTGTCTAAGACGTTCTTCGATGACTTATGTCCAAAGCACAACTGTTTGTTATTGAAGAACATGGCTGTCTTGAGTCTGAATCAGACGTGTAGGCCGAAGTGATTGTGCTGAATTGTTGGACATTATCACACGAGCATATTTTTATTACCAAGAAGGAACTTTTATCAAGCCGCTGAATAATACACAAGTCATCAACCGATGACGCACCAAAACCACGCCATTGTGTAAATCAAATGCAAGTTTTTTTCAACGGCGTCGCTCCCTACAACTCTTCCCCAGCCGATATATCTTTCTGTCTGAAGGCCGCGCCTTCTGCTTTATTGCCTGGTATCGTTTTCTAGTTTATGTAACCTCTTTTATCTGACATCCAACTGTCATAAATCCGTCTCTTCCGAAATTGATATACGTACGATGCATACACACATACACACATATATAAACACATTCAAACGCATATGAATACATACATGCATAAATACATACATATATGCATGCATACATACATAAACACATACATACATATGTACATTAATACATACATACAGGCATACATGCATGCATGCATACATACATACACACATACATACATAAACACATAAACACATACATGCATACATAGACACATACATGCACATACATACATACATACACACATACATGCACATACATACATACATACATATATGCACATACATACATACATACATACATACATACATACATACATAGACACATACATACACATACATACATACATACATGCACATACATACATACATACATACATACATACATAGACACATACATACACATACATACATACATACATGCACATACATACATACATACATACATACATACATACATGCACATACATACATGCACATACATACATATATACATGCATGCATACATATATACATACATACATACATACATACATACATACATACATACATACATACATGCACATACATACATACATACATGCATGCATACATATATACATACATACATACATACGTACGTACATACACACATACATACATAAACACATAAACACATACATACATACATACAATACATACATACATACACGCATATGTACATGCACACATACATACATACATACACACATGCATACATACTCACATACATACACACATTGCCAGAAGACCAGGGACAGAAGGGAGAGAGGAGCTGCTGTTCGGGTGAATTGTGTTTAAGCTGAGAGGAATGGGAAGGCAGCTTAGTCAATGGATCAGGGTGGGATTTCTTGAAAAGTGAGACTTCGATTTTGAATAAATAGCAAGAAGGGCTTGAGACGGATGATGGTAGTTGAACGATGGAAGGGATAGAGGATGAAACATCGGGAATCGAACCTTCGACACAGCGTCAAGAGACTGGCACTCGTTCACTGCGCTAACGCATCGAAACTCTTATATCCATACAAATGATGAGGGAACGGAAACAGCTGGAACGGCTGAAACAGCTGATCCTGTTGATTAGCCCAATCCACGGAGACGATTTTTCAGTCAACGGGGAACCACTGGCGCCGCCGAGTTTCCAGTTGGCCAACCGAGAATTCGTTATCCGTGCGAGCCTAGAAAAACACGGACCATCCAGTCCAGAAGGTTCTTCCTGAGGCAGACAGACAGACAGACGGACGGGGGATAGATTTAGTTCGTGGGTAATTAAATTGCGAAACACCCAGAAGCTTTCGATTACGTCCAGAGGGAGTCGTCGAACAAGTGAACTTTTGAGATGGGAATTCGTACTTTCCCGGGTGATATTAGCAGTGAACTAAGGCAAAGTTGGTCGGGGTCGCGGTGGGTGTATTTATCAGTGGGGTCGTACTCGACGCACCTCTATAAATTGGACCCAACTTTGCCTCCTAAATACTTCAGACGTTATACAATTTTCTCCTTTGATCGTCAACGGCCTTTGATGTTTCGACAAACCTATCTTACTCCAAAAAACTAGGAGTTGAACTATATTGTCTATGTGTGCATGTATTTTATGTACGGTTGTACGCATGTTTATAAATGTATGTATGTGAGTAGGTAGGTATTTAGACCTATGTATGCGTGTATGTATGTATGTATGTATATAAGTGCTTACGTATGTATGTATGCATGCAGGCATGTATGTATGCTTGTATGTATGTATGTATGCTTGTAGGTATGATTGTGTGCATGTATTTATGTAAGTACGTACTTATGTATGTATGTATGTATGTATGTAGGTAGGTAAGTATGCATGCGTGTAGGCCTACGTACATGTGAATGTATGCATGTAAATAGGAATGTATGTATTCATGCATGGTTATATTGTATTGCATCGAATTGTATTGCATTATTTTGTGTTTTATTGCGTCTACCTACTATACCCTGTAGCCAGCTATGGATCGAGAAGCGAGGAAAGTTTCTACCCCATCACAACCAGTGCATATGAATTTTTTTGAGGTTTTAATGATGCCTTAAGTAGCTCCCAAGTAATCAACGTAGACCTTAGCAATAACACTTTATTAATTACACCTTAACATTAACACCAGACAGTTTATGGGCCACTTAGAGCCGGCATGAAGACCTGAAGTTCTCTGCCACCGATCCATACAGCATGGCTGGTGTTAATAGTATTCATAAATATCTCACGGCAGAGGCCAAGCATAACTCAGCTGGACCACCATCGTAGCCGTCTGCCTGTCTGACCTTTCGCTCTTGACCTAGAACCGAACTTGACCTTACCTGCCTACTGATTTTTTCGACCGAGCACCTCTCAGTAAGTTGATTCCAGCGACTTAGCTTGACTGGGCGCTATAGAAATCTCGATTGGACGCTATAGTAATCTCGATTGGGCGCTATAGAAATCTCGAGTTCATGATAACGATTTCCTAACAGGCAGTTGAAGTATACCAGGTATCACTACCTGCCTGTCTGACTCCTGGATCTTGATCTAGAACCGAACCAACCTTGCCTACCAATTTTGTTTTGACTGAGCGCCTGTGAATAAGCTGGACACCGCAACTTAGCTTTCGTTGGGCGCTTTAGAAATCTCGAGATTACGATTACGAGTACCAAAGACGATATATTTAGCTAGAGCGTGTACGCACTGCCACCTAGCGACTGCCGAACATTGATCGCCACCTATCGAATGATATGTGTGTAACTGTTGAAACATTTAAATCTTCGCCACAAGATGAAGAAGATCTCTCCCTTAAGCTAACCCTGCGAAGCAGCAATGAAGTGTGAGCGACTCAACTTTCTTAGCCTCGGCATATGCGCAAGGGTAACCTACTGATTAGCCTCACCCCGTCTAATCTTGCGCGGACAGTGTACGGCCAGTGTGTTCATTTTATGGCTGTGTTCGCTAGGGGCGTTAGTTGAACAGAATTCTCGAACGCATTTTTCCCTGGCGGAGATTTGAACTTCTGACCCCCAGGTCGACAGTTCAGCAAGGTAACCGATAGACCATCGCTCACGATGAAAAGCTAAAATTCGATATACTGCTCTGGAAATCCAGATTATGCTGTTAGATTGGATTCGTAATCGTAATCGTAATTCCGAGATTTCTACAGCGCCCAACGAAAGCCACGCCGCAGGGAACAGCTTATCCACAGGCGCTCAGTCAAAACAAAATCGATAGGCAAAAGGGTTCGGTTCCAGGATTGCGTTAGATTGGATTAGATTAAACCAGATTGATCAAATCAAGTCAAATCAGATTCGTTTGAATCAGGTCGGATAATCAAATTATTGCTCTCGGAATGTATCACTCGATGTCGCTTCAGGTGACAATCAATTCTCGAGCATCCTCTGTCGCCAGGCATTAGCAGTAGTCACGGCAACGATCACCATGACAACGAACGCTGCGACGTAACTAATCAGCACCTGCGCGAGCGCGAACAGGTAGGCGGTCACGTGGCACCAGTCGTTGGGCGCGTCCATCGTTGCCTGGAAACGCGGTCTCCAGGCACCGAGGACCCACCATCCTCCGCAGACGGTCCAAGCAACGAGGAACAGGTTGAGGACGACCTCGGAGAAGCGTGAGGAGCGAGACACGATGACGTCACCGGTGTCGTCATACTCGTCGTCATAGTAGTCGTCATGGCGACGGTGACTCGCGTCTCGCTTGGCGCGTCGTCGGTCGTCTGCTGTGATGCTGCTTCGGTGCCGTTGGCGCCGCATCTGTTGCCATAGCAACGAGACCAGCTTCAGCAGCCAGAAGCAGCCGCCGACCAGAAGGTAAACGGGGATCTTGGGCTGCGCAGGACAGTTCTCGAGGTGACGTACCCCTGAAAAAACTCAAATTTATGTAGCGCACTGATTCGTCTTCTATCATTCTTTTGTCATTTCTGTCTGTCTGTCTGTCTATATGTATGTATGTCTATCTGTTTGTCTGTATATATGTCTCTGTCCGTCTCTCTGCATATCTGACTGTCAGCCTGTCTATCTGTTTACACATCTGTCTGTCTGTATGTCTGTCTGCCTGTATGCCTGTCTGTCTGTCTGTCTGCCTGTCTGTCTGTCTGTCTGTCTGTCTGTCTGTTCCTCTACCTCAACCTTCCATCATCTTCTCTTTGCTCAGTCTGATTCTTTATGCCATAATCCCTCTCTCCCTCATCAATCCATCAACAAATCGATCCGCATTCCATGGCATGCAGCCGACTTAAACATTATTAAGATGGATTTTCCTCTTTGCTAATAACATTAAAAATTGTTCATCATTACAAACCGGCCAAAAATCCTAAAAATCTTATAATGTTATGCTATCTCATGTTAACAAATGTTACTGTTAAGTTACTCTGTTGTGTTATGTTATGTTGTATGTTATGTTATGAAATGTTATGTTATGTTACATATGTTTGACTCTACACTCTCCTACGCTACAGCGAGATATCCGATAACGATGATAATGTAAATGTAAATGTACACAGCTTTATATAGCGACCGTATGGCCTCTTACACCCTATTCGTTTTTCAATGAATTTATCGGGTGAGATCCTTCACCACCGCTGCCCGTTTGAATGGGCGCCACGTCACTGGCCTAGTTAGCTACATCGGTAACCGCGTATGCCACGGAGGCTCTGTGCGTTAGGATCCTCGGTTCGCAACCCGATCGTGGCTTATTTCAGAGAGTTGAATCTCGGGCTAGCAAAGTCCTTACATGGGGACCTTAAGTGGCGTGGCGCCCATTCAAACGGGCAGCAATGGTTAAGAATCTCACCCGATTAACTCACTGAAAAATGAGCAGGGTCGAGGCCATACGGTCGCTATTTAAAACCGTTTACATTTATTTAAGGTTCCCGTGTGCGGACCGTGATAGCCCGAGATTCAAATCTCTGAAGTAAGCCACGATCGGTATGCGAACCGGCATCCTCACACTCAGAGGCGCCTTGACGTAAACGTTAATCAATGTAGCTAACCAGGTGAGTTAAATAACACTGTTAAACTAAAATCTCATATCACGATATGTTACGAGGTTTTCATTTCCGGAAGAAAGAGAAGAAATGGCTGAACTCTCTTCCTATGCACTGATTAATATTAACAGCCGATAAATCTTCTTACTGACCGACGGATGCCATCGCTAGGAAGTAGATCATACTGACACCGAGAACAGCAGGAAATAGCGCTGCAAAAACAACGCAGGTTTGATGTGACCATCATCATCATCATCATCACCACCACCATCATCATCATCACTAGTATCATCGTCATCGTCATCATCATCATCATCATCATCATCATCATCGTTAGCATCATCATCACCATCGTTAGTATCATCATCATCATCATCATCATCATCATCGTATCATCGTCATCATCATCATCGTTAGTATCATCATCATCATCATCATCATCATCATCATCATCATCATCATCATCATCATCATCATCCTCATCATGACCATCATCAGATCACGTCAGATTAGATAAGATCAGATAAGATAAGATCAGATAAGATCAGATAAGATCAGATCATACTGAATAATGCCAGAGTGATTCAGACGTGTGCCAAGTGCCCTTTGCACCAGTCTTTCGATCCTAATGGACGCCAGAGGGCGCTTTGAACGACCGCTTGATGCATGCAAATAGCGCCGCCATCTAGCGGTCAGTTCGGCCTCTTTCAATCAAAGCCAGATCGCTGTCGGGCCAACCGAATGGCCGACTTCCGTTTCCGGTTTATTTTCTGACAAAGACGTCTAATTTATAAAGATAAACTCCCTCGGCCCGGCTGCGTTGGAAGCAGGAGTGGTGGTCATCAATCAATTTCTAATAGCTTATCCTCCATCTTCTCCTCCTCGTTCTCCTCCTCACTTTCCCTTCCTCTTACTTCTCGTTCTCCTCCTAATCATCGATTCTCCGCGTCCTCATTGTCGCTATCCTCCTCATTGTCTTCTTCCTCCTCATTTTCCTTCTAATCCTCATTATTTTCCTCCTCCTTCCTCCTATCCGCCTTCCTTGAGAATCTCGCGAATATTAGAACCCATAAAACTGTGTAGGTTGATACCCAAGAAAAGAACTGCTGACAATACAATGCAATCCAATGCAATTCAATGCAATGCAATTTAATGCAATTCAATGCAATGCAATGCAATTTAATGCAATTCAATGCAATGCAATGCAATTCAATGCAATACAATACATAACAATGCAATGCAATGCAATTTAATGCAATTCAATGCAATGCAATGCAATTCAATGCAATACAATACATAACAATGCAATGCAATGCAATTTAATGCAATTCAATGCAATGCAATGCAATTCAATGCAATGCAATGCAATTCAATGCAATACAATACATAACAATGCAATGCAATGCAATTTAATGCAATTCAATGCAATCCAATACAAACCAATACAATGCAATCCAATGCAATCCAATCCAATACAATACAATGCAATCCAATGCAATCCAATGCAATCCAATCCAATACAATACAATACAATCCAATGCAATCCAATCCAATACAATACAATACAATGCAATCCAATACAATACAATACAATGAAATCCAATCCAATACAATACAATACAATCCAATCCAATACAATACAATCCAATCCAATACAATGCAATCCAATACGATACAATATAGCCCAAGAGAATACAATGCGACGTCGTACTCTCAATGTCACCCTCACCTTTCTCTTACTTCACGACTCACCCTTAATTTCGGTCTCACCATTATTGTCCTTCCACACCCTGACCTCTGACCCGTGCTTGCCCACATGGATCGAAACAATTGAATTTCATTGTAATGGATTGGATTATATTGTATTGTATTGGGTTAGATTGGATTGCATTGTAATGGATTAGATTACATTGAATTGGATTAGATTGGATTGGATTTGATTAGATTAAATTACAAGCAGGGATTCGATTAGAATATATTAGATAAGAATATTATGTTAGACTATATTAGATAAGATTATATTAAATAAGATTAGATTAAATAAGATTATATCAGATAAGATTTGATTAGATAAGATTTGATTAGATAAGATTAGATTAGATCAGATAAGATCGTATAAGATCAGATAAGACTGATCGTACGGGTGCGTGTCCTCCGCCTGATCGTCTTCTTCAAGAGCCCAGCAAGTGCCCCTCCTCCTCCTGCTCTCGTCTCTCTCTCGTCGACCAGGGCAGCCGTTGTCGTAGCGGCTTCTTCCAGGGCAAAGGACACCGATGGTACCCTCTTCGCCCCGCTGTCGTGGACCGGGGTACGGTAAGGGGATGGCGAGTGTACCCGGCGCCCCGGCGTGTTCTCGTTATCCTTGAGTACACACAGACAAGAAATAATTATGTAGCGCCTCTAATAAGCTTGTGGTCACGTGGAGATTGATGGGGCGTTAGGGAAAGTTAAACTACCCCTAAAGTGGCTTATTATGTCTTAGTTGTACCTAAACTTATCTTATTTTGGTAATTCATACGCTGCCTTGCTTCGTCTTAATTTACTTCACTCTGGCTTGCCTACGTTACCCTACGTTACCCTATATTATCTTGCTTTACTTTGCTTCACCTTACCTTACTTTTACTTACATTACCTTGTCTTACTTTGTTTTTGCTTTACCCTACCTTGGCTTTCCTACGTTTGACCTACCTTACCTCTTAAGTTACTTAACCTGGTATTACCTTAAGTTACCTAACTTACCTTGCCTTGTTTTACCTTCCTTTACCAAGTAGTAGGATTATAATGCTTGTCTTACCTTGCTTTGCTTTACCTTTACCTTGGCTTTCCTGAGTTAAGCTTACCTTATCTCTAACTTTAGGATACTTTATCTGATATTACCTTAATTTACCTTATTTACCTTGCCTTTTTTACCTTCCTTTACTATGGAGTAGGATTATGATGCTTCCAGAACGCAACACTTTATTTTAAGGTAATTATCTTGGCTCCCTAATCTTGAAAATGTGAGTGCGTAAATATGAACTTGTCTATGCATTTATATAGCGCTACGTGAGATAGAATCACCTCAGCGTGTCGAGTTACACTTACTATGGGAGTGAACAAAATGTTAGGGGAGTGATAAGTTGTTGAGATGCTCACCCCTCGACATCCGACAAGCAAGTAGTTCGAGTTCCTCCCGACGCTGAACTGTTTTGTCTTTTCGAGCGGCAGTTCAAGGCCGCTACCTCGCATGGACGAGTTCAAAGAGGAGTTGCGGTCACCACCAGAAAACATAGCTCCAACAGCGAGTTGATGTTTGCTAATCGAGCAGGAGCGTAGTTCCAAATGCGAGTTAAACCTCTCGAGTCACGCATAGCGTAGTTACGGCAGCGAGTTGGTCCCTTCGAGTTACGCCGAAGTTTAGTTCCATCGGCGAGTTGACATTTTCCAGTCACGAGATCTGGCTAGTAATATCGTTAGGAAGAATGGTTTCCATCCCAGAGTTGACCTTTTCGAGTCGCCAGACGAGACTCGTTACCTGCAGCGAGTTGAGCCAACAACGTACAATTGATGAGAAGTGATCAAATGGCTCGAGTTGTATATAGGCTGCGCACAGCAGACGTGACGGATTGCGAAGGGAGCACCAAATACCTCTCCTTACCTAAAGCGCATGCTGCACGTTGGATCATCATCATCATCACCACCACCACCAGTATCATTATCGTCATCATCATCATCACCACCACAACCACCACCAGTATTATCATCATCATCACCACCACCACCAGTATCATCATCGTCATCATCATCACCACAATCACCACCAGTATCATCATCACCACCACCACCACCACCAGTATCATCATCATCATCATCACCACCACCAGTATCATCATCATCATCACCACCACAACCACCACCAGTATCATCATCATCACCACCACCACTACCAGTATCATCATCACCACCACAACCACCACCAGTATCATCATCACCACCAGTATCATCATCATCATATGGCGTGCCTCTCTCCGCTAAGGTTGCTGCTGCGACCTAGGGATCGTCTGCAAGGTGTGGGTAGCCCAAAGCTTAGTGGGTGACCTTCACGCTGTTTATTAGTTTGTAAGTGTGAAACATCTTGTCGCTGATAATACGGTTTAATTACTGCCGAGCTGTCGGGCTTTCTCGGTTGATGTTCCATGGCCTTTGAATTCGCTGCCGAGTTCGATTCATTCTGTCAGTTCTGTGATGCCATTCAGGTCTAAACTTAAGACTCATCTGCTTAAACTTTCTTACCCACTGTACTCTAACTTCTGGTTTCTCTGACTTACAAGAATTCGACCCGGCTTCTCCAATGGATAATGATTTTGACTAAGATTTCACTTGAACTGACCATCAATTCTTAAAAGTCATTATTAAAATTTGTAATATTGTGATACAGACATACATACACACACCAGCACACATACATGTAAGCATATATATATATATATATATATATATATATATATATATATATATATATATATATATATATATATATATATATATCCACAGCTTAAAACACCACTGAATTGAAATTTACTGTAAGACATCCAAATAGCATGCATACATTTCCCCCAGTTTGTATACTGCCACTATAAAATGTGCAATCTTACAATCATGTAACCTGAGATGAATTTGTAAAGCACAAATTGTTCCTTAAGAGCAGACAATATAACAAAAAACAACAGCATCAGTTTTGACAAAATATTTTTCTAAAACTACCACAACAATTTCGCAAAGCTACTTTGAACACCAGGTTTAAAAAAAGAAAAAGACATTCTTCAGTTCGGTATAAAACTCTGCGATACAACTTTCTAAATTTCAGATCGAGATTATCAGATCATAGATCTTTTAAAGTTCTTTGTCCTTCTTAATCGTAAACTCCTACATTCAGTTATGTCACTCAATCAGTGTCCCTTTACGTATCTGTAATCATAAGGCGTAATCCGATGCCCGAACACAGAATAAAGTGTAAACATCAGAGACAGGAGAAATCGTTCGGCGCTCATCACTGGGTGGAGCCACAGGACAACAACAAAACAGAGAATCCCAGAATGTCGCATATGATCTCGGGCTCTTCGTTTCTCCGCTTCCATCAGAGGCTGTATGCCTACTGGCGGAAAACAATGGTCCAAAACCTGCCGAAGTCCCACGAAGTCCAAGAAATCCATTCCGAGGGTGGACAGGAAAATGACCAGCCACAGAACAGCATGTAGAACGTAGAAAACCTTTCCGAGCAGAAACAGCGACGTCGTTTCAAGGCTCCAAAGGGTTAACACCGGTGACGCGTCATAGTACTGCATCACCAGTTCCAGTGTAACACAGGTGGCGATAACATATATCGACCGCTCGAGAGGATCACACCCAAATGCTCTCATGATGCTTTTCCAACAATTGGTTGTCATTACGCTATGCTGGAATACAAACAGCAGAATGAGACCCATGTTCCAAAATAGAGGAACAAAGAAAGGTCTGTCGCATGACAATCGATCCGTGAGAACGTACAATTTCAAATCGGTCCAGCTAAACCATTGATATGACAGATAATATGCCAGACTCAGTGCAGTCTTTATGGTGAGAAAAAGACCAACAAGACCTGTGAGCACGAAGACAGTCTGACAAACTTTGCCCATCTCTCAGAAACTAAAACACAATCAGTTTCAATCATCAGGACCTTTACATTGTATTACCAAAAATACTGTGTGGAGAAAAGTAGTTTTGATTTAAAATGGTAGTAGAATAACATTCTCTAGTTCTTTTACCCATCCACCCTTGGGTTATGCGGAATCGCCTTTTGTCCTCAGCTTGTAGGATTTGCCATACGAAAAGCAATTTCTCGTATCATGGCACCTCACCAATACAAATAACCGATCCCACCAAATTTAGACGAATTCGCCAGGAAATCTGTTACATAGTTCTCTCACTACTATATTTTCAGTTGTTTTCGGCCCACAAGGAACTGAACCCAATGCGGGTTAAATTAACTTTGCTATGCGAACTCTAAGAGGGTGCATTATAAAACAGAATTCCGAAATTCGAATCTGAGGTAATGCACAAAAAGTAAGAAAATACATTTGAACCTAAAGTGCTTGGGAAAAAACTAACAATTCTTTAAAATTTCTGAGAGTTTGCGAATAACGCCGTTTTACGGAAATTACATATTTACCAAAGAGCAAGATGCTGATCTAGTACATATTCTTTTGTGGCGCAATCCCAGCACTTCAGCCAAGTGGCTTGCTCTAATAAAACCCGTTATGCAACCAGTTTGCATCTATTCGAAGTTTTCCTTTAGATCTAAGTCGCAAATTATTTACTGACTTAGTCGGCTTCAGAATCCATTTCTGAAATTAAATTTACAGTATTGGTGAAAGTGCAAAGTTGCAAAAAGATGAGTTCTTTTGCCGCAGATGTTTAAAATAAACTCTTTTACTATAAAGATATTAACAAACATTCTGAAAGTTCACTGCTTTGCACAGCTTTCTGCTAGGAAAAATTTTGAAAATGGCGAGATGCTCGGTGTTGCTTGCGAATAATAGTGCTACAAAATCCCCTAGTAAACAATTTTGCACGGGTGAGCGATAATAGACGAAGTATTTCCTTCAAACATGGCAACGAACAAGCGTATAATATACGTTGGTGAGCAAAACACGACTAGTTTAAGTTATACATCAGCAGTAAAGCTTAGCAAAATGCAGTTTCCATATTGTATCAAACTGCGTAACTCCAACACAGAATCAGATCTGTTAAATAGCCGTATTTTAATGCCTAAAAGGCACTGCATAAATGTCCACATACGCGTATGAGGCCTCAAACATGAAACTATCGAGTCCCACGTATGGACTTACTTGGTTGTTGCGTTTAAGTAAGTAATCTGTTTGCGCGAGACAAACATCTTTGTTACATTACACTGGTTTACAGTACATTATGTTACGTTTGGTGCTGAAGGCGGACTGTCCGAGGAAGTCGATGAGAAGATTCTCCAGGGAGCGTTCATTCCATTCGGAGAAGTTCTCGACATTCAGATTCCGCTTGACTACGAAACGGGTAAGTCAAGTCAGGGGTTCAATCCCTCACCAGAATCGATTAATATATCAGAGTGGATGCCTTTGGGAGCCACGTCAACTTGTTTAGCGCATTCATAGAGTAGGTAATGTAAGAGGGTTGTTTACTGATTTAAAATGTAAGAGAATTGTTACGTATTTACAGATTGTTCTATTTGCTGTGTAATTCTTAGTAATTGGGCTGAGAATTGTCATTGTAAAGCAACCGAGAAGTAGCTCTCTATTTGCGATGCTATATAAATTTTCGTAATTGCATCACGTTTTAACGAAAAATGATTACGAAAGAATGAACTTGTTGCTGTGTCTTTGTTGTCAGAAAAGCATCGTGGATTTGCGTTCGTTGAGTTTGAGTCGGCTGAAGACGCAGTAGCTGCAATCGATAACATGGTATAATACAGACATTTACTTACTTACTCATTACATTTATTATTACGTTACTATTATTTACATTATTATTACATTACATTATTACATTATTATTACATTTATTTACTTAATGTATATTATTTAAATGTAATTAACAGTTTTCTGCTGGTTGTTTATAGATTTTTATAGATTATTATTATTATTACATTACATTACATTATGTTAAAACATTATTATTGCATTTATTTACTTAATGTATATTATTTAAATTTAATTAGCAGTATTCTGCTGGTTGTTTATAGATTTTTATAGATTATTATTATTATTATTATTATTAATAATAATAAGACAATTTATATAGCGCCGTAGCACAGCTGAGGCCGAAGAAAAGGGCGCTGTACAAGGGTTCAAAAATCAACTGCAGTCATAAGATATCCTAAAAAGATGTGTCTTGAGTGGTGACTTGAATGTGTCCAGGGATGGGGCATTCGTCACATTTTCAGGAAGACTGTTCCACGCAGTGGGTCCGGCGACATTATGTTACATTACATTACTTTACGTTAAAACATTATTATTACATTTATTTACTTAATGTATATTATTTAAATTTAATTAACAGTTTTCGCTGGTTGTTTGTAGATTTGTTTTATTTTGTTTGCAATTTTTTTAATTCAGTGGTGTAGTCATTGGGTTGACAAATCTCTAGGCGAGAGTTTTCCAGACACTGTCTTCGTTCAACTACCAGGGGATGGTGCTATTGTGTACCACAGACATAATAGAGTTATTCAAATGAATTTGCGATTAGAGTTACAGTTACAAGTTAGAATCATTTCTGGTTGTAGAACGAGTCAGAATTGTTTGGCAAGACTCTACGAGTCAATCTGGCCAAGCCGAACAAGCTCAAGGAAGGCTCAAGTCGAGCAGGTACTTCACAGAAACATCTGGTTTGGTAAAGTCAGTGGGTGTTTGTAAAGTAAAGTATCCCATATCCCACAAGGGAGACATAGGGGAGGTGCTCAATTCCTTTTCTTTAGGCCCTTGAGCCGGCAATGAACGAATCCCAAGGTCCTGGACATGGGGCCAGTGCATCGCAGGACTTGCTGTTTACTTCCCAGCTTACGCCGGTACCATATTCTGCTGCTTGGTGACAGAGACATGGTGGGCGCAAACAACTTGCCCTGGGTCACTGTGTGGAATCGAACCTGCAACCGCATCATCATTGACCAAACACTTTACCGATAGACCTCCGTGCTGCACCCAGGCTATGAGGTTGCTGTAAAAAGTGTATACATACACATATATTGCCCAAAATACACAACCTCTTAAATATACACAGATTCGATCTGACAACTTGGTCGCAAGTGTCTATACATGACAGCTTATGCAGGCTCTGAATATTTCCTAGCTGCTGTGTCAATTCATTTTCCCAGGACTGGATGGGGAATGCCTCTGTTTAGATTCCTGTAAAGGAGCTATATAAATGCTTTGCACGAATGAAGAAACGAATGAACGAATTGATTGGTAACTTATGTATTAATAAAGTTGTTTTGTGGTTCAGTTGTGTTTTTAAACTATTTGACAGCTTCTACAAATCTCAACAAATTTCTGTCACTTTTTTTGGTTAGGTGATTTTGTGGTCCACGTTTGGTTTCTGTTGTTAGTTTGGGCCGATGACCAGTGGCTCGTCGAACATGCTGGGGAGACGCTGAAGCAGAAGACAGCAGATGACGGAGAGAACGAAACGCCTGCGGAGAAGGAAGAAACTGTTGAAGTAATTTTTGTTTTCTTTCCTAGAGTTATATAGCCCAACTATACAATACAGTACAATGCAGTACAACTGAAATTTGATGATTATTACATTACTGAGATTATTACCCCATTACAGAGTTCAGAAGTTCACACAGAACCCGACGACACACGAATATAACATAATAAGAAATATATATATATATATATATATATTACTGAATATATATATATCCATTATTATAGTTAATAATTCAATAAGTTAATGAATAGAAGTTCACACAGAACCCGACAACACACGAATATAATATAATAATAATTCATATATATATATATTACAATATACATATATATATATTAATGAATATATATATATTAACATATATATGAACTCTGTAACGGGGTAATGCACAATGGTTTAGGACTTGGTTGAGGTCAAAGGAGGTTTGAATATGCGAAATGAATGCTCTGAATGAAGGAATGTACGAATGATTGAAATACCTGTGCATTCAAATCAAATGCTAAACCTGCTTGGCGTTTTGTTCCATTTGTTTTTTCAGGTGCAGAGCGAGAAAGTCCAAAAGCCAAATCCGCAGGTATTCATGGACATCAAAATCAGCAACAAAATGGCCGGTCGCATTGTAATTCAGCTCAGGGCAGACATTGTTCCGAAAACCGCAGGTTTTGTTTTCTTAATTAGTTTAATTAAGAATTCTGTTGTGCACAGCAAATTGAATTTGGCTTTAGAATGTGACGCATTGCTGTATGACGGCTAAGGCTGTCTGGCAGATCTGGCCATCGTTCTGGAACTATATCTCACTGAAAAGACAGAAAAATTGCTATGACAGACGGCTTCAAGAATCGTTCTTGGCATATCATAAGTAGCCCTTTTTAGAAAGCCATTTTTCTTTGCCATTGATATGTTCTTAAAATGCGTGATATTCTGTAATTACTCAGATGCACTGGTAATGTGGTGGTATGCTTGATGCTTCTGCCAAAGGTTTCTGGGTGTTTACTGTTTGCGTTGTGACGTTGTAGAGAATTTTCGCTGCCTGTGTACACACGAGAAAGGATTTGGCTACAAGGGAAGCACGTTTCATCGGATCATTCCGCAATTCGTATCCTTTTGGCAACAGTGTATTTGCTTTTGTGTTCAGAGCTTTCATATAGCAACTCTTAAGATATTTGCTCAGAGGCACTGCCAGCCCAGGCCGAACTGAGTACTTGCAACTGTTTCTTAGAGGAGATGACAGTGCAGTTATCATTATTCTCAAGACATTCGTTGATGATCGCTTCAAGTGAAGCTGGGGTCAAAAACTGTAATCCTTTGGAGAAGCCAGTTAAATCTGGTATGTCTGGGAAAAAAGGTCAGTTGTCAGCTTACAGTAAATCACCGTTACCTGGCACGGTTTAAGCAGTTTCTGTGTTTCAACTGGATTTTATGAATTTGCTACAGTTCAGTTGAAGAAACAGTCAGTTGGTTTTGCGTTTTAGTAGCGCTCGGTGTTATAGAAGTTGCTAGATTTAATGATTGATTATTCCCCAGTTCTGGGACGACGGGCCAGGATCACCTCTGATGAGGCTACCTTGAAGCCGCACTTTACAAATTTATGATTATGATTGGCTTGTCGCCGTTTGACGAGGTTTTGGGAACAGCAACCATGCCCATTCGAAAGTCCTACAATGCAGTCAGAGTCACTGAGACATTTTGAAGCCGGTAGTAAAGACTGATGGCTCAGCATTGAAGGAGTGGTTTTTCCACAGTCATAAATCTGACCTGTAGTCCTTGACCTTTGGCTCGTAGATGTGTCAGGGTGGCGACTTTACCAATCATGATGGCACCGGTGGTAAGTCCATCTACGGTCGCAAGTTCGACGATGAAAACTTCAACTTACAACACACTGGGGCTGGTGAGATTTTAGTTATCTACGTCTTCGTTTTCTTCTTAACGTTCTCTGCCCCCAGGCAGGTTTGAATGTCTATTGGCGCCATTTCTGACGCTCTTGGGCCTCCTCCATCTGTTTACTGTATCTGTCCTCCATCATCCAGTTTAGTAGCATTTGTCTAAGTCTTCCTCTTCTTTTCTTTCCTTCCATTCTTCCCTCTATGATATTTCTCAGAAGGAAATCACCTCTCAGTATGTGTCCAATCCATTTCCTCTGTCTTGTTCTTATTGTAGCTTATTTTTTATCTATGTAAGCCTAATAATTTGTTTATATACATGTATTCACAGAAAATGCATTTCAAATTTAAATGCATTTCACGTTTAAATATGTTTCCCACTTTAAGTGCATTTTAAAAATTTTATGCATGTCAAGTTTAAATGCTTTTCACGTTTAATTACATTTTGCATTTGAATGTATTTCACATTTGCAAAGATGTTCTTTGTTGTGCTTTAAGGAATTCTGTCGATGGCAAACAGTGGAAAGAACTCCAACGGTTCTCAGTTCTTTATCTGCACAGAAAAAACTAACTGGTCAGTACTGTTCTTATATCTGTGTGTCTGTCTGTGTTTCTGTTGTGTGTGTGTGTGTGTGTGTGTGTGTGTGTGTGTGTGTGTGTGTGTGTGTGTGTGTGTGTGTGTGTGTGTGTGTGTGTGTGTGTGTGTGTGTGTGTCTGTCTCTGTGTGTGTGTCATGATATCCATTTAGTAGAATAATTGCCTCGTAAGGTGGAGTGTGCAGACGTTTCAAAATGTTGTTAAACTTTGTAGGAATCAAAACACACCGGTTCTTGATAATGCTAACAAATGGGTATTTTTATAATCTGGTCCTTTGTCCTTGTCCCTTGGTCCTCTGTCCTTGTCTCTTGGTCCTTGGACCTTTGTCTTTTGGCCTTGTCCCTTGTGCCTTCATAATCGTAAAGTCGAAATTTCTAAGGTGCTACTTAAAAGCTAAGCATAAGGCACCAGTCTATTCGCAAGCACTGCGTCAAGTCCGTGGGGTTATCAAAATATGCCATGTCAAAAACCAGGTTCGGTTGCCAGGAGACTTTCAACGTGCATAAATATGTATACATTCATACGTATATACATTAATATGTACATTCGTGGCCAAAGTTTTTTCACCCTGTTGGCTAGCTAACTGAGTATCTATAGTCAGCTGACCAGAATTTTTTAGGCAGGTCTTTTGCCAAACTTTTCTATGGAGTGTCTTTAGAGGCATCATGATTTTCTGTCAGAATGGTCATAGAATTTAGAGTTCTGTAAATTCTTTTTTATCTCAGGAGTAATTTTTTATTTTGGCTTTCTTCTTTAAGGCTCGATGGAAAGCATGTGGTGTTCGGACAGGTGATCAAAGGAATGGAAGTCGTTCAGAAAATGGAGGTAATGAATTTGATAAAAAATTTAGTCATGTACAACGGTGAAGTAATTTTGTAGTATCTTTTAAAAGTGCAGAAAGCCTTTAACGGGTTTATTGAAAGTTTTAAAAGTGCGGTGAGCTTTAACAGGTTCGTTTAGCTTTTTGAAAGTGCAATGAGCCTTTGGAAGTGCAGTTAACCGCTTTAAAGTGCAGCTGTAAGGTTTTAAAGTGCAGTGAGCAGTTTCAAAAAGTGCTATTACTTTTACAAGGTGCCTTTCTGGATCTTGATAAAATGCAGCTAAAGATTTTGGCACGTAATTTGATTTTACGCAGAAGTTACGATCATATGACACTAATTTTACAGTATTTTTACAACATTTGTTTGTAGTATTTGCTGTATTTTGCCTGTTATTTACAATTTTTAGGCAGTCGGAACGCAGTCAGGAACACCACGGGAGAAAGTTATCATCCATGACTGCGGCGAATTTGTCTGAAACATTGAAATTGGATTGTTTTGTACTCAGGCTCAAAAAATTTCATTAAATTTAATGAGTTGATCTGTTGTTATTTCTAAGCAATGACAGAGTTGCTTGAAATATATGTGTGTAAAAATATGAGGTGAAAATATGGGGTTTGAGTACTGGATAAATATAAGTTTAACTGTATGGTGGCGTCCAGTGAGGACGCGCGCCTAAAGGTAGGGAGGGAGGGGTCACCCAGATGAGGACAAATGCAGACGAGGGGAGGTAGTTACGCGTAATGCAGGCGTCGCATCGGAATTTGGTACATGCGTTTATCTCAGTATGGCCTTTCTTAAACACAAACTTCAGTCAGGCAGCAGATTGTACTGCAGTGGATATATAGTCCCTTTTTGGGTGCAGTTGTATCAAAGTACCTCTTCCCATTAGTTAGCCCTTCAAGATCAAATGGATAGCCTAATTTAGACCTTAGTGCTGCACTAGAGTGGATGTCATTTAGCCTTGGTAACAAATATGCCATATATCCGTGGATAATTATAAAATAATAAATTAGAACTGGGCTTTTGCGGAAATTATTTGTTTTAACTTTGCATTGGAACGCCCATTTTAAGTGTATGCGCTATATAAATGCGCTATGTGAATAAGCTGGTTCCCGTGACTTAGCTTTCATTGGGCGCTGTAGAAATCTCGAGATTACGAGATTACGATATAAACTGACTTTAGTCGATGTGTGACCATCGTTAACTAAAAGTGCACGAAATGGACGAAGTTACGGAAGAAACTATTTTCGATCATAAACCGAACTGGAATCTACTGAGTGCGGATTATTTTAGGGAAAATTGTCGTCTTTTATACACTGAGTCGGAGTCCGATTTTAGCGAGCTACACCTGGCCTGTAAGGCGGGCTCAATTGAGAGGGTGGTACAAGCCGTGCGACATGGTGCAGACATTGAAGGTAAAACCGGACGCGAGGAAACGGCGCTGCATATCGCTTGTCGACAGGGTAATCGCGAGGTCGTTCGGTTTCTGTTGAAGATCGGGGTCAGTGTGAATGCCAAGGATTCGTGTTGTTGTCAGACGCCAATTTTTAAAGTCAGCGGCCCACATACAGAAGAACTGATCGCGGACCTGTTGCAAAATGGCGCTGATCTGAGTGTCAGAGATCGCTTTCATAAAACGGCGCTCGATTTTGCCTGCATAGAGCGTAATTTGCCCAAGGTTAGGGCTTTAGCGGAGAAAGGACTAGATCAAGTTCAGCTACACTTGAAGATTGCATGTGCTTTGGGTGATTTGGACATTATTCAATGTTTGCTTGTAAACGGAGCAGATGTGAACAGTTCCAGTGAAGAATGGCTGGCTCCACTTCACTTTGCCGCCTACAATAATCGCATGAATGCTGCCAAATTGCTTATTAAAAGCGGTTGCAAGCTTAGTCACCCCGGTGTGGTCTCTCCTCTTCATCTCGCTGTTTCTCAGGGTCACGTTTCGATGGTGAAATTTCTGTTGAGTTCTGGGATCGATGCAAATGACAGGGACGAGAGAGGTGCCACAGCCCTGCACTACGCGTGCAGCTTTCTTCAACCCAGCGTCCTTAGTAGTCTTCTCGAATACGGCGCAGATCCAAATGCTAAGGACAACGATAGGTTTTCTCCACTGATCTATCTTTTGCGTAACGAATGCACATCGCCCGCCGATGAAAACACTTTCTACTGGCACGAAACATGCGACACAAAACTCATCCAGCTTCTGAATATTCTTCTCGAAAACGGCCTCATTCTCGAACCCGACGTTTACACGTACACCACCGAATTCCTGCACTCGGAAAACAGCTCGTCTTACTCACACAGTTTACTCAATTATCTCTCGAGTTCCGATTCGGACTCCGACTGTGAAGCTTGGAACTACGATCTCTACGTAGCAACGGACAATGGCCACATCGGGGCCGTACAGTGTTTTCTTAAGGCAGGGATGAAATTCGAACAGAACGAGTGGTTCATGGACGACGAATGGCTTGAAGAGGACATCGACTATGACCCACTGGCGCTCCTTTTGGTAACCCGGTGGTGCAAGTGGCGTTACGCAGCTGGTATCGAAATACGACTGACAAAAATCCTAGAAAACATCGTTCAGTGTAGTACCGAGTTTCTTGAACACCCAAGCGATGCCATCATCGACAGGAACACTGTAGATCAGGCAACAATCGATAGCATCTGGAGAGACGTTCGTCAAGCAAAGTCGGATGCAGAATGGCTTCTGGAAGCGTCCAATTCGCCACGTTCGCTGTTTTTTCTCTGCTGCGTCCGCGTTCGCAATCACCTCAGGCTCATCAACGGCTCTAACATCTTTCCTTCAGTAAATGGACTACAGATACCTCATACTGTTAAGGATGCATTGAAGCTTAGCCATCTGCCTCCGAAAGTCGATGGTCTGCCAGCTGTGCAGCAGCAGGGTGCAATCTGTAGGGAGTGAACTTCCCTGTAATTGTTTTCCCTTTATTATTATTATTGTTCCTCTGAATTATTACATAGCAGGGTCCTAGCCGGAGTTCTTCCCCTCTACAAAAGTGGATCCAGGGTTCAATCCGGCTATGACCACCCCAGAGTTTGGGGGTAAGCCACGAGTTGCTCCCTCCCCAAGCAGCTTAGGATAATAATAGGTCATCAGAAAATCTTGGAAACTAAAATACTCAAGTTCATTGACATGTTTTTTTGTTTTAAATTCTGCTGATTAAATAGGCTTTAAATGCATTTATAATTTTATCTTAAATTCATAAATATCTAGACATTAGTATGTAGTTTTGTCTTTTTTGAAGTGTTGACACTTGCAGTTTTTCGAATAATTCGGCCAGCCTTTTGCTCTCCATTATCACTCGCTTGTTCACAGCACAAGGCTTTGTTTAATTCTGCAGTTATATAACGTACTGTACTGGTTCAACTGACATTACACCACTGTGCACTTATACTTTGTCTTATGGTGCTGCCATGCCCATACAGGCCGTTATAGAACCCAAACAGGTCCCATTAAATGTTCATGGGTGTGCTGTAAGGGCACTACTTGCAGTGTAAACTTTAAAAAGTTATGCACACAAGCATGAAATTCTATATGTCTTTGTAATATACATTATATATATGATATATATATATATATATATATATATATAAAATATATATATGTTATTTAAAAATACAAGAAGCACAAAAGCATTATTGGCAAATGACAAAAGTGTTTTTCAGCTATTCCACAACAACCACGATGTTAAAAAGCTTTTCTGAAACTGAGCCGCAAAATAAAACAGTTCACAAGAAATTCTATAGGAATCACTTCAATACTGGGGTAATCTGAATGACACCCACAGCACTTCACAATTCAAATTCAGTAGTACTCATTCTCAAAACTGTAAATTTGAAATAAATTCTGTGGCTTGACAATTAACAACCATCTGGAAAAAGTACACACGGCTTGACAATTACTGACTTCTACAGCGCCCTTATAATTCACATCAATTACATGTCAATTCTGGAAATTACTAAGCAACTGTAATCTCAACCTCGACAATTTTTTAAAAGCTAAAACTGAAACCTGAGACGTATAAAGGATCATCCAGTCACACAACCACAGCTACCCACTGACATAATACATTTTAACCTCCTAATTTATGCAGCACTCGTTTACCCAACCCCATACGGATGGGGAGTTGGCGCCAGATGGCGTAATGTTCCACGGACAGTCACCCACCCAAGTACTAACATAAGGATGGAACAGTGAGTTGGTGCCATGTGGCATGATGTTCCATGGCTGGTCACCCACCCAAGTACTAACCATACTCGATCATGCTTAACTTTACTGTGTACGATTTCATGCAAGTCTTTGAATATGGCACATTAAAACTAATGAAATGCTGAAGACTAGATCCATGCAAATGCTTGGTGTAATACCTGCTAATTACAGCTAACTGCAATTAATATCACAATCAAACTAATTAAGCTAATATCACAATTAAACAACTTAAGCAACACAGCACACACTGACAATTCTGGCCACGGACGACAACACCATGTAACAAATGTAACCCAATACTGTTCGCGTACATCATTAAATGAGCTTTATAAAAGAATTTCTTTAAAATAAGGCAACAAAGCAACTCACAAAACTGCACATTGTTAACTAAAACTGTTGTGAAAAATGAAGACTAGGTGAAGCAAAACTATCTGGACCAATCATAGTAGAATACATAACTGTCTGGACCAATCAGAGTTAAAGCAAAAAATTATCTGGACCAATCAGAGTTGAAGAAATAACTGGACCAATCAGTTGATGAAATAATTGTCTGGACCAATAGGAGTTAAAACACAGAAAAAACAGCTAAAACAAGAAATTATCTGGACCAATCACAGTTGAAGAAATAACAGTCTGGTCCTTTCAGAGTTAAAACAAAAAATGAAGATTACAGGTGAAGTAGAAACCATCTGGACCAATCACAGTAGACAACATAGCTTTCTGGACCAATAAGAGTTAAAACAAGAAATTATCTGGACCAATCACAATTGAAGAACTCCACTGAGTGCTCTGATTTGGTGTCTTAAAACATTGCTACATAAATCATAAAGATATAAACCACATTATTACAACTGAAATCAATTTGCTACTTTTTGCAAACTATACTCCTAACAAGCATTTTTTATCTGAAGGATCTATTAGCGGCTTTAGTACAGGCAAATAGATAAACACCAATTCAAAAACTGTCTTAACTTTGTATAATTCTGTGCAACACAGTTTCTCAACACACAAATTTCAAAGCAACGTGATGGAAATCACCATTACCACGGTTGACAGTTTGATTCTGAGCTTATAAACATCTTTGCAGTTCAAATGGAGGTAGAATTTGCGACGCCAAATTTCCACAAAATTTCAGTTTAAATACTTTACATATCTTTTGATTACATATTTTGATTACATGTCATTTGATCTAATCCACTCAAACTCTAGATTACTATAATTATATATGTATGTATTTATCAACAAAAATTAAGAACCAACATCTACATGCAAACCACTGAAAAGCTCCTGAAAATGCATAAAATTTTCAACATGGAAAAATTACTGGTACACAGTTTACATCTATAACTAAAATATACACTTCACATTCAACTAGAATACAATATGACTTTAAAACAGATTTAAATTGTCATTCTGCATGATTAGAAGTTTCATAAAAAAAGCAGCAGCAGGAAAACCTTTAGACACAACCAATTACACAAATTTTGATTCGACTGGGGCATTTTGACACAACCACTTTGATTGTTCTTCAGGTCGAAACATCCATGCCAAAACGATCACATCGAAACTTCCTGCACGCAATCTAATATACCAAGTTGCCAAAATATCACAACCACTTACACTTGGTGATGACCCTAATACATTTCAAATTTCACTCCATCTCAGTCAATTTGATTCAACACAATACACCAAGCCGTGGTGTGAAATATCATAACTGCTGATACATATATGATGAAAGAAAACTGTACAAAATTCGATATGAAACAATTTACTCCTGTTAAACGGTGTTTGAAAATATCATAACGCCAGTAACACTAAGACTATTAATAAACATAACAAGTTACGCAGAGGACAGTTTCATTCTTGAGCCACATTTACCCATCGAATGAACTCACCAACACTTCACCCATTGTAATCTCTGCACAGGTCTTTTACTCAACTACACTGTGTCCGGAAAAATTCCAAGGCTTTACGGTAAATATGAAAATAATTAGTAAACATTAATCGATTTTTAAAATTCCAAAAACAGTTTTATCCTGAAATATATAATTACCAACAAAATTCTTTGTAATTTATTAACGGCCCCCGTTTAAAATTACGTCACAGTGACGTATTTGAATTTTATATTTTGTAAAGAAAGTTGCTAGAAAAATGGCGTTCAGCGAGGAAGACAAAATTGTTATAAAATTTTTACGCCAAAACAACAATTATAGTGCAAATAATATTTCAGGATTAAACTGTTTTTGGAATTTTAAAAATCGATTAATGTTTACTAATTATTTTCATATTTACCGTAAAGCCTTGGAATTTTTCCGGACACAGTGTATAAACACTTCTACAGATCCTATCCTGATTCCTCTTTTTCCCCTAATCTGTCTTTTCGCTCCAATTCCAAACACCATACACCGTAGACTGACTGCCTGACTTGGAAACAGAATCCTTCCTGGCTAATGATACTGTTCAGACTGAGCACCTGTGAATAAGCTGGTACCTACAAAACTTAGCTTTTGTTGGGCACTATAGAAATCTTGAGTTTACAGTTTACATTACAATCATTATAAAACCTTAAATGGGCAGTCATAATTTCCAATTTCAGTGGAACTCCTCAAACACATTGTAACTTTGTAACTGTATCTGTAATCGCCTATTTAAGAGGACCTCTTCATAGGCATTCATTTCAAAAGGACAACCAACTTCTTGGTTCATTAAGACAGCTCTCTTATTAATTTCCTTTCAGCTTTTAAGGGTGCATGATAATCTAGTAATTAACATGCTGGAATGTCAGCCAAGGTTCAAGGTTCAAATTCCCACAAGGGATCTTTGTGTGAAGACAAAACGTCAGCAGTTTTTAACCATTCCTCATTTCTCTGCTCCCATCATCAGAAACTGCACCTGGGAAACTCCAGATCACAGTGAAGTCTGCTCTCCACTAAGTTCTGCCACGATCAGATCGTGATCGCTAAGATTTGACTCAACGCTGCTGCTCATCATAAGCCAGAAATCCGAGCGACTCATCTGATTCGACGGAGTCACAGTCGCATCCTCCACGTCCGAAGTCTCGTAGCCGAGCTCAAGCCTGAGGCGCGGCTCCTCATAACTTTTGTGCGTCATGCAACGTTGAGTAGCCTCAGGGATAGGTTTCAATGCGTCCACAGCAGAAACGGTTTCGTTCGATTCGGCGCCAAAGCCTGAAAAAGTGCTCAACACCGTAGGAATGTTACTAACAGATGAATGATTCATAGTCGTGTTTGCAAGCGAGCAGTTTTCGCTGCAGATGGAAACTGCCCGCAAATCATCGAGGTTCAGAGTCAGCGTCACCTGCGGCAACGATTCGGTGTTGCTTTCACATCCATCTTCTGTGCATCTGCTGGAAGTCTGAAGTTTTGAAATATCTGGCTGTCCTATGAGTGTGGTTGAAGAATAACTGGTCATTTCTACGGGATTAATTGCTTTTCCTCGGCTGGCTGTAGCCGCGTTAGAAAAGGTTGGGTTCATTAACACCTTTCTGCTTGCTAAATCTGAATTTAGTGCCACAGAACCAACGCATTTGCAGTCCGTCACATCGACTCCAGCCTCAAGTTGTTTCATCCCTGCTTCTTTCTGGCAGATTGCAGGGTTTTTGCTTAGTGCACCGTTCTTCTCCAGGTCTAAACAGAACAAGTGATTATTTTTAATGTTCATCGACATCTCGGTTTTGAAACTCGATGATGAACAATCAGACAACACAGGATTCTGGACTGATGTCAAACACAGCAGCGGCTGGACTATCTTGTGTTTTTCTGTTGAAACGCTAAGCACATCACTATCACCAGCATTACCTATCTCTGGACTAGTGACACATTCCCTATCGCACTTAGGCGACAGATCTTCTGTAAGTTCGGACAGCTTAACTGCCGGTAACTCGCCTGCCTTTGAAATGACCCGACCCAGATCCTTGACACACTTCTGGAACCCGCTGGCACCATGCCTCTCTTCGAACAGGATGTGATTCACTCGTGGCTGAATCCTCTCCGACAGGTTCCTGTGAACGTCGCGCAGTTCCTCAATTCCCTTTTCCGTGTCCGTGAAATCGCCGCGACTGATCATCGGTTCGTAGTGTTCCTTCAGGCTGACGATGCAAGTCAATCCAGTCGCAACCTCCTCAAGATCCGCATCGAGTTTGGCAGCATGCTCATTGTAGATGTCAATGACCTTGTTCTTGAGCAGAGTCGCTCGCCGAGTCAAGGCATGCATGTGCTGCTCGAAAGTCGACTCAATTTTGATCAGCGCGTCGTCCTTCTCCTTCGCGAGCACCTTTAATAGTCGCTCAATTTCCACCTTCTTGTTCTCGATCAGTGAGTTCGTCCCCGCAAAAGCGGAGTCAATATCACACCGATATCGCTCCACGACAGCCGTGAGCAAGTCGCAGCGATGTCGAGCACAGCCCCGCTCCTGGAGACATGTGTCACAGATGCTCAGCGCACAGTCCTTGCAGAAGTGGAGCAACCTTAGGCCCGGATGACGCGAACAGTTGCTCACCCAACCAGTGCCGCTCCCAGCACACCCGTACACCAGACTCTGGATGTACTTCGCGTAGAAGTTGGTCTGCAGGGCGGCGACTCCGGCAGCCGGAATTGTCGCCAGCTTTCGACACGAGGGACATTCGATCTCGTCGCCCATCTGCGCGACATACTGACGCAGACACTCCTTGCAGAAGGTGTGGTGACAAGGTAGGAACTTCGGCTGGTGATCGTGGTCGTCGAAGAGATTGCGACAGATGAGGCACATGAGGACGTGCTCATAGCTCTCGTGCCCTGTGCTCGCTCGCTTCATCTGAAACCACACAAGCAGCTAAATTACCTTCATGCAATGTAACGTCATATAATGTACTGCCTAATGATGCTTACAATGTCAAGACTTAAATAATAGATATAATTTCAATTCATTATATTATTCCATCTATGTAAGTCAAGAAAAGGCATGGTAAGTTATATCAGCAACTTACCACCAGCATAATTTTTCATCTAAATAAGGTAAGGTATGGTAAGTCAAATCACCAATTAACTTACCACCATCATATTATTCCATCTAAATAAGGTAAGGTATGGTAAGTCAAATCACCAATTAACTTACCATCATCATATTATTCCATCTAAATAAGGTAAGGTATAGTAAGTCCAATCACCAATTAACTTACCATCATCATATTATTCCATTTAGATGACATAAATTAGGTAACCACCAACTAAATTACCACCATTATGGAAATAGCAGACACTACACAGCATTACAACTGACTAGTAAAGAGTCAGTCACTGTGGCTTACAGCCAGACATTATTGTGGCCCTTTTAAGTAATCATACAGAGCAGTGGTAGTCTAGAAGTGCAGCAAGGTACTACTAAATGAGCAAAAACGGTAATTGTGGCCAAGCTGGAACTTTGAGAAAGCAGTTAATGCATAGATCCTCAGCACCTCTGGCAGACACCAGACACTAAACACTGGTGCTATATAAATATTAGAAGTAAATGCACAATTAAGAAAGCAACCCCTCTTACAGCAAGACAAGTGTCCACAATTGCCAACCAACAATGCATGCAGTAATCACAACTATTGGTATACATTGTTTTTAGGTGCATAAGTTGCCTGAAAACAATTTATTAATCTGCCTTGGCCCTCAAGACCTCACTAACAAAACGCTCTCACAGTTAGCAGCCCTGGGGATCATTGCTACCGGATGTTGATTACAGGTGACACCACTGACGTACTGTCAACGAGTATGTATGTTACTAGCAGAGGTTAACCACATGTCCTGCCTTTGGCCAGGTCTTTGAGTCATCCCTTGTTAGTCTGGGATTTAAGAGTCATCCCTTGTGAGTCCAGGATTTAAGAGTTATCTCTTGCGAGTCCAGGATTTAGGAGTCACCCCTTGTGAGTCCAGGATTTAGGAGTCACCCCTTGTGAGTCCAGGATTTAGGAGTCATCGCTTGTGAGTCCAAGATTTAAAAGTTATCCCTTGTGAGTCCAGGATTTAGGAGTCACCCCTTGCGAGTCCAGGCTTTAGGAGTCACCACTTGTGAGTTCAGGATTTAAGTGTCATCCCTTGTGAGTTCAGAATTTAGGAGTCACCTCTTGTGAGTCCAGGATTTAAGAGTTATCTCTTGCGAGTCCAGGATTTAGGAGTCACCCCTTGTGAGTCCAGGATTTAGGAGTCATCGCTTGTGAGTTCAGGATTTAAGAGCCACCTAACGTGAATCCAGCACTTTGGGAGTCGTCCCATATGAGTTCAGGACTTTGAGAGTTAAACCTCGCAAGTCAAGGACTTTGCAAGTGATCCAGTCCACGACAAGGACTTTGGGAATCATCTCTTCTCAGTCCAACATGTGAAAGCTCAGAAAACTTCTCAAATGCCTAACTGCACAAAATATAAGTGATTTTACTAGCATGCTAGAGAATATTGATACAATGCTACAGCAGAGTTATGAAGGGCGCTATATAAATGTTCTAATACATAAATGATTGCATACATCCGACGGCAGAGATATCACAATATAATTAGCAACAACACAAACTGTCGACTTAGATGCCAAATTCACAACCTCTTCTTCTGAACAAATGAATTCAGAATTAATATTATTTCTGCTTGTCTGAGTAGTTTTAAAATATGCACTGTCTCATTTTATCAACACAGTAACACTAGTTATTGTTGATATCATCTTAAACTTACTCTTTAGTCATTCAATCATATGAAGATCATAAATTACCTAAGTAAATCGACTCAGTGTAAATCTCAAACACAAAGCCAAACGCTTTCATAATACATATAGCATTTATATAGCGCCTAATATTTTAACTTTCTAATCAATACCAATGCTTAAAATCGTGGTTTACAGATTACAAGCTGACGTTAACTCAGAAATCAAATCCAACCAGCGACATCTCATAGCGTTATCTGCTTCGACTCATTCACTTAAATAAACGATGAAAACTTAAAAGCCAAAATTAAAAGTCCAGACGAAACTCTATACCCACCTTTTTCGATCAAGACCAGCAGATTGGGTCGTTCACGCTGCGTTTTCCCACACAGTACAACCGAATCCTTTACTTCTACCACCAATAAATTACCCTAAACCCGCTGATAAAACGTATCCAAACTTTCCGCAGCTTTAAATTTTGTTTAAATTTCTAAACCAGACAAAAATCGAACAGTTTATAAAATCGTTGTAAGGCGCTTAAGCCGCAAACGGGACGAAATATCACAAAGGCTCATCCAGACATTTCGCTTAGAACCTGTGCATGTGTGGTTTTTGGACTGACGCCTGAAGATGAAATTGAAACGCACCCATCATACTCCCCACCCTTCGTTTCGAATGAGTTTTATTAATTAGGCAGGCCTACTTGCACATCATTGTCGTAATTAGACGAATCCGCTGTTCTTTCAGGTTCAGTTGGCCTGGTGATGTATGTTTAATTGAGGGCAAGGGTTACATATGCGTTGTGAACATAGGCTGTCGCGTCTGTGTTTGATCTAGCAGTATATAGACGTCCAGGGCCTTTTACAGGCACTGTGTACACCGTCTAACGCTAACCACACCAATGTTAGGGACCACCGAAAGAGGTTCAACTCTCGACTACATAGCCTTATTACAAAACACAAATAATCTATCAATGGCGTACCAACGCCCATCTTTGACGTGAATCGTCCTCGAGCCGAGGATTGGCTACACCACGAACAATGTTGTGCCGTCTGCTCCTATCCGTTGTATCTTGTAATAGCTGGTCGAACTATAATTCAGGCCACGACTTGATGTTGTGTATCCACGTCATCTTGGGTCATCCCCGAGCTCGGGATCCTCGAATTGTGCCTTGGATGATCTCTTTCTCTAGGCAGTCTCCACTCTTTCGGAGCACATACCTAAAATGTGAAAGATTCTGGTTTTCAATTAATCCGAGCATACTCCTCTTTACTCCTGCAGTCTCTAGGAAACACTCATTTGTCTTCTTGGCAGTCCACGGTAAGTCCATTCATAAGCCTGTGATATCCTAGAGGACAGAAGCATTGAAACTTGGTGAATTTTCCATGTTAGCAGATTCATGCACTAACAGAGTTCAAAAAACTTTGTCAGGAACAGCCATCTCTGGATGCTACGCGATATTAACAAGTTGGCAGCAAACGCCATCCAAAACGGCTCTGGTAGGCCGTTTTGGATAGGCTGGGCGCTGGGGAGATGAAGACTCGTGGCCAATTAGTATCAATTGGCCATGCAATTGAGATAGCCGGTGTTAGCTGGCAGGCCAAGCGGATGGGATGAGTCAGCGAATCATCCAGTATGGAATGCGTGATAATACGTGTGTGAGTGGTATCACAGTATCAAATTCATATCTAGGCTAGGACAGACCGTATCCGCAATAGCCTGCTGGCTACACGTTTATCCCACCACCACCACCACCTCCACCACCACCACCACCACCACCTCCACCACCACCACCACCACCACCCAAGCCTGCTTACAAAGTGATTAAAGAACTGGGTTCGAATATTGGATGTCATGCTTTGTTATCTTATATGCTAACAACTGCTTCCGAACGCCTTTCTATTATTCTTAAACTTGGCCTAATTAACAACAGTGGGCCAGTCTGATCTCCCACTGAGAACAGTAGTCTCGCTCTACTCGTATTATTCATGAATTCGATAGATGGCACTGTTGGAAACAAGTTGTGTAATTTTTAATATCGTAATCGTCATCCCGAGACCCTTTTACAGCGCCCAACGAAAGCCACCTCACGGGGACCAGCTTATTCACAGGCGCTCAGTAAAAACAAAATCAATAGGCAAAAGTGTTCGACACCAGGTCAAGATCCAAGAGTCAGGCAGAGAGACAGTGTGGCGGGTATGGTGGGTGATGTTTGGTATTGGAGCAGAGAGAGGGATAAGAGGTCTAGCGAACGTGGCCTTATCATCTGACTCGGACCTTTATCGTGCCTTGATATATCATAAGTAATTAATTAAGTATTGCGTTCGTTAACAAATTTTTTATCATGTTTTTATCATACCCACCGTAGCCTGGCTTCTGGTTTCTCTGACCTATGGGAATTCTACCTGACTTCTCCAACGGATTAAGATTTTGTATGCGATTATCACTTGAAGAGACCATTGACTGATTATGATGACGTGTATAGAAGCCTTTCGAATAGATTGGGTTAGATACTTTCCGCCAGGTGGCGCCGCTATTCAGCTTATTGATAGTCGCACGCGCACGTTACCAAAGCTGTATAGGTATGATGTAACACGAAAAATTATCGTCATGGTTTCTTGTAAACAAAATAATTATTCGATTTTTGTAACGGTTTCAGAACCTGTCGAAGCTGAAATTTGTGCACGTTTTGCGATGCACGTTTTGCAACTTTCACGTAGCCTGCAGCCTGATTTGGACTTCTGTTTCTTGACCTAGATTTTGCAAATCGAAACTTGCCCAGACTGCCTTTCGCTTTTCTTTTGACTGACCCGCCTGTAAATAAGTTGATATCCGCGACTTAGCTTACTTTAGGCGCTGTAGAAATCTCGAGTTTATAATTACGATTAGTTTGGTTGTAAAACTTCCAAATGCAAAACTTGGTGGGCAATCACTTACTGATTTTGATCAATCTATTAAAGTAGCTGCAGCCAAGAAATGAATACCTTTCAACTTACCGCAGTTAAGTCTCGTATTTTTAAATCCGGGTGCATATGCACCGCGCTTTTGAGGGAATTTTAAAAGCCTAAATACCATTAAATATAACAGGTCATTGTTACTTACATTTCAGGCCTCACTCTTCAAACTCTTCAATATTCAACCAGGTCATCTGAATGCCTTTCTTTTGTCCCAAAACCTAGAACTGTTCTTGGTAAGCGAGCTTTTTCAGTTGCTGGACCAAAATTTTAGAATTCTCTTCCTACATCTGTGTGTTAAGCCCAGTCTCTTATGTCATTTCGTTCTCGACTTAAGACTTGCCTTTTTCAGTTGGCTTTTCCACTGTAGGCTGCCTCTCTGTCGTAGTGGACTGATCCTTCTAGATATTAATTAACCTGAATGTGGCTTAAATTTGATGCGTTCTGTTGATGCCTTGAGCATTAGACACTGGTGCGCTAGAAGTTTGAAATTAATAATAATGTTCCATATTTTTTATAGTTACCTGTCAAAATGAACATGTCAGAGAAAAACGAAGTGATCCAAGAGTTACGCAACATCACGGAATGCGGCATCTGCCTTAAGACATATTCTGACCCAAGAATGTTGCCGTGCATTCACACATTTTGCCTTGGTTGCCTTCAGGAAATTGTGTCCAAACTGGCAGTCGGTTCTAGCCAGGAATTTCCGTGCCCCATCTGTCGGAAAGAGTTTGTTGTTCCGGCCAAAGGACTCGAAGTTCTACAGAAGAACTTCTTCATGGAGAAACTTGTAGAAATGACCAAGACAGTGCGCTCAGCGAAAAGGAAGTTGTGCTGTGACGTCTGCATGGAAAACAACAGCGAAGAAGGAAAGGAAGTGAAGCCTGCGACTGAATTTTGCGTTGACTGTCGTGACAGTCTGTGCACTGACTGCGCCAGACAACACAAGAAACACCGAACAAGCCAGGACCATCAGCTTGTGGAGGTTGGAAGCCATACGGAGGAAACCGCGACAAAGAAAATCTTGAAGTGTTCTCAGCACCAGGACAAACCGCTTGAAGTTTACTGCTTCGACTGTAAACAACTTGTCTGTGTTCTTTGTTTAGTAACAGGTCATCGGGGCCACAACGGCGAAGACATGAACCGCGTCATGAGGGAGTTTTCAGAAGACATAGAAAAAGATGTTAATGAATTGGATGCGTTTGAAAAACTAGGTTTAGCACTGATGGATCATTCAGCTGAGAAGAAGGAGAAATTTCTGCAGGAGTTGAATGAAGCGGAATTTCAAGCTCTTCAGCAAGGTCAAAAACTTAAGGACATCATCGACCGCCACGTGAAATCAGTGCACAACGAATTGTACCTGCTGCGCGAGAATCAACTGGAAGAACTGGAAAGCCAAAAGGAAGAGCTGGAGAGGAAGGTTTCCACAATCGCAAGCTTCAAAGAGTACTGCAACGAAACGCGAATGAAAGCATTGCCAGAGGAGATTTGTAACGTGAGGGATGAACTGCGCTGCAAAACCAAAGAGCTCACGAAAGGGTTATACGAGCAAAAGCTGTCTTCAAACAGGATCTGTTTCACGGCAGCCAGTGAAGGTGTGCACATGGAGAAGCTTTTGCAATCGCAAGAGGAATTTCTATCGAGCAGAAATTCAGTGTTACCTAAGGACAACATCATAGGAAAAATTACAGGTAAGGAAATAATTTGTATCAGATATGTACATATCAAGACACTTAATATAGCGCTTTTAAGTACCATCCCTGTTGTGGTGGTGAAGGATCTCACCCGATAAATTCATTAAAAAATGAGCAGAGTCAAGACCATATGGTCGGTATAGAAAAACGTGTACATTTACATTTACTCGGTGTCACTGCTTGCATTTCCTGTCTAACTGATGATAACAACTGCATTTAATTTTTAAGGAAATAAAGCTCAACTCAGTGGAAAAGTCATCACTTTGTACATATTTATGCATGTGTGAATCAAAGCACATAATATAGCGCCTTAACGTCTTCCCATTGACTAATATTCTTTGTCATTCCCTGCATTATTTGGTAATAGGCAACCCTAATTAAGCAGGACACTGGTCCTTTCTGGTCTGCTGTTTGCACCTCAATAACCTGTTTATATCATGCTTATCTTGTATCTGTATCATTTTCTCTTTTTGGACCAATAAACAAAGAAAGAAGAATTAATGATTACGTTTGTTATTTCAGTTGAGACTGATATAGCTACACAACTGAAACAGAGTCTTGTTATAGTTGGCTTAGACGACGGTTTGAATATAACGAGGGAAGTCTGCAGAATAAGTTTATCTCGCCCGAACGAATTCACTCAGTTGCCTCAGATACCAAGTCGAATGGCTATAGAGGCATCGGCCATCACTTACAACAACGCGCTTTTTGTCGTTGGAGTTGGAGCAAGCAAGAATGAAATCTGGAGATACAACTTCCCGGCGTTCTGGACAAAATGCGGGAATTTAAATCAAGGTAGACGCCGACATTCGACTGCAGCCATGGACACTATGCTGTACGTTTGCGGCGGATTCGTCGATTCAGAGAAGACCGTGCTCGACTCAGTGGAATCTTTCGTTGCTATCGGAGATGTGAAACTATGTACAGCTGTCGGGAAACTGGTCTTCGGTGTACAAGGTGCTGCATGCGTTGCGTACAGAAGGTGCGTGTACCTTTTTGGTGGTGCAGACAAAGACAACCGTTGTTTAGATTACGTGCAGTCATATGACACGGTACTCAACTCCTGTACGCTGTTGTCGAAGCCATTGCCACGGGCGCACAAACTGATGAGAGCGGTTTTGTGGAATACATCTGTGGTACTTCTGGGAAATCTTGCCTGTTTTGTGTTCGATTTTGAGAAAGAAACGTGGTATGAAAGAGAACAGTTCAAGATGGATGTTGGCCACTTTGGTTTGTTCCTTTGCGATGATCATCTGTTTGTCATTGGAGGTGGAAAGATCGAATTTGGTCAAGATGGTAAAGCGATCTGGTCGTGCAGGGATGATGTTCGTTTCGTTCCGATAGCAAGCATTGTAGAAGACAAACGAATCGGATGGCGGAGATTTGGCTGCCTTCCAAAACCAACCATGGTACATTCATATGGTCTGGTGACTACCTTTGATAAATAGTTAAAGGAAATGTGAAGACTTTGCTCGGAATTTGTAGGGCATGAGGTTTATTCTGTAGCACACTGCAATGCAGGTTCAAGCATGCTGAGTGGAAACTAATCTCCGTGAACAAGTTTGCTTGCATGTGTCTTGCACCTTAGAATCAGACTGACAGACCTTAAGGGTGTAATAAATGCAGTATATAAATAAATAAACAAGATATACTGTGACACAATTATGTGGATCTCTGCCTGTTGTGCTACAGCGCTTGTTGGCACTGCAGTTTTTAAGTTGAGAACACGATGACACCCCGAGGAATTCAACAGCACGGTTTTCAACAAGCAGCCTGAGTTCCTGCGCAAGGATCTATGTTTTGTTGTTATTATTTAGCTTTTTTCTTTACGAGTTTGTTAATTTCTGGAGACTAAGAATTTTATTTCCAATGGCTGCTCGTCTTGTCAAACTGAACTACAAATGCTGGTAGTATTCATTGCAGATGTATAGACTAGTTACAGTTTTACTATTTTTTTCTTAATTAATGATTCAGACGGTTTTACTATAATTATTTTTTGTAATTATCATCGTTGTCATCGTCATCATTTGCACCAATGCGATGGTTCGAGTCGGTTTTTCCTTCAGCTGTGATTGTTCCAAACGATTGTGATTCCGTTGTGATTGCTTCGTTTAATTTTTGCCACAATAGTGATTGATCCACACAGTTTTATTGGTATTTTGTGTGTTAATTGCTTATATTAATTTTAGTTATCTGTTTGAAAAAGTTTGTTCTTTTTGACAATCAATTTATAGTAATAAATTGTTATGTGATGCAGTCAGATTTGACTGGAGTATCGGTCTTTTATGAAGTTGCACGGCTTGGTTTCCTCAGTTGCCTAACTTACATTTCATTAAATCAGAAAAGCAGCAGTTTATTGTGTCCGCACATGGCAGGTAGGGGAATGGCCTATGATAAGTTAGCTGCGAAATAAGCAGGGACTCTCCAGGGAATAAGCAGTTAGTTGATGACCAAAGACAGCATGGTGGTTTCATCTGGTTTAATAATTTTACTAGTCGCAGTTAATTTCGATTCAAATTTTGTGTGTGATTTTGAAGGTTCATCATCAGGCCATCTAGCACACAAGGAAAGGAAATTTTTGCTGGATTTACAAAGTTCACCAGGTTCTTGCGCTTCAGACAAACTGCCTGTAGAGACTTTGCACTTAAAAGCGGGTCACACCAACAAGATGAAATAAGCTAGAGGTTAGAGACCTCGGAGACACTGCACTTAAAAACGGGTCACGCCAACAAGCTGAGGGTATACCGTTACATTTCGCCATCACAAATTATTACCAAGTAGGCCTACATTTGGTGGTATAGTATAGTGAGGGCGATAACTTCATGCATTGTTCAAACTAATATATTTTAAGAACTTATATAGCGCCACTGTAATAATGCTCTAAGCGTCGAGATCGCTGCTAAGCAAAATCTAGAAGACACAGAGACAACCTACGGAGGAAATGAGTCCAAGAAGGGATGAGTTTTTAGTCCGGATCTGAAGGCCAAAACAGAGTTTGCCGAGCGAAAATTTGCCTGAAGAGTTCCAGAGTCTAGGGCCAGCCACAGAAAAGGCAAATCAGCCGGGAGCTGTTCTTGTCCATGGACTAGTCGAATGTCCAAACTGTAGAAAAAAACATGAACTTTTTCTTCAAAAAAAACTTATTTTAAGACTTTTGAGCCAGAGGCATAACTTAATTCTAACGGGAAGATAATAAATTATATGATTGAAAATGTGTCCTAAGTGTAGTTTTTGGTTAGTAGCTGAACCGTTTCGGCGCAAATATTGGGCTATATAAACAGACGTCGATCATCTCATTATGACGGCGTCGTTAAATAAACGTCATCAACGGCTGTGGCTGTAATTTTCGGCCGCCATTTTGTTAGGAGAGATTCAAAATTGCGCACTTTTCCTTAATTTGTTGCAAATAAATTGCACAACATAGTTATTGAAAAGTCGAATTTATTGAAAACGCGCTACTATATCTTTCCGGTAGGTCAGAATTTGAATACATATCGGAAACACGGTTATGGCGAAGCGTTGCCGGTTCAGTAAAGGATTTGTTTTAAATTGGGACTTACAGTTCATAAAGCATTGAATTTAGGCCAACCACAATACTTAAAATAAGTACTTATTCCCAAGACTTACCAGTATTCTGCAGGGTCATTTGATTGTCTTTCTCTGGTCAAACTTGGACTAAAACTGTTCTCGGTAAATGGGCTTTTTCGGTTGCTGGACCTAAATTCTGGAACTCGCTTCCTGTGTCTGTTCGTTCCGCTCAGTCAGTTCTGTCATTTCGTTCTCAACTTAAAACTTACGTGTTTCAAATTGCTTATCCACCGTAGGCTGCCTCTCTATCTTGTGGACTGACCTGGATATTGACCTGATTGTGGCTTGGCTTTGGTGTGCCATCGGTTGATGCCTTGTGCATCAGACACCGGCGCACTACAAATTGCTAATTATTATTTTATTATTATTATTGATTCTCTCGCAAACTGTAAATGGTATTTGTAAGTCATCATACATCGAATGTTTAGAGGACAAACGTATTATGTCAAATTCAGTGCTTTCGAGAAGATTGAAGTTTTACTTTCAAATGCTTCAGACTGTCCGGAGCATTGATATTGTATGACATGTGAATAATATGAAATGAAGCAAATTTGTAAGAAGGTGTCTTGAAATGGACACACAGCATTTGTGCTTCACACAAATTTTTATAACATGGACATATCATATTGCATAAATCATTACCAAGTATGGTTACCGTGATTTTTGCTACTTGATAGACCATAACAGAGTTCAGCTAACCTGTAAATAAGTAAGTTGGAAAAAGTGGTCATGTAAGCCTGCATCAACATAAGTTATGTGCCTCAATTTAGATTTAACATCAGACAATTATCACTTTTCAGATTATAGAAATGTGGCTATTTTATTGATTCATTATAAAAGAAAAGTTTTAGCAAAAGTAGATTTGAATTTATGTACACATTACAGGGAACAAACAGCTGAACAGTCAATGGTAATGAAACTGCTTTCTGGCAAGAAGTCTTGCGCTGTTGAATCAAGAAAGTGAGTCTCATATTCCTCATCAGTTATTTTGGATGCATCTGGCGCAGGAAGGCGATCTCGGGTATTTCTCCTACAAGGTAGGTCCTGGTAAAATAAAGTATGCTCTTAAGGAATGCCTCCTGATCTCAAGAGACAACATACCGTTCTTCTTACCAGTGGATATTGGACGTCAGCTGCTGTATGCAGACACCATGGAGAGTCCAGAAATTGATGCAGGTTGGGCAAGTCTTGTGGAGGTATTTAGCTCAATAAATTTCTCACTGGTAATACAATATTTGTACTGAATGATGATGTGTGGTCAACATTTCTCAAAACGCATCTACGTAATGTTCAACCACTGTACTGGTTCAGCAACTGTGTTCTTGGATTGATTCTTAAATCAAACAAGTGCCTTTAAATTGTGAACAGCAGTATGAAATCTATGGACGATAAACTATAGTTCCTGCTTTCAAGCCCCAGCCAATGAGTAGTTCCCATTCATGAGCTGTTCCAGTTCCGCCGTTGACAGCATGTGAATCCATTTCTTAGGGTGCTAGTTCTTCAGCAGATGCATCAAGCTCCTTCAAAATACTGAACTGTCAAGGGAATTTTCCACTATTGTGTGACACCTACTCTTAACAATTGGCTGCTGTGGGTATGCAGACTGTGTATCTTCATTACCTTTGTCCACGCAAATATCTCCTTCCCGAGCAATTTCTTCTTGATGCTGTGTGTCTAATGTTGTGGACTGTAGTCATTTCTTCTCCAGCACCTGCTTTCTGTTCTTTATCTGCTTTGTGGCTAATGTCTCCCTGGCTAACTATTTCTATCATGTTTATATTTCTGTGCTGTTTTCCTTCATTTGTCTATAGGTAATCGTCGATTTGGTTGGACTCTGGTATATTATGTCCTGTTGTTGAAGTGGAGAATGATCTTTTTTGTGCGATCGTTGTTGTTCATTTTGGTAGCGGTAGTAGGTTTTTTTTGTAGAGTGAAAGGTAGTCGTATTTCCCTTTTTGGGAGGCTTCCACTGATGCGATTTGAGTTGTGTTTGTAATGTAGGGTTTATGTGATAGATGCACACCTTCCTCCTAACAAAATTACAAAATTAAACAAAATATTAATATATATTGTTTAATATTTAACTTCTATTAATACACATTTTAGCATTTTCATTTTTACATTCCATTCCCGTGGGAACCATTGAATAATACATATCCTATATCCAACACATTTCAACTATAATGTTCCAAATACTCAAATTAAATAACCAATAATAATTAAAGTTTTTATCCTAACTCTAACTCACATAAAACCATACCCAACCTTTCTCCAAAAAGCTAAATAACTGATATCAAGAACTAATATTGTTTTTCCAACCACATTCTGTACTTCTTGTAAGTATCCTGTTATAATAATACAACAGTAATGTAGTAATCTAGACAAGAGAGTATCAACAAATTCTTCTCAATTTGGGATCTCAAGAGCCAAAGCAATAGAACGACCAGAATGCAGGCTACAGAGAATAAGGAAGATGAGAAAATGCTGCCTTTGATTCATGAAAATGCTCATAATGTTGCCATGATACACCATTTGATGGATATTCTTCAAGCTGCTGTATCTAAACTGAATTAAGGTCAGGTTCCGGTAGTGACATTTGATCAACCACTCTACAGTAGAGCAAAACTGGTAAATTGAAATTGGCCAGATTCTTATGGTGACAGTAAATTTGTAATTATGTTTGGTGGTGGTCTTATTGAGACTGCCGCTCTTAAGGCATTGGGTACGCTTTTGGGTGACAGTGGTTGAGTAGAAGCTGTCACAGAAGCAGGTAGTAGAAGCTGTCACGGTAATTGCAGGTTCAGCTGAAGCACTTTTGTCTGCCTTTTTCAGTATATCTGCCAAGTTTTATGCTTTTATCCACTTGTGAACAATTCACTGCTTTTTTGGACCTTATCCACCTCACGAGCAGTAATAACACTGAAACTATGTTAAAGTGCCACACTGGTATTGCACACATGTACCAAGATAATATTATCACTGGGCTGGGTCTTGTGCTCTAGTTTCTGTGGGATGACTAGGCTCACAGCTTGGGTGTCCTCCTTGGGTGCCCGGGGCATCAAACGCTGGCACATTAGAAGTCAACAATTACACTGGTTATACACTTCAAGAGGCACTATATAGATGCTGTAAATGAATGAATGAATGAATGAGACAATTAGATTTGTATGAAAATAATGATTTAATACAGTTACGTTTGCAACTTCACATTATACAACCATACAGAGATTGTATGTGAAATCGACCGAGCTCGACCTAATCAAATCTAATCCCTAATGCATTTATATTTAACTAGATACTACACAGATTCTACTGTCTAGGTCGGTCGTCATCGTCATTGTCCATTTAGTCTTCCATCTTCAGTCTTTATGATTTCTGCCTGCCTCTCCTTGATGGAAACCTTCTCCTGTTTGCCCACTCTGTGTTCTGTCCAGCCATTTTCTACACAAATCCTGTTAACCTCAGGGCAGATTCGCCTCCAACTCAGACCTGCAGTCTACGCCTTTGATGATGATGATGAGTTCTCTGCCCGAAGGCAGGTTCAGTGGCTTTAGGCTCCAAATTGAAATTAATTAAAACTTACTTGCATTCTACTATTTCTCGGCTCAGACTCAATGGCACGGCAACGGTTTCTATTGAGTCCCATCTTGTAGAAAATGATAGATTTGAAAAAATTGTCATAGATTTTGCAGCAAAAAAAGCCAGAAAAGTGCCCCTTTAAGTGATAAAAATTCATTTTTACAGTGATGTTCCAGTTCACTCATAATTATATAAACATTATGAACACTAGGCTATGTATATTCAATATCAGTTTACAGCTTTTTTGCAGATGCTTTTCAATTAGTGTTGTAGGCCTATTGACTTTGATCTTCTTGGACGAAAATGGATAATTTTATATGTATTTAATTACACCGTGTTTACACGTTATACCTATATCCCAGAGTTTTACCAGAGAAAATGGGCAAATAGTATTATACTAGTCTTTACCGTCTTTTATTTATAAGGGCGCTGAGTCTGATTCCTGCCTAGGGCGCCATTTGATCTTAAATGACCTTGATGATGAAACAACTGTCCTTGATTAATTCAAATATCTTAAGTAAAATATCTGATTGTGCTGATGCTGGTGGTTATGCTGATGTCTTTCGTATTCTAGGCCTTGTCAGGTCTGTTATCATCAAACTGAGTAGAAAGTTGTGTTCGTCTGTGTCAAGTACTTGGGATAGGTACAACGTATTTGTGCACCTATCCCAGTAGGCTGGTTTCATCCAAATCGTTTCTCTGCATGTATGATGAAGAACAGAGAAAGTTCTGCCTAGTATTTCTGCCTTGCCTTCTTTAAGAACGACGATGATTCTCTCACAATCGCTATCTCCAAAAACTGTCTACGTGCGAACTATTAATAGCTGAAATGGAATTCTGTAAAACTTCCACTGTTGTCAGTTTAAGAGAGTTGGGTGTGAGCTTAAGTTTAAAGTCAAAACGCAATGCGAAAATTAAATTAGAATTTGACTTTGGAAGAACCTTTAGTGTTCTGCTCAGTAAATTGTTGGGTTTTGCGGCATACACTACTACAGGTCGTTCTACCTCTTGTTTATAGGCCCTATGTGTATAACTCCTCATCTTTTGAGATTTCTAGTCGAAAGTTTGAACGAAAAGGTCCGTCTACAATTCTAAACACGTGGTATCTATTCGCTGACATTATCTTCATACGCCGATGACCAATCTTCGTGTCTTGACAGCTTACGTAAGAATATAAACGGTTTCTGAATATTTAGAGCAAGCAAATATTTTGCTCACAAAAAGTCTCACCTATTATGGTTGGCTTATTTTAGTCTTGTTTTAGTGTCCAAACAGAGTTATAGATCAGAATAGGCCGAACTGCTTCTTGCTTTTATCCGTGTATTTCAACAGCTTTGAAATTTCTAAGTTTTATAATTGGACCTCCAATATTCATATAAGATTGAGTCGATTCTGTATCGAGAAGTGGTACTTCTTCTAACGCTGGAAATCCATGTTTATCTCCCGACTGAGTAGAAGATATATACATTACATCTGAATTTTTGAGCAGGTGGTCATATGAGTCATTGTCCTGGAGATGGTAGTATGATTTGGTTGTGAAAAAGAACAGTATTTGTGCTTCTGATTTATAATTCAAAGGGTAGCATAAAACGAAAATTTCTTGGGCATTAGATCAGAAAAATAATGCTGCGTTCATGAGATGTGCAGACATATCTATATCTACACTGTATCATCCTTTTGTTGGTTTCAGTGAAAGAGTGATTGTGGTGTTGGCAGAGCAGGTGGCGGTTGTGATGATTATGATGACGATGATGATGATGATGATAATTCTATTCGCGGCCTATTCTGCGTCTTGAGAGTTAAAGTTATCAAAGAATTGTCATTTTGTCATTTTCCAGTATGTAAAGGAGATCGGCATGCTCATCTCAAGCCACGTCTTTCAGGATAATTCGAGATGGTTTTGCTTCAGATGTAATACAGTACATTGAATGCACTGTCAAGCAACGCTGCAGTGTTGTTTCTCCCAATTATGATGATTTTTCTCCTTTTCTGTCTATGACTTCGACTTGTTCAGTAGATATCGACAAAACGTTCTTCCACAAGTGTTCCATTTCTGTCGATCTCAACAAGCTGCGTGGGTGGGCTGAGACCGACATCGCTTGTTTCTTCTGGATACTATTTTATTGACAAAACGTCTCATTTCGGCGGGTCTGCAGATTTTGTGATTTAATGTTCCATCCGGGTTAATGAATGAGTGAATGAATGAATGAAAAATGGATGAAAACTTTATTGATTCCAAAGAACAAATACATTGACCAGTGTATAGATTATTGGGATACAAATGGTAGACCCTAAAGGGACCTAAGTCCCGCTAAATTAGGGCCGCCTATTAAAAAACGATGCATTTGGCAACAAAAATGTTTAACAAATATTAGGTACAGCTTAACTAAAAAGAATGTCTTAACTAAAACTTAACCAAAAAGAAACTAAGCCACGTGATGAGCTTTATAGTAGGCCTAATCAGTGATTGCTCATTGTCTTGTTTTGTCATTATTGAGAATGTAGAGCAGCTTGTCATGTTCATCCCATGTCACGTCGTCCGGGAACTTCCAGGTGTCGTTGCTACAGATAAGATACAAGACCTTGAAAGAATTGTTGAGCAACTCGGCAGTGCCATCTTGTCCAATCGCAATTATTCTTTCCTCGTTTTCGTGATCTATAATTTCTACTTGTTCGGTCAGTATGGATGAAATATTCTGTCGACTAATAGTTCCATTCACGTCAATTTCTGTTAGCTGTGTGTGCACGTTGAACTGGACACTGGTCGACGAAACCAGAATTACTTCATGTTGCTTTATGGTAGTATTTTAGAGACGAAGCGTTTTACTTCATTTGGTCGGTAGATATGATGGTTTAATGTTCCACTCGGACTAAAGAACTTGATTGGGTTGTATGCACCTTGTTTGTACATAATAAGTTTTCCATTCTTCGAAATTTCTAACTTCCAGTTTAAGCCCTAGTATCCATATACAACTTCTTGGAAGTTTAAAATGAGACAGACCTTTGACGTTTGTGGAGAGTCAATCCGCGTTTCTTTCCAACCAGACCTGAACACATACACTAGACCCGAGTTTTTTCAACACCCAATATCTACTGCAGGCATTGCATATTTCAAGAAATGTATGTGGGACCAGTTTTCCAAGTAACTTGAATTTCGTGATCACTTGTGAGATTGTCTAGATTACACAAAATAAAAATTTCGAAGTATCGCCGGTTTGTTGTGCAGTCTTCGACTTCGATTTGCGAAAGATGCCAAGCAGCTCGAGTTCCTGGTTCATACAAGAAATGTGACGCCATTTAATTAAATGTAATTCCTCACAATAATAAATTACATTGATCCATTTTAGACAACATTTCTCCTAGATAAACATATTTCTTCTTAATATATAACATTCCTATAAGTTAGATTGCACGTTGATCTGGACACTGGTCGATGAAACCAGAATTATGTTTGTGTTGCTTTTTGGTAGTATTTTAGAGACAGAGCTTCTTACTCCATCCGGTCTGTAGATATGATGGCTTATTATTCCACTCGGAGTAAAGAATTGACTGTGTCTCTTCAAACGGACCTTAAAACTATAATAAATCCGAGTTCTTTGACCACACTATATCAACTGCAGGCATCACTGAAGCAACCATCATACTTCGAGAAATGTATGTGGGACTAGTTTTCAAAAAAGCTTGAATATGATGATCATTTTTACAATTTTCTGGAAAGCACAGAATAAAAATTTCGTTTACATTTGCTGAGATGGCTATAGCTTTTCGTGACAAGATAGCTCTGAATAAGCTGCAGTTGTGGCACACCACAGCCTGACATGAGAAAGAATGTCTGGATAATAAAACAATTAATTAGAAATTCTGAATTCTTGACAATTCGGCACAGAAAATTTCGTCCCATAACTTTTTCATTTAAAACTGAATACATGCATCTTAGAATGAAATTGTTTGAACTTGGTTTAAGTTGACACTTGCTGTATAAAGAAGTATAACTGAAATTATTTTCAAACAAGAACTGAAATGAGAACTGAAATTATTTTAAAACTGTAATTAGAATTATAACTTAAAATTTTTAAGAACTATAATTGAAATTAGAACTGAAATTGAGGACAACTTCTGAAATAGAAGTAAAATGATAATGATTTGCTAAAGTAAAATATCACTACATCACATCCTCAAAATGACAACAACAACAAAGCTTTAAAAAGCAGTTGACTGAAGTTAGATGCTTTGAGCTCAATTTGGAGTTTACGATTACAATTCTCAACAAATGGTGAATAAACTTGTTTTTATTAAAGACAATCTTTTTGCTTTAAGCTGAAGTTGGGCCCTAATCTAACTCTAATCACCCTATACTAAAATTAAAATTAAAACACTGAACAACTCTTGAAATACATGGATGACTGCATTCTTAGATGGCAAATCAATAACATTAAGCAGAAATTCAGTAAGTAAGTAAGTAAGTAAGTATATTCTTTATTAACCAATAGCTAATCGCACATTGGTTTACAAGTATTTAAGAACACAAGAAAACTTAATAATCATACAACATCCTAACAATAAAACATTTACGAGTTAAATTGTCAGCAGGAGGAATAATACGATCATGGGTGTGGGGCCGTAGGGAATAACTGAGGGTTTTAATTGGTGGGAGTAGCTGATGTAAGACATGATTTGAGTTGTTCAAGATTGCTTTAAAGAGACGAGCATCAGCTGTGCCACAGAGTTCATCGAACGTTGGGGAGTTCCCAGGAAGATAGCGGAGACGCACAAGTCTCCGCATCAAAGCCTGGAGCCGAGCTCTAGCTTGTGCCCCAGCATAGCCCCACCACACGGGAGAGGCGTACAGCATCCTGGCCAGTGTTGTGGCTCGGACAACGTCGTAGAGCCGAGGGCCAGTTAGGCCATGTGATACAAGAATTCGTATGGCATATAAAGACTGACGCGCCTGACTATGAATCCGATCAATATGAGAATCAAAATTTAACATCCTCGATAGGGTAACACCCAATATTGTCATCTCTGGTACCCTGGTTAAACCAGGAATCACATTAGGTAAAATTATCTGCTGATTTCTCATTCTTGGCCGGTGAATTATCATTTCACATGTCTTTTTATGATTAAGTTTTAAGTTACACTTATCCGCCCAAAGGGCAACATGGTCCAGTTCAGCCTATATATGACAAACTACTGTGGATAGCATCAGTGTGTGCTTTTCATATCTCTGCCTACATTAATCCTGAGACACTTGGGATACTTGAACTTACACTGCAAGACAAACTCCTTCTGTTCTTATCTGACCCAAAACAATATAGCGGTCTAGAAATGTGATATAGCAGCTAGAAGTGGTTAAGCACTAGCCTTGTAACTCAGAGTGAGCTTCCCAGTTGTGTCTGGTCCTGCATAGGGACCTTGAGCAAGTCCTTAATACAAAAAAACTCAGTGTTTTGACACAGAAGCTTTGTCACAGATAGTGGTACTAAATAAATAAGAAAAAATAATAAAGGTTATATGGTCTCAGGCCAACATGAGCTATAATCCAAGCATGTATGAATAACCAAGCTTACTCTAACAAACAGCAGAATAAATTTAGTCATCTGATCTCCAGCCATCTTGGTTCCTAGCAACATGACAAAGTTTTGTCACTAAATTCACTGCTTTGCAATAAGTTTGTGTAACTTTGCACAGTTTGTAATTTCCTTATAATATCAATATTCTTCCCATAAAAAGGCTGCTTTTCTCAACCCTATTAAAGCGTTAAGCATTTAAGTCCTCTTGTTCTGTCACAACGCCAATGAAACTGAATAGATGATGATGATGATGCTAATGATGATGATGATGTTTCCATATGCGGCCTCCTGTTCTGTCACAATGCAACTGAAACTGAAGGGTTATAGTTTATTTGCATATTAGAAAGACTACCTAAATGACTTTAAAGTAGAGGATACAATTTTTGTTCTCTGTTGTTATGCCTAAATGTTTATATGGACCCATATTACAGTATACACATTTACACTCTTATCATGCATTACGAAAGAGTGGAAGTGGTGGTTGTGATGATGATGATGCTAATGGTGATGATGATGATGATGATGGTTTCATGTGCGGCCTACGCCGCATCACTAACTTAAAAGTAAGCAGTGACTGCTCATTTTCTCTCGTTTGTCATTGCTTAGGATGTACAGAAGATTGTCATCTTCATCCCATGTTACATCTTGTGGGAACTTCCATGTGTCTTTACTACACATAAGGTACAACACATTGAATGAACTGTCAAGCAGCTCAGCAGTGCCATTTTCCCCAATTATTATTACTCTTTCTTCATTCTCATGTCTTATAATTTGTACTTGTTCAGTCCGGATTGATGACGTGTACTGGTGAATAATTGTTCCATTGACATCAATTTCGGTCAGCTGCATATAAACATTGATCTGGACATTGGTCGAAGAAACAAGGATTACGTTTTTGTTCTGCTTTGGTAATACTTTTGAAACAAACCGTTTTACTTCGTCTGGTCGTCGGAAGTCATGACTTAATGTTCCACTTGTTGCAAAAAATTTCACTGGGTTATGTGCTCCTTGTTTGTAAGTTACCAGTTCTCCCTGGTTTGAAATTTCTAATTTCAAATTCGAGTTGGAACGTCCATTTACAACTTGTTCAAGGTTACAGTAAGATGCAGATCGTTTACGTGTGCGGAGATAGTCAATTCGTGTCTCTTTCCAACCAGATCTTAAGATGTACAACAAATCGGAGTTCCGTGACCACGCAATATCAACTGTCTGGATCATGGAAGTGAACACCATACGTTGAGAAATGTACGTGGGATGCGCTTTCGAAATAATCTGTATTTCGTAACCATTCATATCAGTTTCTGAACTACTTAATATAAAAATATCATTTGCACTAGTTGTTATGGCTGTACCTTTCTGTGACAGTGTGACTTTCTTAGTTAGCTGCAGCTGTGGCACACCATAGCTTGAAATGAGAAAGAATTTCTAGATAATAAAACAATTAATTAGAAATTCTGAAATTCTTGACAATTCGGCACAGAATTGCGTCCCATAACTACTTAATTATGTTGAGCTGTACAAAAGATTGTAACTTTACGTGTAGCAATTTCAACAATTGTTATGTTACATGCCAATATATCCTATAATGGAATCGATTTAATTCATTTCACTAGTTGCCCATCGAGCACAAAAACCAGTTTAAAGTCTGTGTCATATTTTGCCTTTAAATCAGCCGACCTATCTCTGCTCCTTGCATAATCCTCGATGTCATTCAGGTCTAAACTTAAGGCTCCTCTGTTTTGAAATTGCTTATACACCATAGCCTGACTTCTGGTTTCCAGCAAACCATCAGATTTCGAGTGGAGTTCTGGAATTTTTGATCAGTTTTACTTGAAGAAACCATTGTTTGATGCCTTGTGCATCAACGTAATGGCACAATAGAAGTTATTAGCTTAGATTACCAGATCTGTCCACGCCTAAACTCAAAAAAGTAGGGCTGTGAACCTGTAATAGTTAAGTAATACTATTGGTTGAAGAAAAGAGACCCGTAATCGTAATTCCAATATTTCTACAGCACCCAACGAAAGCCACGCTGCGGGGACCAGCTTATTCACAGGCGCTCAGTCTAAACAAAATCGATAGGCAAAAGGGTTCGGTTCCGGGTCAAGATCCAAGTCAGGCAGAGAGACAGCGTGGCAGCTACGGCGGGTGATGTTTGGGGTTGGACAGCAGAGACAGATAAGAGGAAGAAGGGGTGGCATATTGGAGAGCGGACTGTCTGTGTCTTATTCAGTCACCTCTCTGCCTGGTGACCTTAACCATGAATTTATCAGCCTTTCTCCTCTCTCTTTTGAAAGCACCCGAAGACCTACTTGTTCCCCAGTGGTTCTGGGTTGTTGGGCCAGGAATGCCTGTGATGAATATATCTTAAAGTGGTCCTTTATATATATCTGATTACGATTACCTCTCAAAATTTCCTTCTTACGGAACACACCATGCACCAAAATGAATACTGCCATACAAAAAAGTGAGACTGCCAACAAGGTAATTTATTGCATTCAATAACTCACTTAGCTGAAAGAGTTTAGCGATCACTGATGAGAACACGACGCTTTGTAGGCTTTTCCATCTGTTGCAAGTGCAACTTAGCTTCAGAATGGCTTTCTGTGCAAAACTGGCCCAAAGGCCCTTCTCTACTCTGGCGTCCTTTATTTCAGCGACGACTGCCTCCGTTAAGGTACGAACATGTTGCTGCTCATGTGTTGTGTGACCGTCAAGGACTCATGAATATTTAAACAGATCATGAATTATAAAGGCTCATGAATACATGATATGTAGATAAGTAATTGCATAATTAATACAAGGACTCCTGAATATTTAACAGATCATGAATTATCAAGGCTCATGATTACATAATATGTAGAAAACTGTAGATTTACTGATCCTGAGCACATAATAAATAAGTAAATAAACAACACAAATAACAAAACACGGTTTCTCACCTCAACTGCTTGAACATCTTGAACATCAGTCGCCGTCAGTGCAAATCCTGCTACAGATCCAGGATAGAATTGTGTTGAGCTAATGTTTAAACGTAGTTTCCCAGTATCAAGACTGTTTCTAGCCAAAACGTTGATCCGTGCTTTGTTTTCTTCTAATCTCATGCCTGACTCACAGCTAGTCTTTATCGTGACAATGTACAGAACGGCTAAAAATAAGCACATATTCATGCACACACTCCATGCATATATGCATGTGAATTTTATGCATGTAAGTATGTATATGTATGCATGCATGTATGTGCATATGTGTGTATGTATGTATGTGTGTGTATCATTGTACTTATCTGGTTATATGGTGTCTCAAACTTTGTAAGGGTGCCTAGATTAGATTAGATTACAGTGGACTCTAACAGGAAGAAGCTGTCGTGCCATCTACTGTAAGTGTAAGTTTAGATACCGATATTACCTTACTTTACACTGTAGCACATTATAGCAAAGTATCCGTGATGGCAGTTTGCCATGGCAAAAAGTATTTTTGCTGGGACGATGGAAAAAACTGGCAATAACCGGTAAAATCTGGCAAAAACTCAGACAGCAGTTGTTGAATCAGTGGCAAATTGTTTAAAAAATTTAATAAAACTAAACGAAACTATGGTACAGTTGAATTTATGAAGTATTATAAAAAATCCAACTTTACTTTTGCCTAATAATTAACGAATGACTTGTTTGACTTGAGCTATTATTTTGCTGTTTTGAACGTGCTTCTGTAGTAGGCCTACTCTTGACCAACATTTCATTCACACTTTCTTGAAATTAAAGTATATGCATTATTATCGCCTTTCCCAATCGTATTTCTCATACTTAGTCTGCTTTAGCCAGTTTTTTATACTGTATAGATAACCACAACAGTATAATCTTAACTGTGACTATTACCCCAAGCAGAACTTGGTTTATTCCAGCTGTGCATTGAAAGAACGGAAATGACTAAATGTATTTGGCATTCACGAGTGCTTCTGCATCAGTATAATTTCAAAATTACGAATGACTAATAATTACTGTAAGTTAATACTAAACTAGAGTGATAATCACGTTGTGACTGTTATCAACTTCTCAAGTGTCAGCCAGGCAGTGTTACTAGACAATTGCAATATGCTAACCAACACTATCAGTGTTGTTTGCATCTGATAACGAAACATGAGCTTCGTTACCGTTTCATTGCCCCTGGACAGTTTCAAATCATTTTATGAATTAACACAAGGTTAGAAAACTAGCATTTTGTAGATGCATAGCTTGCTTGGGCTTAGCTGGCGTAAAGCAAAAGTCAAACCATGAACACAGATGTAATTAAGCAAATAAAACTCAATCCTCGAACAATAGCAAAAATTCTGTGTAGATCCGTGAATTTCTCACATTTGAAATCTTAAGACAGAAGCAATAACACTAAATTTGAATGTGACAAAAAGTATTTTTGCCGGCAGAAACTATTTTTACCAGGACAGTTTCTCCATGGTAATTCGCGGTTTTTTCCACAGGCCGGCAAAACTTGTCAACGCTGCAAAGTTTTGGTGAAAATACAGAAGACAATGTCAGTATAAAAATCTTTGATGCATCAGCTTACTGGCATCAGGCTGTGCTTGTTGAGTCGACGCATCATCCAGTTTCCTCTTTTTCGGCGGCATGTTCGCTGATTTCAGGTGAAGAACAATTTAAACAAATTATCAAAATTTTTACAAAAATGACAATGACAGCAATTTTACTACGTACATTGAATATGAAAACGCGTAACGTCACAAGAATTAAAGCGGATGTGTGACGTAATTAACCTAATGTAGTTTTTTTAGACTAATGCTTACTTAGCTCATGAAATAAACTTCCTCAATTCAGAGAGAGAGAGAGAGAGGGGGTACGGCAGAAAAGCTACATAAAGAAGTATTTGTTTAAACATTGCCGCCGTTTTGCCACCATTTATTAATAAATGAATAATACTAAAATTTAAATATATAAAATTTCGAAATAATCTGTATTTCGTAACCATTCGTATCACTGTCTGGAATACTTAACATAAAAATGTCACTTGCACTTGTCGATATGGCTATAACTTTTTGTGACAATGTGACTGTCTCAGTTAGCTGCAGCTGTGGCACACCATAGCCTGAAATGAGAAAGAATACTAAACTAGAGTGATAATCACGTTGACTGTTATCAACTTCTCAAGTGTCAGCCAGGCAGTGTTACTAGACAATTGCAATATGCTAACCAACACTGTCAGTGTTGTTTGCATCTGATAACGAAACATGAGCTTTGTTACCGTTTCATTGCCCCTGGACAGTTTCAAATCATTTTATGAATTAACAGAAAGTTAGAAAACTAGCATTCTGTAGATGCATAGCTTGCTTGGGCTATAAGCTGGCGTAAAGCAAAAGTCAAACCATGAACACAGATGTAATGAAGCAAATAAAACTCAATCCTCGAACAATAGCAAAAATTCTGCATAATTCCGTGAATTTCTCACATTATAAATCTTAAGGCAAAAGCAATAACACTAAATTTGAATGTGACAAAAAGTATTTTTGCCGGCAGGAACTATTTTTACCAGGACGGTTTCTCCATGGTAATTCGCGGTTTTTTCCACAGGCCGGCAAAACTTACCAACGCTGCAAAGGTTTAGTGAAAATACAGAAGACAATGTCAGTATAAATATCTTTGATGCATCAGCTTACTCGCATCGTCCAGTTTCCTCTTTTTCTTCGGCGCATGTTCTGAATAACAATTTAAACAAATTATTTAATTAAATGAAAAAATGGCAGTGACACTGCAATTTTACCCGTAACGTCACAAGAATTAAAGCGGATATGTGACGTCATTAACCTAATGTAGTTTTTGGACTAATGCTTATTTAGCTCATGAAGTAAATTCCTCAATTTAGAAATTATCATCGTGTAGGTTGGTATGAGAGAGAGAGAGGGGGGACGGCAGAAAAGCTACATAAAGAAGTATTTGTTTAAACATTGCCGCCGTTTTGCCACCATTGAGCGCCTGTGAATAAGCTGGTTTCCGCGACTTAGCTTTCGTTGGGCGCTGTAGAAATCTCGAGATTACGATTACGATTTGTTAATAAATGAATAATTCCAAATTTTAAAAATTATTAAGTGCCATATTTTTGTTTTATTTAGAAGTAATGATTCGTAGATGATTATAATGAACGACGATACTAAATTGAAGATGCAGCATTCGGCTGCATTCCTGTGTGAAGGTTATATTAACTTAGTTAATTTAATATTAATTAGTTATCGCACTTACCGCCCGTAAGTGCGACAGGTTCGCCTAGGGCGCCAAATACTCTAGCGCCGACCCTGGTTGCACATAGTTCATTTCATATTGATGTTCATTTCATATTGATGTTCCTAGAATGACCTGTTAGCAGGGAACATGGAGAATATATGCAGTTATCAGGTAAGAACATTGTTCACATCAACTAATCCTACCTCGGTTGTGTAACCCTTTGTAAAGTAATGTGACAGGATCAGGTGCACATGTTTCTGGGCCATGTACTTGGAATAGCCTACTACCCGGTATCCAAGAGACCAGTTCTTCGTGGCTTCGTTTAAGAAGTACTTCAAACTGTATTGCTTCGATTGAGCAAACCTGACAGCCTAGCCTGTAAGGACAATACATCGACAGAAAACCAAGTAAATAAGTAAATCGCGCACATTTCCTTCACTCCGACCCTTGAGCAGACGATAGACCAATCTCAGAGGCTTGGACACGGGGCCAGTGCATCGTAGGACTTGCCGTTTACTTCCCAGCTCCCCATTTCTACTGCTTTCTGACAGAAGTGCGCGCAAACAACTTTCCCAGGGTCGTTACTCGTAGCCTGTATTAGAGCAACGTAGCGAAATCCTTTCGGACAATGCTTTAGGCCTACCCGAAGTTTAGTGGGCAACCCTCGCCCTGATCAGTTTTGGGAGAAAATTTATGGCGTGCTCATACAAATCAAATCGGGTTATGGCCGGGTTGACCATGAATCTGACCTTGGGGTGAGACGCTCCACTAGAGGGCTGCATGGGGAAGTGGTTAAGTAAGGGGATAAAACCATGAAAACGAAGGCTTTCGTAACCCAGACCCTGCCATCTGGCAAATGACTATAAAACCATACGGACTTACTCCATACGTAAACAAGTAAGTAAAGTATCCCATATCCCACAAGTGAGACATAGGTGAGGCGCTTATTTCCTTTTCTTGGCTATAGAGCCGGCAATGGACGAATCCCAGGGTCCTGGACGCGGAGCCAGTGCATCGCAGGACGTGCCGTTTACTTCCCAGCTTACGCCAGTACCAAATTCTACTGCTTGGTGACAGAGGCACGGTGTTTGCAAACAACTTGCCCAGATTCGTTAGAAGGAGTCGAACCCGCAGTTGCATGATCATTGACCAAACGCGTTACCGATAGACCACAGTGCCTACATAGTGCCAGTTAAAGCAAAATCTGTTTGAATTTCCTTTAAAAGTCAATTTTAAAATGGTCGTTCTCACTTTAAATATCAAAAGTTCATGTCATTCACGTCGAGGTTAATTATATGAACTTGTAAATAAGCATTAACTGTGATTGCAGACAGACAGACAGGCAGAGAGACAGAAATAGAATATGACGTGCTTTATATAGCGGTCAATGAAATAAGTCTGCTTTATCTAGCCGTTATTGTCCATTCACACTTTCTTGACTAATACAGTGTTATTATGTACAACAGTCACTCAGTAATGGTCCTCATACGCCGATTCCAAACAAAAGAAGTCGCCATGGTTCGATCTTCTCGAAACACACCGCATCACTCATTTAAGAGAACTAAATCAACGTAGCCAGCTAATACGATCAGTCTCAGCAGGCGACCAGCCTTTTAGGTGAGCCCCTCAAGGGATCGACAGGTGACCAGTCTTCAGGGTGTGACCCTCAAAGGATCGACAGGCGACCAGCCTTCGAGGCGAGACCCTCAAAGGATCGACAGGCGACCACTCTTCAAGGTGAGACCCTCATGGGATCGACAGGCGACCAGTCTTCAGGGTGAGACCCTCAAAGGATCGACAGGCGACCACTCTTCAAGGTGAGACCCTCATGGGATCGACAGGCGACCAGTCTTCAGGGTGAGACCCTCAAAGGATCGACAGGCGACCACTCTTCAAGGTGAGACCCTCATGGGATCGACAGGCGACCAGTCTTCAAGGTGAGACCCTCATGGGATCGACAGGCGACCAGTCTTCTAGGTAAGATCCTCAAGGGATCGAAGTCCACCTAGCGGTAAACGTCTGGTGGTCTAGTTCGTGGTAGAGCGCCCCGGGCAGGGCGTCGTCGTCATCGGCCGTACCTCTCCGGAAGAACTTTGGACTTTCGTAAATGTGTTCATCGCGGTTTCCAGTTGCTCCGGAGCTGAGCGAGTAGAGATCGTCTGCCGTCGCGACGCCGGCGGGAAAGCTGCTCCCGCCGGAGGGAAAGCTGCCGTCGTCTGCTGCCGTCGGAAAGCAGTAGAAGTCGGGCGGGTCGTGCGCGAGGCGGGAAGAGCCGAGAGTCACGTGGACTGACGTGGTCGTCTGCTGGGTGGTCGTCTGCTGATGTGAGCGCGGGAGAGTGGCTGTGTAGTCACTTTCGCGCCCTTTTGTACCCGAGCCGTCTGCTTTGAGCAGCATCGGGTATTGTTCTTTGTAACGCATGTATGTCTGGTCGACGGCCACGCTGGGCTTGTTGTTGTCTGGTCCTCCCACGCCACCTCCTCCTCCTGCTCCTCCGTTCAGGAGCTTCAGTTGTCGCATGTGACGGCGGCTGGTACGCCTCCTGTTGAAGTATCCAAAGGAAATATAGATCTTTGGATGGATAGGTAAGTGGGTGGATGGATGGATGGATGGATAAACAGATGGACGGACGGACGAATGGATGGATTTCGATAGGTGAGTGTGTGGGTGGCTGGCTGGCTGGATTTAGATGGACGAGTTGGTTGGTGGGTGGATGGATAAATGGATGGCGGATGGATGGAGAAATGGAGTTGGATAGATAGGTAAGGGTGTAGGTGGCTCGATGGCTGGGTAGGTGGATGGATGGCCTGATGGATGGATGGATGGCCTGATGAACGAATAAAGGAACGAACGAATGAAAGAAGAATGAACACAGATGAAGACGACAGATGTATGGAAAACCAGAACGATGGTTAGGTGCAAATTGCAAAACTGTGTTTATACCCTTGTATGTGAATGTGTGTGTGTGTGTGTGTGTGTGTGTGTGTGTGTGTGTGTGTGTGTGTGTGTGTGTGTGAATTGGCACGGGGAATCTGTTGGAGCTATGGTCGTGGGGTGAGTTGGGTGGTGGGGTAGGTGGCTAATGACGACCAATTAGCGTCGATAGATGGCGCTGAAGAGTCCTTCGAGAACCGGAAGTCTTCCATTTACGCAACAATGGCTTGCAATTAGAGGTGGTTTGGATGGAGGGACGTTGGCGCATCTGCAAGCGTTATACAGGGCAGGGAGGGAGGGTTCAGCTTGACAGCATCCCTTTGTCCTCTTGGGTGTATATCTCGACGCCCATGCATACATCCATTCGTCCATCCAGTCATCTATGTTTGCATCCATCCATAAATCTTGATCCATCTATTATCCATCCATGCGTCCGTCCATCAGTCCTTCCAACCAGCCGTTTATCCATCCAACCAATCATTTTTCCATCCCCATACCTCCAACCATATATTCATCCATCTATCCGTCCATCCATTAACTTAACCATTTTCCATCCACCCTTCCATCCATCCATCCAACCGCTTATCCATCCATCCATCCATCCGTACGTCCAATCATATATCCATCAAACCAACTATTTATCCATCCATTCATCCATCCAACCATTTGTACATCCATCCATCCACCTTTCCGTCCAACCAGCCGTCGTCTAGTGTAGTTCGGCTACGGAGTGTTGTGTAGTATGACGTGTAGTGCCTGAGACATCTGTATAGCGCCTTTTACTGACCGTCGAATGAAGAGAATGCCGATGACGAGAATTCCCAGAGCGACGAGAACTGCGATTGTACTGATGACCATGGCAACGAAATCTAAATTAGGATAAAAGTAGCCACATGAAAGGAAAATTTTGGGAAAATTAGCCACAAGAAAGAGAAATTGGTACAAAATTAGCCACAAGGAATTGGAAATATTATTAGCCATACTGGTACCCTGTTATTAGGAAGCCGGACTAAGGCCGACTAAACGAAGACTGGACGTGACCAATCAAATCTTAGAATTTCTCCTGCGCCTATTTATAACACTGCACACTGATACTATACCACATTAGGCTATCTAAAGCAGATCTTCCATAGAATTGAGCTGAATTGAATAGACTAAATTAGACTAAACTTTAAAAGATTCTATAATAGAATAAAGTAGAATCGAGTGTAGGTAAATCAAAATAGAATTGAATGGAATAGAGTAGATTAAAATAGAATGGAATAAATAGAATAGAGTGGAGTATATCGGTAGATTTGAAGAGTAGATTGCAGAAGATTAGAATAAAAGTGAAATGCAGAAGATTAGAATAACAGAGTGAAACAAAAAGCATAGAATATAATACAATAGAAAATAATATAATTTTATTGACGTGAGCGAAATTCGCTAGAACAGTATAGAATTAAACTAGAATAGTCAACACCAGACTAAACTAGATTTTAATCTTCGAGACTAAACAGAAGATAGTAGTTCCAATGTTTAACGACATCTTATGGCATCAAAGGCCGTTGACGTCGATTGAAAAAAATTGTAAAGTTTTCTTTATTGAGTTAGACCCCGTGCCCCAGAAGACTAGACAGAAGATGGATGGAAATCTGAAGGTTTTGAACCGATGACAGCGAAGAGGCGCTCACTCTTCGACAGCGATCCAGGAGCAGAAAGGATTCCTCCGATGTTCCAGATAGATTGGCGGGGCCACTCCTCGGAGCAGTTGTACGTCCTTCCCGTCCACCTGTCGACCTCACAGCGCAGCTCCCAGGTCAGCTGATCCTGAGGGCATCGAACTATCGTCCGATCGGAATGCCTCTCAACCACTGCGCCACTCGAACCCGGTATGTAATCAGCGCAGCCAGTTACTGTGACGTAACGAAACGTATTGTAAATTAGGTTAATGAAGTGTAACCGATTTTGTAATGTAAGTACATTGAATTGAATTGAATCAAAATTGTAAATTAGGTGTAATGAGGTGTAACCGATTTTGTAATGTAAGTGTACCGAATTGAATAGAATCAACAGACTGGACAACATTCAACCAGCCGTGTGCGTCAGAGGATGACGTCGATCGTACCTTAAATAATTTCCATGACTCTTATTGTAAATAATGGCATAATGATTACTTATTACATCATACGAACTCACCAACACTTGAACGTTTTGCAATTTCTACTCAGGTCTTCCACTCAAAACTGGAAACACACCTCTTCCACAAATCCTATACTGATTCCTCATTTCTTCCTTATATATTCTGCAGATCCAGTTCTAAACACCATTCACCGTAGCCGTCGGACTGTCTGCCTGCCTGACTCTTGGATCTTGACCTGGAACCGAACCCTTCTCGCCTATCGATTTTGTTTTGACTGAGCGTCTATGAATTAGCTGGTTCCCACTAGTTAGCTTTCGTTGGGCGCTGTAGAAATCGCGAGCTTACGATTACATGTACTTCCTTGAATCTTATTGCAAATAATAGCTTAGTGATTACTTATTACGTTTTACACGTCACCTTTGCCCGTTTTTGAATACATTTGCCTGATATGTAGTGTAATCAACGTACTTTCGTATTTCAGTAGGAAGTAGGCCGGGTTCGGCGCTGACTTCGGATTTGAGATCTCGACCTGGACTACATGCATCTCGGATGTATACACCGGCTGTTCGCGGTGTTCACCGCCGCATATCACTACGCTGCTGTGTGATCCGGTCACCTCCCGGATCTGTGCGTAGATGTGACAGAGTCCCGTCTTAACCGGAAGTCGAGAGGCGTCGCCATCTGCCGACCAGACTCCGAAATCGATGAGCGTGACCGTGAACCTTTGACCCGGCTGACCTTCGATGACCCAGGGGCAGGACGCTGACCCCTTGCTCGTCTCCTCCGTTACGAAGTTCGACAGATATCCAGACGGGCGCCTCACCTTGACGGCTTCGAACCCGCGACATGCCTGGTCTCCGGCTAACTCAACTATACCAGTAAGAATCAAAAAGCAAGTTTGAAACAAGCGTCAAGTAAAAAGTCATCGAGGGCATGACTGAGTTACTGACTTACTAACTCATCGACAAACATTTGATCGTATTCGTAATCCCGAGATTTCTACAGCGCCCAACGAAAGCCACATCACGAGGACCAGCTTATTCACAGGCGCTCAGTCAAAACAAAATCAATAGGCAAAAGGGTTCGGTTGCAGATCAAGATCCAAAAGTCAGAACGAACGAACTACCGAATGAAAGAATGGACGAATGAATGGATGAACGAATAAACGAAAGAATTATTTGTTTTTGCAGTTTCTATATCGCAGAAATTTGAAATCATAACAGTAATATATGAACGATTCTCAAAAGGCTTTTGTTAATATTGCGATTTAAACTGTGCTCAAATGTCATGCTATACAATATTAAAACCTCTAAATGTATACATGTCCCTTAAAATGAAGCGAAAGAAAGTAATGTTGGAAAGCAATATCCGGCGAATTTGATGGGCAACGAAAAAGTAATAAAAAATAGATTAATAAAGCGAACGATGTACATTCCGAAAGAGAACAATGCGTATCGAATTCGCATTCTTCATTAGGTAACTTAATTCCGGCATCCCTCCCACTCATGTATGCATGTCTGACTATGTCCCTGCCTCTCTGTCTGCCTGCCTGCCTGTCTTCCTCTCTGTCTATCTGCCTCTGTGCCTTCCTGTCTATATCCCTGCCTTTCCGTATTCCGGCCTTTCAGTCAGCATGTCTTCCTCCCTCTGTCCTTCTCTATCTGTCTCTCTACCCTCCTATGTGCCTCTCTGTCTCTGCCTTCTTGTATGCCTGTCTCGATGCCTTCCTATAAGTCTCTCTCTCTCTGTCTATCTATCTATCTTTCTATCTCTCTCTCTGTCTCTCTCTCTCTCTCTCTACCTCTCTCCTTCTCTCTCTCCTCTCTCTCCCTCTCCCTCTCTGCCTTCCTTTGTCTATGCCTGTCACTCCATTTCTCTCCCTGCCTGCCTGACAGCCTCCGTCTCTATCTCCCATCTGGTCTGCTCCATGTCGAATTTCTTTCCTTGCGTTCCATCTCTCTCTTTCCTCTTCGCTTTCTCTGTCTCCGCTTCCTCTGCGACTGGCGTCTGTCTTGAGTCCCTTATCTCCGCATTCCATTCTTCCATAGCAGCAGAATTTAGTTATCCCGCTCTGACCTCTTCGTGACCCCTTTTCTTCTTTCCCCTCCTGCCATCCTTCTTCCTTCACTCCCTCCCATTCCTTTTCATCTTCATGTCCTCCTCTGTTCTTCTCTCCGCTTATTTATTCCCCTCTCTGCCTTCCTCTTGCTGTGGTCTCTCTCTCTCTCTCTCTCTCTCTCTCTCTCTCTCTCCGTTCCTTTCTGGTTCTGTCCGTCCCTCGTACCCTCACTTCCTCCATCCATCCATCTCTCGCTCCCTCTCTACCTCGCTCTCTCTCTACCTCTCTCCCTCCTTTTCTGTTTCTTTCGTTCCCTTTCTCTCTGTGCGTCCGTCCGTCCCTTTCTTGCTCCGTCCCTTACTCCATCCCTCGTTCCCTCCCTTCATCCATCCATCTCCTGCGCCCGCTCCTTCCCTTTCCTGCTCCGTCCATCCCTCCATCTCACTCACTTCCTCCATCCATCCATCTCTTGCTCCCCCTCCTTCCCTTTATCGCTTCATCCCTCCATCTCTTGCTCCCTCTCTACCTCTCTCCCTCCTTTTCTCTCCCTTTTCTTCCCCCTCTCTCCGTCCATCCCTCCGTCCCTTTCTCGATTTGTCCTTCACTCAGTCCCTCGTTCTCTCACTTCCTCCATTTCTCCATCTCTCGCTCCCTGCCTCAACCCTCCCCGTTCCGTCTGTCCATCCCTCGCTCATTCTCTGTCTCCATTCGGCCATCTGGTGACCGGTATATTAAACGAAGGCAGATGCTCGATCGAGCCTCGTCCGCATCCCTCCCAGCCGCTGTAAACGCGCAACACAAGAGCGACTGATGATGAATGGCATCCCTGGCTGCAATTGATTGCATCCGAAGCCGGCAGTCGGCGACGCTGATAACGAACGCCAAGCACAGATGTAATTATATCGAGACTAACCCGAGCGGGGCTGCCGGGGGGAAGCGGGGACGGACGTCCCCCTGCTTCTGCCAGGCCTATCATTCCCCGTTACGCCTATTCAGCGTCGCTGGTGTTGTTTGGCGTGTCACGTTCGCGCGGTTGACGTTCGAATGCCCAAAATGACACTGAGATGCGTGCGCTATAGAAATGTTGATTACCTGCGATTTATGATCTTTCGCGATTGCGTATAGCAGAGACCAGACCAAAGTAAGAGAAAGAAAGGAAAGGAAAGATGAAGATCAGACTAAAGTAAGAGAAAGAAAGGAAAGGAAAGATGAAGATAATTGTAAGATGTGGTTAGGTAATCGTAATGGTAATTCCGAGATTTCTACAGCCCCCAACGAAAGCCACGTCACGGGGACCAGCTTATTCACAGCTCAGTCAAAACAAAATCGATAGGCAAAAGTGTTCAGTTCCAGGTCAAGATCCCAGAGTCAGGCAGAGAGAGCGTGGCAGCTACGGTGGGTGGTGTTTGGGATTGCAGCAGAGAGAGAGAAAGAAAGAGAGAACGAGAGAAAGAGAGAGAGAGAGAAGAGGAAGAAGGGGAGTCGGGATAGGATCTGTGAAAGAGGAGAGACCAGACGTAAAGTAAGGCAAAGAAAGGAAAGGAAAGATGAAATAAGATAATTGTAAGATGTGGTTAGGTAAGGTAAGCTAAGATAAGTAAGTAGCCTTTTATTATCGAAAGACAGACGCTCACTAACAGCTCATCTCCCCCTTCTCTCTCTGGTCTTGTGGCACCAGGCTTGGTTCTTGACATGATATTTTGCACAACCCCACGTACTTGACGCAGCTTAAACACAACCCACCCTAACAGCTAGAATTTCAAGTTTACAATTACGATTACGACGGGAGTGACCTTTGACGCAGTGGTAGGAGACTTCGAGATAGGACTTAAGATCCTTGGGGCAGGGCTTCTGCAGCTGGTCGAGATGCTCGTCAGGGAGGCTGAGATGGCATCGTCGTCTGCCAGCGCATCTTCGCTCGACGTAACTAAGGACGCTGATGGAGCATCCTTGGTGACCGTAGTCACGGTCGATGCACCGGCCAAGACGCATTCGACCGTAGAGGGCGTGTTCAATGACGATCACACTTCCGGTTGGACAGGTTTCGTTGAAAGCCTTCCATTGACACACCTCAATCGGACCTAGAGAAGGGTAGAAGACGAGGTCACGTGTGAATGAATGCACGAATGAACAAATGAATGAACGAATGAGTTAATGAAGGAACGAATAAATAAATGAATAAATAAATAAATGAGCGAATGAATGAATAAACGAACGAATAAATGAATGAGCGAATGAATGAATGAATGAATGAATGAACGAACGAATGCAGGAACGGACCAACGAACAAATAATCGAATGAATGAGCGAGGGGGACAAGTGAACGAATGGAACATATAATTGTCCAAATTAATTAATTACTTAATGACGTTGTAAATGATCATACTACTAACGATGCTGTTTAAATTGCCATCATTAAGTTGCATTATAATGCCATGAACAAAGGAATGATATACCTAGACTATATATATATATATATATATATATATATATATATATGTATGTATTTTCTATATGTAGCACACGTAAATATACATTTATTGCTATATTTGTAAATATATATTCATATATGTATGTAAATAAGTATAATATATATATATATCTATTTTTGTAAACCTATGTGAATGTGTAGATGCATATATATATATACATATATATCGACTTACGCAGATATGGTATATACATTAGTCTTTGTATATATATATATTTATATTTTTATATTTATATTTATATAGACATATATACATTAAGGGATTAATGACTAATCCATATATACATGGACTTCCTGTTACTCTACGTCTTCTGCCCCGGGATTTTACATCTAACTTCTATTCTTCTCTTAAGACTGTTCTCTCTCGCCGAGGTTGGTTTGGGAGCGCTTCTGAGTAGTTTTCTTGAAGGGGCGCTATATAAGTGTTCTGTATAAATAAATAAAATAAATACATATACACGAAGACTAATAAAAACTAATATATATATATATACGTCGAGGTGCTTAAATGCTTGATGATGGATTGTGTATCTGTTGGTGGAAGGAAGGAGTTAATTGGACTTGGAAGCTGAGTCGAGGAGATGGGGGGGATGAGTCGAGAGATGCGGCAAGAGGCTGATGATGCTGGTGGTGGTTGTGTCGTTGTCGTGTGATGGATGATGCTGAGGCAGATGGCCAAGGATGGTCGCCTAAATGTAACCAAATTATCTCCATCTTAGAAGCCCCTAACGATTCGAATCCCACTTACGCTCAGGTAATTAGTCATTCATATCGTTGTCTGTTTCTAGGTCTGGCTGTTTGTCCGTCTGCCTGTCTGTTTGCGTGTATGCTTCTGTCTTTGTCTATCTCTGTCTCTGTCTCCCTAGTTTTCTTTGGGTCTGTGTGTCTATGTGAATCTGTGTGTCTGTCTGTCTGTCTGCGTGTATGTTTCTCTCTTTGTCTATCTCTGTCTCCGTCTCCCTAGTTTTCTTCGGGTGTGTCTGTGTGTCTGTCTGTGTGTGTCTCTCTGTCTCTCTGTCTGTCTGTATCTCTGTCTGTCTGTCTGTGTGTCAGTTTGTCTGTCTGTCTGTCTGTCTGTCTGTTTCCTTTTCTACCCATCAATCTTTACGTTCCATTTCCTCTCCATTTTCCACTCTATCGTAATTACCTGTCTATCTGCATATGTCTGTATGTGTCCCTTTGTCCCTCTTTCTGTCTCTGTATCTCTCCATATGTCCCTCTGTCTGTCCCCGTCCCTTTATCTCCGTCTCCGAAGAGACATTTATTTCGCTAATGAGTCGAATAAATCAGGCGTCGTTGTCTTAGGCTCAGAGCCACCTGTCCAGTCTGCTCCTCTCCCTCGATTCCTCATTCCTTCCTCATTCCTCACTTATTGCTCCCTCTCCCCTCTCCTCTCTCCTCCTCTCTTCGATCCCTCATTCCTTCCTCATTCCTCACTCGATCCGCCCTCTCCCCTCTTCTATCTCCTCCTTTCTTCGATCCCTCATTCCTTCCTCATTCCTCACTCGATCCTCCCTCTCCCCTCTTCTATCTCCTCCTTTCTTCGATCCCTCATTCCTCCCTCATTCCTCACACGTTCCTCACTCTTACCTCTCTTCTGTCCTCCTCTCTACGATCCCTCATTCCTTCCTCATTCCTCACTCGATCCTCCCTCTCCCCTCTTCTATCTCCTCCTTTCTTCGATCCCTCATTCCTTCCTCATTCCTCACACGTTCCTCACTCTTACCTCTCTTCTGTCCTCCTCTCTACGATCCCTCATTCCTTCCTCATTCCTCACTCGATCCTCCCTCTCCCCTCTTCTATCTCCTCCTTTCTTCGATCCCTCATTCCTTCCTCATTCCTCACACGTTCCTCACTCTTACTTCTCTTCTGTCCTCCTCTCTACGATCCCTCATTCCTTCCTCATTCCTCACACGTTCCTCACTCTTACCTCTCTTCTGTCCTCCTCTCTACGATCCCTCATTCCTTCCTCATTCCTCACTCGTTCCTCCCTCTCCCCTCTTCTATCTCCTCCTCTCTTCGATCCCTCATTCCTTCCTCATTCCTCACACGTTCCTCACTCTTACCTCTCTTCTGTCCTCCTCTCTATGATCCCTCATTCCTTCCTCATTCCTCCCTTGTTCCTCAATCTCTCCCCTCTCCTCTCTCCTCCTCTCTCCCCTTCGATCCCTCATTCCTCCCTCATCCCTCCCTCTTCCCTCTCCTCTCTCCTGCTTCCTTCGATCCTTCTTCTTTACCTGCCTGCCTGCCTGCCTGCATGCCTGCCTGCCTGCCTGCCTGCCTGCCTGCCTGCCTGCCTGCCTGCCTGCCTGCCTGCCTGCCTGCCTGCCTGCCTGCCTGCCTGCCTGCCTGCCTGCCTGCCTGCCTGCCTGCCTGCCTGCCTGCCTGCCTGCCTGCCTGCCTGCTGATCTTTCTGCTTCCTGTATGCCAGCCTGTATCTGTCTATCTGTGCGTCTGTCTACCTGCCTGCATACCTGCCTGTCTGTCTGTCTGTCTGTCTGCCTGCTTGACTGCTTGCTTGACTGCCTGCCTGCCTTATCGAGTAAGAGGCAAGATCCAGGAGTTAGAGGAGGTTCATCGAATACGCAGTGGGTTGTGAATAAAGTGAATTGGGGAGGGGCTCGTACACAACACCGAATAGGGGGATCTTCCGGGCAATCCCACCCACATCGGACATGGATTTAACATCAGAAAGGGATGGGTGACTGATTCCTGGAAGCCGCGTGTCAAAATCGCGATCGATGCCTGCGATTTATGCAGCGCCTTTGTCACGGCGACGGAGTATAAATGCCTCATCGCTGAGCCAAGCACAAACGTTCGTCGCTTAAGCGCTCGAATCCAGACGACCACGTCGCCCATATAATCGCATTGATCTCGGCTTCTGTTTCGCCATTATTTGTCTGCTTGGAAGCCACCACGAAAAGATTGAGTGGCTTTTTATATTATCATCATAATCAGATTGAGTGGGTTTTTATATTATAATCATTATCATTATTATTATCATCCTCGTCCTCGTCGTAGTTATTATTATGCAAATACAGACGAAGTCATGCACGCATGCGTGCATACAGCTATCTACATTATCCGGATATGTAGGACTATCGTATACGAGATGGGGTATAGAGGGGTGATATGGAATCTCGATTAAAAACGACACCGGACGATAGGATGGGCGGGCGATGGTTTTATCGTTGTCGGGATATCGAACTTCAGCTTTCGGACAAAGACGGTCGAGTACAATGAGTTTATTGCGCTTCTGATTTCCGCGGTGTTCTTCAGGGCACGAATTAGTTATGTACTGAAAGACACCAGGACAGGAGTAGGAAGAGAAGGAGAAGGAGGAGGAGGAGGAGGAAGTGAAGAAGATGATGATGATGAAGAAGAAGAAAAATAAGTAGAATTAGTAGATGATGATAATAATGATGACAAATATGAAGAAATAGTTGTAGTTTTATAAGTAGCAGAAGTAGTATTAGTAGTTGTAGTAGTAGTAGCAGCAGTAGTAGTAGTGGTAGTAGTAGTAGCAGTAGTAGTAGTAGTAGTCGAAAAAGAACAAGATAGCTCAGTGAGCCGGAGGTATTACTACGACGTGAAGACTACCGTAATAAAAAGAATGGCAATTGCGACGGTTGAGTCCGATTTATGCTCTGGAGGCGACTGCGTCGTGTCTTTAGAGATAATGGCTTTTGTGTCTTTAAAAACTAGGAAGGCAGTGGAACGATGAGCTCTTCGTTCGTTCTTCCGTAGCTCTATTGCTTCTTAGAAGTCAGTGATTGATATTGCGCCACACCAGAAAGCGACGTTTGGCCAGAATTATTCTACAGCAACAGCTTACGCATAATGATCACAACGTTATAGAAGTCGTTAGAAAAGATATCGGCCTGGACAGTGTTTGCGCCAAATATACTTACTCGAGATTAAGTTACTAATGGTATTAGTGACTTAAATTATGTACAACACATTTACCCTGATTGATAACTTACTCGTAAATTCCTCTTCTACAAATCCTATCCTGATTATTCCTCATCCTTTTACTTCATTTTCCGTTCAATTTCCATCCACCATAGCCGTCTGTCTCCCTTCCTCATTCTTGGATCTTCACCTGGAACAGAACCCTTCCTGCCTATCGATTTTGTTTTGACTGAACGCCTGTGAATAAGCAGGTTCTCTCGACTTAGCTTTCTTTGGGCGCTGTAGAAATCTTGAACTTTCGATTACGATTGCGAAAGTTACTAAATTCAATCACTTGCGATAGGCTAAGTGAGAACACATTTACCTCAACTTATATATCTTTCTCTCAAGGTTCTAACTGAATTATTATTATTGTTAATTAGAAACTTCTAGAGCACCGGTGTCTAATGCACAAGGCATCAACCGATGGCGCATCAAATTTAAGCCGCATTCAGGTCAATATCCAGAATTTCCTCTGAGACAGAGAGTGACTAATTAGTGATTTTATTCACTAGGAATTTCAAACTCTGAGATTTCCTTCAACAGTAGCTTGTTGCAAATCAATATTGTTCTATTTTGCTCCTGAGTAGATATCAACTTGAAGCAGGAAGTAAGTCTTATAGTTGACGACAGGCTTAACCGCTTCAGAAATACTCGCTTAAAAGCAATACCTGCTAATACCAGACAAGAATGCTCACAAACACAGTAATGTCTGATGTCTTAGCCACTCCCTCGGTCAATCCAGTCGACTTCACCTGCACGCAACGTATACGAAACCAATAACGACGGTAGACTATACGCGGAAATAATTTTCAGTGGCAATCGATGGCGCATTACTTAAGAATCTAAACATCATTGCAAGTGCTTCTACTTGGTCACCGAAACACTCAGCGTAATGGGAGACAAACAACGTCTAATAGATGGATCTGTCGGATGTTGAAAAGAGACGGTGCAACCGTGTGTCTAGTGCCAACCGATGTGGCCATCTTCCCAGGAGAGTTAGCCCCGACGCTAATGGTCTGCGGATCGATACGTGAGTAAGAGGGGAGAGTGAAGTTCTGCACATGGCAATCGATGATCTGCCGATGATGCAGTCGGCGGTTGATGTTTGAGAGAATCCGAAAAGATCTGGACTGGAATTTTTAGCCAAGGTCCAAGGCTTACTTCGGTAGATGCGCTGTTTAACGTCGCCTAATTGTATTTCTGGACATATATAATTATTTCTGCATTTATTAAGCGCCACTGTCTAATGACAAAGCATCAATCGATGGCGCTGAGCAATTGTGAGCGAAGGACTTGCTTAAGGTCCGTACACTGTTCCAGTCTCAGGGAGGCTCGAATCCGCACCTAACAAGGTGAGCGCTCGAACAAATCGGCTACCGTGTCCACTCCCGCCAGTTAAAACCCTCAGTTATTGAATCACCAACAACAGTAATTAGACACATCTGCGGTTTTACAGATGAAACTTAAATACGATTGTTAATGGTGAGGTGTCAATATAGGTTACGGTCGCTGATTGGTTAGAGCGCTCGGCTTGTATGTAGGTCACGGTAGCTGATTGGTTAGAGCGCTCGGCTTGTATGTAGGTCACGGTAGCTGATTGGTTAGAGCGCTCGGCTTGTATGCAGGTCACGGTAGCTGATTGGTTAGAGCGCGCGGCTTGTATGTAGGTCACGGTAGCTGATTGGTTAGAGCGCTTGACTTCTAACGGGTTCGAGCCTCCTCCCCAGAGTCGGTCACTGTGTAGTGACCGTGAGCAAGTCCTTCACTCACAATTTCTCAGCGTCATCGATTGATGCTTAGTCGTCAGATACTGGCACTTAATAAATATCTCACGAAAACACACACAAATTATCTGACTCAGACGCTACTGATGCCTAAAATTTAGAATTTTAATCATTCCAGTCAATCGTATCTCAAAAGCATCAATGATGTTCCGCTTTCAGTTCTAGCAAATATCATACTTATTTACTGACATCAGTAAATATACGAAATAAGTAAGACAATATGTAGCAATTAAGGTACTCGTTGGCTTCCGGCATCCATTCGGGAGTCCAAAAGTGTCAACCTCTTTAAAAAAAACATCTGAAATTGTATTTGATGCATAACTCTCAGTTCATGGGCCGACTTTTGACTTTGTAAAGCACCCTAGAAGTAGCTTTCTACTTACGATGCTACATAAATTGTCGTCATTACATTACATTACATATGCACAGACCTACATATGCATAGATGGTGATTGTGCATAGCTGATATATGCATACATATGAACGGTTGCTGATGCAAATGCCGTTACATTTGCATGCATGGATAAAAAAGAAAAAGATGGCTTTGCATTTTTTTCCAGACAAACAGACCGACAGGCAGACAGGCAAAGGGACGGACAGAAGGGCAGACAGACAGAAGGTCAGACAGATAGACAGGCGGACGGACAGGCTTCGGATATCGGCGCTCGTAATGGCGGAAGGATTTGCGTGATACGTTCGCGTTGCGGAATTAATCCGCCGAATTAGATTTCGCTGTTGTATCGTCTGGTCTCTCCGATCACTCTTCCTTATCCCCTCCCCTATTGTCCTCCCTCTTCCTCATTCCTTTATCCTCCTCTGCTTCCTTCCTCCTCTTACCCGTCCTCCTCCCTACTCTTTTTCTTCCTCCATTTTCTGCTCTTCCTGCTTGTTCAATTCCTCCTTCTCCTCTCCTCTCTCCTCTACTTCTTTCTCTTTTCCTCATTCCTCCTCCTATTCCTCTCCTTCCTCCTCATCCTCTTGTCAGCCATCCTTTCATCTTCCTCACATCCTTCCTCCTCTTCCTCCGACTCCACCAACAGTCGATATTTCTCAGCTTATTTAACCTGACAGACGGCATTCCTCTCTCTCCCACCCCACCCCAACCCCACCACTCCCCACCTCTTCCCACCCCTTCCCCCACTCGCCCGCATACGACAATTATTGATCGTCGCTAAGTCCATCAATCATTGCGCGATTCGAAACGGTTGACTGTGAGTATCGATGTTGGCTGCGCCGTCGACGATATATTACGACGGAGGGCTTTCACGGTGGCCGCCTGGCGGTTGGAGGAAAAGGCTTCGTGCGTTTTGAAGTCGATGTGATGCAGAGTCGGCGCGGTCGATCGGGCGTTCGCTGGAATCGCGATTAGGCGATTGAAGCGACGCCGACCGGCAGCACCGGGGAATATTTTCTCCGGCTTCCCCTGCAGGTCCAGAGGAAAAAGGAAAGGATGGATGGATGGGTGGATGGAGGGAGGGAGGGAAGGAGGTGTGTAGGAAGGGAGGTTTGGGATGAAGGGAAGGATTTGAGAAACTGTTAAATGGTGGATGAGTGGGTGGATGGGTGGGTGAGTGGGTGGGTGGGTGGATGGATGGGTGGGTGGATAGATGGATGGATGGATGGATTTGGGTGGATGGGTGGCTAGATGGATGGATGGAAGAATGGAAGGAAGGATAAATGGATGAACGGATGTGTGGGTGGGTATGTGGCTGGATGGCTGGAAGGAAAGAAAGAAGGAAGGATAAATGGATGAACGGATGTGTGGATGGCTGGATGTGTGTATGTGTGGATTGGTGGATGGATTGATGGATGAGTGGATGGATTGATGGATGAGTGGATGAGTTTAAGAGTAGATGAGTGGATGAGTGGATGGATGGATAGATGGATAGGTGGATGGATGAAGGGAGCAGGGACGGACAAAAGGATGGAAGGATGGATGAATAGATGAAGATAGATTGATGGAGGAACTGAAGGAAGGATGAACGGATGGACGAAGAGAGGGTGGATAGATAAATGAATGGGGGACTAATGGACGGATGGATTGATGGATGGATGGATGGAATGTCAGAGGGAGGATTAGAGGAAGGGGCGAGGGAGTGCAGAGGATTCAACTCAGACAAGTAAATCCTTTGAGATCAGTGAAAATCTTCGCTTTTGTCTGATGCGCCAACGCACTCAAAACTCAGCGGATTTTCTATTATTCATTACTAATGAGTGTGACAGCAGAATGCACTTACAGCTACACAGAGACAGCCAGACAGACAGACACACAGACAGACAGACACCCAGACACAAAGACAGACAGACAGACACACAGAATAAAAGACACGCAGACACTCAGACATACACACAGATAGACATACACACATAAAGACAGACAGACAGATAGACAGATAGACAGACAGATAGACAGATTGATAGATAGGCATGTAGACAGACAGATATACAGACCGGCACACCGACAGATAGATATACAGACACAAGCAGACGAATCCACACATCGAAAACAGAGGACTAGCAAATTTTAAACAACCACCCAACCAATCTAAAACTAACCAATACACAACTAAACAATCAATCAAAAACCATTCAATCAATTACACGAATCAACCAATCAGCTCGCTAACCAACCACTCAACGTTCTGACTATTTTGTTCTTAAAGGGGCGCTATATAATTGGACAAATGCATTCAATGATATCAATCAACGCCACGCATATAATAACGAAGCAGAAACGACCAATCAACCTTACAATCACCCTTTATCCAGCGCGACGAGAGACAGACATAGGGGCATTCTTTATCGTCGCAGACAAAGAATGTGGCATCAGGCCTACGGCGTGAGTCTTCGATAGGACGAGGCAGCGATGCGTGACGCCGCCGCTTACGCGATGCTTCCACGCATGAGCGACTCTGATGCCATTCAATCGATGCAAAAGTCTCGTTAGGTCGAAGTTCATACATTGCTGAGTCAGTGATCTCGCGATTGGGTGACAAGGGTGAATTAGAACACAAGACTAGGGGGCGAATATGCTACTTGTTTCAATGAGTTCATCCAGGAAAAAGACGTAAATATGATTAGAATTTACAGAAGATATGATGCACATATCTTTAGAACGCCATGGAGGCATAAGCTGTCTGTCTGTCTGTCTACCTGTCTGTCTGTAGATATGTATGCATGTTTGTATGTATATAATGTATATACGTATGTATGTATGTATGTATGTATGTATGTATGTATGTATGTATGTATGTATGTATGTGTGTATGTATGTGTGTATGTATGCATGTATGTATGTATATATGAATGTATGTATGTATGTATATATGTATATATGTATGTATGTATGTATGTGTGTTTGTATGTGTGTGTATGTATGTATGTGTGTATGTTGCGGTTACGTCTTCGTTCCTATGTCTGTCTTTTGTCTGTCTGTGTGCCTGTCTATACTGTCCCTGAATGTATTTGTCTGTCTGTCTGTCTGTCTCCGTCAATGTCTGTGTCTGGGTGTATATGTCTGTATTTGTCTGACTGCCTGCATGTCTCTTTCTGTGGTTGCCTTCATAACTGCCCCTCTATAATATGCTAAATTATCCAGGGACATATGTATGACTGCAACATACCCTCGGCAAACTCCTAGGAATTTTATAGAAAACACCCCACGTTGTCGCGTATCTTTGCCGCAATACGACACCAGGGGAGAGAGAGTGGCCCTGGCGGGGCTGATAATCTGCGGACAAAGCCCTCTGGGGCGAACAAGATGGCGGTCGGTCGATTCCAGCGCAAACCGGTTCCAGCCTGATAAGACGGTGAAACGCCGATGGACGTTAACGACAATGGACTCGGTATCGCTTACACGGGCTAACCGTCGCGCAGTGATCGGAAATACCGAACTTAATGCGACTCAGGGGATGTCCGTCCCGTCGCCCCAGGCCTTGCCTTTCCTGCCTGCTTTTATTCTTTTTGTCTGTCTGATTCACTGACTGACTGACTGACTCATTCACTCACTCACTCATTCACTCACTCAATCACTCACACATTCACTCACTCACTCACACTCATTCACTAATTCACTCAATCAATCGCTCACAAAATCAATCACTCAATCAATCAAACACTCAATCAATCATTCAATTTCTCTCGCTCTCTCCTCTCTATCTCACTCACACTCTCTCTCGCCCTCTCTTCTCTGTCTGTCTGTCTGTCTGTCTGTCTGTCTGTCTGTCTGTCTGTCTGTCTGTATCCTTGTCACGCTGTCTGGCTTTTCCTTTCTGTCTGTCTCACTGTCTGCGTTTATCATTCTCTATCTGTCTCTGCCTTAGTCCCCCCCCTCTCTCTCTCTCTCTCTCCTCCTCCTCCTCGTCTCTCCGTCTGCTTCGCTCTTCTTCCTTTGACCCTAAACGACGGGCGATTGAGTGCGTCCTCTGGCGTCAAATGAGCGAATGATTTGTCTTTTCCTGGCTGCGATGCGGCAGTCGGACAATGGAACCGACTGAAGGACGGCGCCTCATGATCTATGGAACGCCGACGACGAAACCAACGACGACGAAGACGATATTAAGTCTGTCGCAATCTATCTGTTAAGCACACACACTTGTTAGCCATATATATATATATATATATATATATATATATATATATATATATATATATCTTATGGAAGTCATATATATATATGACTTCCTACATTTATGTAAGGCGTTCTAGTGGAATATGTGTATGCACTTGTTAGCCATATATATATATATATATCATAAGGAAGTCATATATATATATATGTATGACTTCCTACATGTATGTAATGCGTTCTATATACCGGCCTATTGGTATATATGTACATGCACTTGTTAGCCATATATATACATATATATATATATAAATCATATGGATGTCATATATATATGACTTCCTACATATATGTAATGCGTTCTATATACCTGCCTGTTGGTATATATGTATATATATATATATGTATATATGTGTGTATATATATAAATTTTATATAATGTTGGTTTATGTTGACTGTGACAAACTTAGTCCCGTAGCCATCTGTATAGCGATGGTTATTTGATTTCGTGAAGATCTGCGGGAGCTCTGTACAGAGGAGGGGGAGAAAGAGGCTTCGGGGAGGCTAGCAGGAAGGGAGGAGTAAGATAAGGACGAGGACGAGGACGAGGACGAGGAGGAGGCGGAGGAAGAGAAGGACGAGGAGGACGAGGGAAAGTTGGGTGGAAGGAAGGGATAGAGCAAGGATGGAAGGAAGAAAGGAGGAAGGAAGAAAGAAAGGAGGAAGGAAGAAAGGGGTGAGGAAAGAATGGTGGCTGGAAAGGAAGGAAGGATGGAAGGAAAGAAGGTTGAGAGAGAAGGAAGGAAGGGGTGAGGAAAGAATGGTGGATAGAAAGGAAGGAGGGATGGAAGGAAAGAAGGTTGAGAGAGAATGAAGGAAAGAATGAAGGAGGGAAGGAAGTAATACTGGGTAGGAAAGAAGGGAGGTTGGAAAGGAAGGAAGGCATACTGGAGTAAAGGAAAGAAGAGTGGGAAGGAAAGAAGGAAGATTGGGAATGAAGGACGAAAGATAAGAAGGAAGGACGGAGGAAAGGAAGGAGAGATAGAAGCAGAAAGAAGAAAGACAAGGAGAGAATATGGCGGGAAAAGAGAAAGGTAAAGAAGGAAGTGAAGGAGGAAGGAAGTAAGGGATGGAGAGAGCAATGGAGGGATGAAGGGAGAAGGAAGGAGGGAGGAGGGAGGGAAGAGGGATGCAGGGAGAAGAAAGGAGGGCGGGAGAGAGGGGTGCAGGCAGAAGGAAGGAGGGAGAGGAGAGAGGGATGCAGGAAGAAGGAAGGAGGGAGAGGAGAGAGGGATGCAGGGAGAAGGAAGGAAGGAGGGAGAGATGGAGGAGGGATCTTGAGAGCAACAGCAAACATCGATGGCTCCGCGGAGATAGCGATGTAGAGGCGGAGGCAGATGGGGCGATGAAAGAAGGGGAGGGGCAAAAGAAAGATGAGGAATAAGAAGAGTAAAGAACACGACAAAAGATTGATCAGCTGACGACATGGAAAGACAAATACAGCCGCTACAGGGGAAAATGCAGCTGAGGCAGACAGACAAACGCACATACAGACAGACACACAGACCGACAGGCAGATAGAGATAGACTCAAAGACAGCGGCATGCAGGCAGACAGTCAAGAGACAAATAGACATAAAGACAGACAAATACATTCGGGGACAGTGATATAGACAGACACACAGACAGAGACAGACAGACATTAAAGATAGACACAGGTACGAAGACATAACTGGGACATACATCCACACATACATACATACAAATATACATGCAGACAGGCCGACGGATAGACATACATGCATTCATACATACTTAAAAACAGACATACACAGACACAGAGACACACAGACATACTTACACATATACATATAGACAGACAGACAGATAGACATACATGCATTCATACATACAGACATACACAGACAGACACAGAGATACACAGAGACACACACAGACACATAGACATACAGACACATGGACACACAGACAGACAGCCACACAGATAGACAGACAGACACACAGACAGACAAATGGATAGACATACAAGCATGCATACATACTCACAGACAGACACAGACAGACACAGACACACATAGGCACATAGACACACAAGCACATGCAGACAGACAGCCACACAGATAGAAAGACACACACAGATAGACAGCCACACACAGATAGACAGACACACATACAGACACACAGACAGACAGCCATACACACAGACAGCCACACACACAGTCAGACACACACAGAGCAATATTGCATAGGCAGACTTGGGGGAGGGCCTTCGACGATCATCAATTCTCGAGCGACCGTGACGCATAATCGCACGCCGTGCAAATAATGCGACGGATACGAACGGAGAATTTGCACCGAAGCGGACGTCAGATTTTTAATCTCGAAACCCCGTCCTGTTTAATCTCGAAACCGTTCGCCGCAAAAGACGCGCTCGAGTCTGCTGGGACTACGTTAATATTCGTCGGGCCTTGCAACCACGCAAGACGCTCCCGATGAAACATTGACAAGCTGTCAATCACGGCGCTCAAATTGAATTCGATATGAGAAAAGAAAATTGTCCAGCCTGGCGACTTTTATCTTAATATAAGTCCGTAGTTTGCATATCCTTTTATCATTTTTCTTATCTTCCCTCTCAAGTTTCTGTCTCCAATTTACTCGTTTGGTTCATTGAATAAGTTCATTTAGTGCAGTTTCAAGATATATCGATTCATTTCCTCCCTAAGCTGCTTCGGTGTCGTATCGGATTTCCATTTTGCTGGATTCAACCTGAGTTTTGGAATGCACATTGATTTTGCTTAGCAGAGGTAATTGATTGGGGCCTTGAGCATTAGTACAGAGGCGCTATAGAAGTCTTCAGACGTGATTATATTTTAGTGGATTGGATTAGATTAGATTAGATTAGCGTAATCGCAAGGGCAATCGTAAACTCGAGATTTCTACAGCGCCCAAAGAAAGCTAAATCTCGGAAAGTAGCTTATTCGCAGGCACTCAGTCAAAACATAATCGATAGACAGGAAGGGTCAGTTTCGATTCAGAGGCAAGATCTATGGCGACGAACAGTCATGTGGATGGTGTTTGGACTGGAGCGGCAAAGATAGTTAAGGGGAAGAAGAGGAATCAGGATAGGATTTGTGAGAGAGGAATATTTTCAGTTTTGAGTGAAAGACCTGCGCAGAAATTGCAAGAGATGAAATATTGACGAATTCGTAGGATGCGTGAGTAGAATAGATTCGAATCTTGAACACTTGCTTAACGCCTTCACATTGGGTAGCATCTCCAGGATAAAAAACTGGCGTTGAATAAATGTATCAGGAGAACCACAGGTGATTGACTAATAATTATGACTTACCTGAGCTTTTCGTTGCCACGTCGAACGGTTCCGCTCGAACGAGCAGAGCTCCCAGAACGAAAACCGTTACGATCTGACGCAGAGCGTCTATTCTCACGAACGGGATGATGTATTCCATCGCTATTCCTCGCTTCCGGGCAGCCATCCGTCAAGTTCCAAGTAGCATTCGAAGGAATTTGAATTCCAAGGAATTCCAAGGAATGCTTATTCAAAAGAGTTCGATTTCGAAGGAATACGAATTCGAAGGAAAGCGAATTCCCGCTGGAAAGTCAGTCAGTGCCTGGAGACTGTAATTGGCATTCTCCGAAAGAGACGAATTGTGTGGAGAAATTCCTTCCTCATTTGACCCTTAGGTATGTTCATTAAAACTTATATAGCAACGTTCAAGAAGTCGTACCTCTTTTTATGTAAACACGATGTAAAGTGTGATCTCGTAATTTCAGAGAATGTGGAAGAATTCCTTCCTAGCTTTTCCACCGTATAAATTTTTGATACTTATGTAGCGCCTTTTGTGAAACTGTAAATACACAGAGAACGTAATGTAAAGCTCAAGTTCAATTCCCTAGTGCCTGGGGAGTCAACAGCTCGCAAGTTCAGACGGACAGCGACAGAGAATTCGACTGAAGAACCTTGGATAGAAGAAGCAAACTCCTCGTGGCTCGCTCAGGTTTGGTTCACTAGTGCGTGTGGGTGACTGTTGACGCGTTCGTCTCCTGCTGCTGCTGTTGCTGTTGCTGTTGCAGAGGCAGACGACGACGATGATGACGACGACGACAATGATGCCTATCTAAGCTGCGGCGCCGGGTGATGCGTCCGATGAGCCGGGCCGAGATGTCTGCGGACGATCGGTCCATTGTGCTCCTGCAACAGAAGTCGTTTGCCTCTCCCCGAACGGTAACCAGAGATGGAACGGAGGATGGGAGAGCAGGGGAGGGGAGGGAAGGATAGGAGAGAGGAGGAGAGTAGAGGAGAGTAGAAGAGAGGAGAGGAGAGTAGAGTAGAGTAGAGGAGAGGAGAGGAGAGGAGAGGAGACGAGGGGAAAGGAGAGGAGAGGAGAGTAGAGTAGAGGAGAGGAGAAGAGAGTAGAGTAGAGGAGAGGAGAGTAGAGGAGAGAAGAGGAGAGGAGAGAAGAGGAGAGGAGAGATAGATAGATTGAGAGAGACACTGAGAGACAGAGAAAGAAAGAAAGACAGACAGAGTGTGTGTGAGAGAGAAAGAGTGAGACAGACAGACAGACAAACTGACAGACATAGTAGGGATAGTGAAAGGGTGAATATACAAGATGAAAAGTTGATGGATGAGGCAGAGAGGAATCGAGGGAGAAGAAAGGCAGGGATTCCAGGAGGCGAGAAAGAGAAGGAGGAGGACGGCGAAGAGAGGAAATGGCGAGAGTGGAAGGGTCGATATACGAGACGAACCGGTGAAGGAGGGAGCGAGGGACGGAATGCAGCAGACGAACAATTAGCTCGGCAGCTCGTCGGCGCAATTCGGTGCACGTGACCGTCGAGCGGAAGTCAGTAACCGGAAGCTGCCTGACGTGAAACTCGTTTCGTGTGAATGTCAACTTCCGGTTCTATGGTCACGTGACAACTCCATGACCTACTTGCGTTTTGGCCTCAGTCTAATTTAATCGATTCTCCTCTAATCTGATCAAATCTAATCTTGTCTAATCTAATCTAATCTAATTTAATCTAATCCAATCCAATCTAATCTAGTATAGTCAAGTTCCGTCTGGTTCACTTCAGTCTATCCAATCTAATCAAATCCTCTCCTTTCCTCTCCTCTCTAATCTTCTCCTATCCTATTCTCCCCTATCCTCTCCTCTCCTATCATATATTCTCATATCCTATCCTATCCTATCCTATTCCATCCCATCCTATCCTATCCTACCTTATCTTATCGTTTTCAGTCTTATCCTATCATACCCTATCATATCATACCATATCCTATCTAGTCTTATCCTATCATACCTTATCCTATCCTATCATATCATATCGTATTCTATCATACCAACCCTATCCTGTCCTATCATATCATACCCAACCCTATCCTGTCCTGTTATACCCTACCCTAACCTGTTATATCCTATCATACCCAAACCTATCATGTCCTATCCTATCCTAGCATGCCCTACCATATGCTATCATGTCCTACCCTATTTTATCTTATGTTATCTTGGGAAGTTTCCAAAAGGCGTTATATCACATATTGATTAGTTACGTCAAATGAATATCGAAGCAATTTTAACAATGTCTGGTATGCTGAAAAACTGATTGTGTGTTCTTCCTTCGGGCACAATTATCTTGTTTCTGAATAGAACACATTTTAGTGGCACTGGAAGTCAGTTTTATAACTACAAGGCAGTACAAGCATGTGAGAAACGTTTCAGTCATTACTTGAACAGAAGGGTGTATCGAACTATCGATTTGATTCACTGACTGATTACGTCAACGAGGGATCGGCTTGATCGATCACTTTTATTGAACGATTGGGTGGTTAATTCTAAGCGCCTATGCGTGACTGACGAATTATTTGATTGATGGCTTAATAGATGGTTTGACTGATAGATTGAGTGATTGATGGATTGAGTGACTGATGGATTGATTAATTGTTTCATTTATGGATTGATTGATGGTATGGCTGTGACTGACTGACTTACTGACTTACTGACTGACTGATGGATTTATGGACTTATGGACTGATTTTTTGTTTGAATATATATAAAAATTCAGTGCAATTAAGACGAAAAATAGAACTAGGGCGACCTTTGAACAAAGATCAGATCTGTCACAAAATCGCAAAATCTTCCGACGAAACAAGTGTCAGATACAGCACAGAAATTACTCATTTCTATCGAAATGAATCGGTCAACGGTTATCACCGGCGCCTTGTAGGCTTCGCACGAGAACAGTGTGGGTTAGCAGCTTGCTAGCCTCTTAGGGTAACGACTTCCTACTTTACGGTCGATCTGTACACGGATGGGTAAGATGGATGGGGGTTCGAATCGTCAGAAACTTTCAAACTCCTTTTCGCAGACGACTTGGGATCCAACTTGGATGGGTTCCTCGTCATAGTCCTCGAAGTTGCTCGCATCTCCAGGTCCATTGCATGTCGGCACATCAAAGGGTGGACTTACCTGGAACAGATCCGTATTGAAAAAATATAATCCAGTTCAATTGAATTTCAGAATAATTATGATGTCCCTAGTTTCTGATACAAAAGATATTACTAGATCTCAAATAGCTAGTCTTTGCTGATATTATTATTAGCCTATTAATTTTATTATTATTATTAGTAGTAGTACTAGCAGCAGCAGCAGTGGTAGTAGTAGTAATAGTAGTAGTTGTAGTAGTAGTGGTAGTAGTAGTAGTGGTAGTAGTAGTAGTAGTAGTAGTAGTAGTAGTAGTAGTAACAATTGATTAATAGGTATGCGAAAACAGAATAATAGCATCGCAATTACAGATAATAATAATAATAATAATAATAATAATAATAATAATAATAATAATAATAAAGACTATGGCATTAATATTGATAAAAGTGTTTATGATAGCAATGGCAATAGACTATTAGCATTGGACAAAAACAGTGAAAGCATTGAATGCGTTGAGCGATGAACAGCAGTCAATAAAAATAACAATAGCCTTCGGGACAATATAACATTCGGCACAATGACTGTAATTATTTCATGGAGGCCTTTGTTGTAGAGTATGTTAGGCGTTCCAATGCCACGCTGCTAGCATTCACGACGACACGCTTGGAATCTGGAGAAATTGCCTGTTGGCACGAATAACAACGCTGGATGTCTCGTAATGCGAAGGATATGTTATGCTATGTTATGTTATGTAAGGTTGTGCTATGCTACGCTATGTTATGTTATGTTATGCTATGTTATGCTATGCTATGTTATGTTATGCTATGTTTTGTTACGCTATGTTATGTTATGATATGTTATGTTATGATATGTTATGTTATGATATGTTATGTTATGATATGTTATGTTATGCTAGAAGTTGTGTATCACTGTGTTAGGAAGCTCATGTGATCGGCCTTGAGAATATCAAAGTGACGTGGAATCAAATGTAATGGACGTGAATGAGTGACGAAATGAAAGGAGGAGTACATAGTGGCGTAGCTAAGAAAGGAAATCGATCATCTGCTCATTCGTTTGTTCGTTCATTGATTGATTGATTGATTGATTGATTGACTTATTGATTGATTGATTCATTCATTCATTCATTCCTTTGAGGATGCTTCTCCCTCATTCTTTACGTGGCACCTATTCCACGTAAACGCGCGGATGGATTGATTGATGGATGGATGGATAAATGGATGCATGAATGGATGGATGGATGATGGATGGATGGTGCTAATGGTGTTAATGGTAGTAGTTCTGGTGGCGGTTGTAGTGACGGCGTTGCTGGTGTTAGTCTCTCTTCTTAACCTGCAATCGACCACCAAGTGTAATCCAAACGTACTAATTTTATTTGAGTTCGCTAGAGGACACTAGCGAAACGAAAAATCTGAGGCATGATAATCTATTCGGTAGCACGCTGGATCTGCAATCCAAACAATTGCTAGCTCGAGACTGCTGAGCGGACTGCGAGTTACGACTCTGGCTAAGTTGTTCGCGCACACTTTTATTGGGCCTTGGGTTCAGATTTACTGATCTTGCGTGCGTTATAAATAAATAATTAGTTAGTTAAACGAACTTAAGAAAATAAATATCTTTCTGTGAGAGGGCGCAACTCATTAATCATATTCTCGGCTAAATGCGACACCTAGTGGTGGATGAAATCTACCTTTTTCCGGTAGATGGCGACCCAGTCGGTTGTGGAGAAAAACGAGTGAGTTTTGATGTCGTGGACTCCGTTCTTCATGCAACCGAATCTCTTCGTTATGTCGACCTGTAGTAAGTTCTTCACGAAGTCTTTCAGCTCCGGACTGAAGTACGACGGAAACTTGACCTGAGTGAAATTACACATCACAGATTAGTTATTAGTCCTGCGTTGAGTCTTTCTAACGACCGATGCTATACACACTTTTAACCAACACTGTACTACTTCAAGTTGCCCACGATACATGTGAATGAATGAATGAACGAATGAATGAATGATTCTAAGACAGATGAAAAGTCTTTAGAATCATTTACGTGTGTGTATATGTATACATACAATTAATGTGGCGCCTTTTATCACAAAAGCGCTGCACACTTGTCTAACTGAGGAGAACAAGTACGTTTCAAAACAGGAAGACTGCTCCAGGGAGAGGGAACACAGAAGGTGTTGGACCTCAAAAATCACATTATTAGTTTATGCTATGTTATTCCATGCTATGCTATGTTATGCTATGTGATGGCATGCTATGCAATGTTAAGTTATACAATGCCATGCTATGCTATGTTATGTTATGCTATGTTATGCTATGTTATTTATGTTATGCTGTGTTGTGCTATGTTATGTTATGTTATGTTATGTGAATTTGATTCTTCTGTCTTTGGTTTGTTACTAGAAAGAGGCTGACCTTTCCGCAGACGATTTTTTCGTAGATCTGGATTGGTTGGTCAGCGTAGAAGGGCGGGTATCCGGCCGCCATTTCGTAGACGAGAACTCCGAATGACCACCAATCGACGGCCTTATTGTATCCCTACGCCAACAGATTCACACACTGTCTCTGACAGGAATTGGTAAGATAACGGGAAACGGGAAAGGAAGAGGAAGAGGACGAAGAAGAAGAAGAAGAAGAAGAAGAAAAAGAAGAAGAAGATGATGATTATGGTGGTGGTGATGATGAAGAAGAAGAAGAAGAAAAAGAAGAAGAAGAGGAGGAGGAGGAGGAGGAACAGGAGGAGGAAGAGGAGGAGGAAGAGGAGGATGGTAGATAACGGGAAGCGGAAGAAAAATAGGAAAAAGAAAAAGATGAAAAGAAGGAAGCAGAGAAGAAAAAGGAGTTGACGGAGGGGAATAGAAAGAGGAGGAAGAAGAAGAAGAGAAGAATGAAAACGAACGAACAACAACAATATGAAGAACAACATAGAGAAGAAGAGTAAGAGTAGGAAGAAGAAGGTGAAGAGAAAAAAGAGTACGAGAAAGGAGCTGGGAAATGATGATGACGACGACGATGATGATGATGTTGATGACGATGATGATGAGACGAAAAAGCAGCGGTCAACTAAATAATTAAAATATAATCCACTTCAATCCAGTACAGTGATTTTGTAGCGCCACTACATGGCAGACTCATTTTCTTGTAGGAAAGAATTTAGCACGGAAGAGTTTTGACTAAGTGAATGAAATTCACGGCCTGTAATATAAATTAGCAAGGATACACGTTGAGCAACGATTTTGCTTATTTGGGAAGCATTGGGCGTTTGTTTCGGGCTAATAAAGGTTACCCACTCACTCACTCACACGCACTCACGCACTCAGTACTTTTAAATGATGGTCGAAAATGCATTTTGAAGATCACTGATTCTCGTAGTTTTCTGTAAGATTACCTTGCTGTGAATAATTTCTGGTGCCAAATATTCTGGGGTTCCACAAAGGGTCCACGTTCTACCCTTCACTCTTTTGGCAAAACCGAAGTCAGTGATCTGGAAATGGAAACAGACATTTAACATTTCAACCGAAAATTCTTTCGGATGTATTCAAGCAAATGGCGGAAACATAACACATGCGATAGTTCGTAGTCAAATACAGTTAATTGTAGCGATCGTAGTTTCCAAAGCGCTACTCAAAAGCTAAACGCATTTGCACAAGCTTATTCACAAGCGCTGCGTCAAGTCAGAGACGTTGTCCAGAAATATCGTGCGAGAAACTAGAATCGGTTGCCGGAAGACCAGAGAAGGGATTCTAATTTAAGTGCCCAAATAATCTTCTAGTACTCTTGATTATACCTGAATTAGAATAATTGCATTGGAATTGAATAGAATATATCGCATCTGACAGGATCAGATAAGAGCAGATTCGATCAGAATCGATCACCTTTGATTACCCAGCTATTCGGTTTCAAATCGCCTGGAGTCATATTCTTCCAAGGTTTGATGACTAAACGCGAATCGACTCAGCTATGCCAAGATATATTTACACTCTCCGAGTCAATTCGCTTTGATCCCCGAAGGCAATCAAAACGAACCAAGAAATGCACGAGAAGCCGAAGTTCAAAGGTCAGCTTTTACATATTGTTCCGCACCTAACCCGAAGGAGACGCCGAAGTTCAGAGTTCTAAGTTTACACGCCAATATTCCCCGTCAGTGGTATCTGATGGTCGTAATCGTAATCGCAATCGTAAGCTCGAGAATTCACAGCGCCCAACGAAAGCTAAGTCGAAGGAACCAGCTTATTCACATCTCAGTCAAAACAAAATCGACAGACAGGAAGGGTTCGGTTCCAGGTCAAGGTCCAAGAGTCAACCGGGCAGACATTCAAAAGACTATGGTGGGTGGTGTTTGGAATTGGATCTGCAAGATAGATAAGGGGAAGAACAGGGATTGTAATTGTAATTTGAGATTTATAAAGCGCCTCTTATAGGTTAAACTCAACAGAGGTGCTTCCGACCCGAAAAAGTAAAATCACTGTTGAACAGTACAGTCTTCAGGCGCCTGCGGAACACTGATGGGGAGAGAAAGGAGCTCAAAGTAGCAATTCTCGAGGGAGACGATTCCAGCAAATGGGACCAGGATAGGATTTGTGGAAGAGGAGTGTTTTCAGTTTTCTGTGAAAGACCTGCGCACAGATGGCAAGGTGTGAAGTGATGATGAGTTTGTATATTGGATCAGATAATTGTCGTAATTCTGGCGGAAGTTTATTCCAGAGGGGTGGAACAGCTATGGAGCGATTTCTGTGTACCTTTATATATCCGTTTGTGTCGATGAGGATATTTTCCGGCTTTAGATCCCTGTAGATGATGTCGAGCGCGTGAAGATACTCGAAGGCCAGAACGATCTGCGACGCGAAGAATTCCGTCTGCAGTTCACTGTCAAGGCAATACACAGTAACGTCATGAAACGTCATGGAACGTCAAGAAACGTCATGAAACGTCATGAAGCGTCAAGAAACGTAATAAAGCGTCGAAAAACGTCAAGAACGTCATAAAGCGTCATGAAACGTCATGAAATGTAATGCCAATCCTTCCACAATTCCCGACATTACAATTTCTAACCTTTCTGTCGTTAATCATCCTCAGACTTATCATGTGATGATAAGCCTCATGATGATGATCATGATGTTGTTGTTGATGATGATGACGACGACGACGATGATGATAATAATGATGATGACAATGATGACGCTTATCATTACTCTACTAGGTCCTCTGATTATCTTTCTCTTGCCCCATACCTCGACTAAACTCTTAGTAAACTGCACTTGGCAGCAGGAATTTTTCTGCTGCTGCTGCTGCTGCTGATGCTGCTGCTGCTGATGCTGCTGATGCTGCTGCTGCTGCTGTTGCTGCTGCTGCTGTTGCTGCTGCTAAGTGCACTTCCCCAACCTCTTCGCTCTGCTATATCCTTTCTCTTCTTGACTTAAGATTTTTAAAATTTTTATTGCGCTTGGTATTCTTTTATATTCAGCCTTCGTCTTACTTACTACATTTATGCAGCGCCGGTTAAAGTACCAGTAACAAGAGTTCACCTGTACTTTACTGCTGCTCGAAGATGGGAGAACATCTCTCCGCCAGCTACGAACTCCAAGACCATGTAGAGGTTCGAATTGTCCTGGAAAAGAATTAACATCCAACACTGGTACCTACCGTGAAGAATATGCTGTAACAAATGCACTACTCACTTACTTACTTTATGTGTAATACAGTAATTATTATTGCAATTGTAATTATAATGCACGCTACATTACGGTGCGTTGCATTACTGGGACACAGTAGCCGATTGGTTAGAGCGCTCAACTTGTAGCACGAAGAGTACGGGTTCGAACCGCCCCGAGGCGATTATTATTATTATTATTATTAGTAGTAGTAGTAGTAGTAGTAGTAGTAGTAGTAGTAGTAGTAGTAGTAGTAATAATAGTAGGAGCAATGATAGTAGTAGTAGTAATAGTAGTAGTAGCAGGAGCAGCAGCAGTGGTAGTAGTAGTTGTAGTAGCAGCAGCAGCAGCAGTGGTAGCAGTAGTAGTAGCAGTAGCAGTAGTAGATTCTATAGCATCGTTATCTATTGCACAAGCTTCAACCGATGGCGCACCAAAACTAAACCGATATCAAGTCAGCATACAGAAGATTACAGTACTGAATTTATCTGGTTGGATCCTTCACCACTGCTGCCAGTTTGAATGGGTGCCATCCATTTAAGTTCCCTGTTTACGGACAGTGCTAGCCCGAGACTAAAATCTCTGAAATAAAGCCACTATCGGTATGCGAACCGGCATCCTCTTACACAGAGGCGTCTTGACGTAGGCTACGCTTCAACCAATGTAGCTATCCAACCCAAGACTAGTGATGGCGGCTACAGTCGATTATAGAAGGCAGCTATATCTAGACACTTAATATAGCGCCTTTTAAATCTCTCAAAATCGCAGCTCTCGCTATCCTTAATGGTACTAAACTGAAGCCCTCGTTTGCTAAAAAGAGGGCTTTTGCTGTTGTTGGCCCATCTCTATGGAATGAACTTCCGCCATCGTTTCGTGCAAGGGTCACTGTTGGTGATAAAGCTCAGTCAGCTCGTTGTTCAATAGACGTTCTTATTTCCCCGGGGTACCCATGCTGGAAGCGCCTCTGAGTAGTTTGTTCTGTACGAAGCGCTACATAAGTTTGTTCTGTAAGAAGCGCTACATAAGTTTGTTCTGTAAGAAGCGCTACATAAGTTTGTTCTGTAAGAAGCGCTACATAAGTTTGTTCTGTAAGAAGCGCTATATATCAAATACAATACAATACAATAAAGGTCACTGAGAACAACAGTTTCATCTGTAAACAAAAGCTGCTCAGACTGACAGACCTTGAAGCTGTGAATGAGGTTAACAAGAAATGGAAAAGCGACGGCGTGCAGAATGTTCTTCTCGTTCAACGTGTGTTCCACCTGTTTCAGTTTCACCACCTAGAAACGAAACCAAACCAAGACATAAGCAACACATACCTTCGCGATAGATACTTGGACAGGACGGTATTCAAACCACTTGATAGCTACAATTCGTTGGCCGTACATATATATGCGATATTTACGTGATATATATATACATATATATATATATATATAATATGTATGTATGGTTATCAAATTGTAAATTCATATATATAGCATTATTCAAATATATAGCTTTGTATATATATAGCTTTGCATACATATATAGCTTTGTATATATATATCTTTGTATATATATGTATATATATATGTGTGTATATATTGTATATCTATATATATATAGCTTTGTATATATATAGCTTTATATATATAGCTTTGTATATATAGCTTTGTATATATATATAGCTTTATATATATAGCTTTGTATATATATATATAGCTTTGTATATGTATAGCTTTGTATTTTGCATATACAGACGTTGGTTTATATTCGTTTCTTGCCAGCAGAATTCTTTCGCGTCCCTACACTCATGGCTTCATTTCAGTCTTCCTACCCCGCTCAACTCTCTCCTTTATCTTTTCCTCCCTTAATTCTTTTCTTCCCTCTTTCTTGCCATCCCTTCCTTCCTTCTTTCTTTCTTTCTTTCTTTTTCTCTCTCTTTCTTCTCTGCCTTTCCTTTCTTCATCACTGAATTCCTCTCTCTTTTCTTAAGTTCGTCCGTCTGACTTCTCAGTAATAATAATTACTTCTAAAGCGCCGTGATTTAATGCACAAGGCATCAACCGATGGCGCACCAAAGCCAAGCCGCAATCAGGTCAATATCCAGAATGACCTTCTGGATATTGAACTGAAGGCGCTATATTAAGTGGATCGCAGAACAAACCCAACCCTTCCATCAGACCAAGACTCACCCCAACCGCCCAGGCGACCAAGACTAACACCAAACTTCCCAGCATACCAAGACTAAACCCTAAATTCTCAGCAGAATATAATCACAAATATTACACCAGAACTAAAACCCCAAACCTCCGAGTAGACCAGGACTAAAACCCCAGACTTTGAGTCAATCAGGCGTCGCTTTACCTTCTGCCTGTCTAGAACTTTCATGGCGTGGAACTGTTTCGTTGTCTTGTGCGAGACCAGAACGACCCTTCCAAAGGACCCAGTACCCAGGGTCTTGATCTGTTCGAAGTCATCCAAGGATGCCGTGACCTTCGTCCAAAAAATTGACAGAAATTTCACTGAGAAAAACAGAATTTGAAAATTCTTCTCACATTAAATTATTTTGCAGTAGACTTTTTATGTTACTGCTGCATTTGGCTCTTGAAGCGATCACTGCCTTGAGCTTAATGCTAACGCTATAGAATTCATAAGACTAGATTTGATTAGGCCTATGATTATTTCTCTCATTTCTAAGTAGATTCTTCTTCAGTGTGGCGCTATATCAATGTGGCGTTACACTACGTTGCGATACTGTAATTTATTTTTCCCTATATTCAGAAATATATAAGAAATATGTAATGTATTTACGTGTATTTCGTTAGTTAAGACTCAGGTGTTCAAATTAACTGGGCAGCTATGTTCACAGCGCATTTGATTGAGAGGTTCTTAAAAATGCGCTATATAAAAGACTAGATATATACATACATACATACGTACATATGTGAATGAATGAATGAACGAACGAATGAACAAATGGATTGATGGATGGATGTTTGTATGTATGTATGTATGTATGGATGGATGGATGGATGGATGGATGGATGGATAGATGGATGGATGGACGGACGGGCGGACGGATGGATGGATGGATGGATGGATGGATGGATGAATACATGCAGTACATAGCGCCAGTTTAGAAAGACAATGGCGCCGAACTATTGTGGCTTCGCAACTAATAACTCAGTGATAGGCTCAGATGAAAAAAGAAAACATTACTTAATGCATCAGACTTGAAGCATGCGCATGCGCACTTGCCCTAGCCCTCCTCCTCATCCATCCCACCCTTTGCTCTCTTCACCTACCCTCCCTCCTTTTCCCGAGGCGCCGTAACCAGGCAACAGTGCACGTGTCTGCTAACGAGATCAAGGTCATTCGCGTGGAACATTTTTTCCAGTCGGGTTACTGGCGTCGCAACCTTAAAAGTCATGTCTGCGAACACCAACCACTAATGTAGCTAGTCTAGTAATAAAGCAAATTCACCGTAGCCTGCAGTTAGACAGTGCTGTAGCATTTCGAAGTAATCAGACAAAAACAGCTAGCGTCAAACGAGAGGAGACTCAAATCCGTAAACACCGCGTTGCAAAGCAAGCTCTCAAACCAATCGACTACCTTGTCAGATTTTTAACAATGGCAATCTGATGTATGAGTTCCGGTCTAGGGCTTTCCGGCCGTCTGACTTTAAGAGTGCAAAAAGCTTGCTTAGTTGCTAAAGTTTCCCGAGATTTTATCAGTGCTTTCTCCTCTCGGTTGCAAGTGCTCCCATCAGCAGAGCACCGGTGTTTTAGCCCGAGAACACCTTTCGCTGCAAGGTGCATTCAGTTGCTACTTAGTCTAAAGCACTAAACAGCTCGTTTCGGGAACGGCCAAGTTAACAATTATTTGACCTTGCACTCTGGAAAAAAGAGGCGAAATTGCCGACAGGTTTATTCTGCAGTCAGTGCCGAGGTTCTAATCAGATTGGCGCCGAGTTTTAGTCTGTGATTTGCATGACTTCGACGAGAGTTGAACAATTAGACGAGAAAGCATTGCGCAATCTTTCAATTTAGATAGAGAATCGGGAGACGAAGCAGAGGCGAAAGTAAACAAGATTGACTGAGTTTTCTTTATCTTGAATGGTTTTCTTCTATTAAGCTATTTCGGTTGTGGAAATGTAACAAATGTTGTCAGTGAGACAGTTTTAGTATGAGCTTTCATTCATCAAAAACTGTTGTGCAGCTGAGTCTATCAGAGCTGTTCTCAATTCTACCAATTTCTGCCTCTTCGTGTCTCTTTCTGTCTCTTTCTTTGTCTCTTTCTGTCTCATTTGTGTCTGCTTCTGACTACATTTTACTGTGCTTTTGTGTCACTCTGTGCCACCCTGCATCATCCTGTGTATGTATGTGTCTTCCTGAGTTTAGTGAGTCTTTTTATATCTCACTGCGTACCTTTTTGTCTCACTGCATGCATTTCTATGTGGATCTTTCATTTCTACTGTGTTTTCTTGTGTCTTTACGTTGACCTGTATGATTCTATGTTTATGTTTGTTTCGTTGCCCTTCTCTGTCCATCTCTAAGTCCCCGTGCGTCATTTTGAACATATGTTTCCGTTGACACACTGGTTCAAATGTGCAGTCGATTGTCGATAAGTCAGTCCTGCAGATGGTAAACTGGTCGAGGTCACAAATCTGTCTGGCAAGTGATTTATCAGATAGCGACAGCGCATTCACAAACCTGTTTATCAAGGAAATCGTTAGCTGTACAAAACGAGCAGAAAGATGAACGGATGTCTAGCATCATGGATTCGTTATGTGTTTTGTATGGGAATAAATGGATGGAGTGATAACTCTCCTTTTGCCACATGCCTTCTGCGGATGCTATTTCTTTCTGTGTTTATGGATTTCTGTTGCTGCTGTTCTTGCATTCTTCTTCTTCTTCTTTCTTCTTCTTCTTTTTCTTCTTCTTCTTCATCTTCTTCATCATCATCATCTTCTTCTTCTTTTTCCTCTTCTTTTTCTACTTCTTATTCTTCGTCATCGTCTTCTTTGTCTCCTTCTTTCTCCTTCTCAGCATCATCAACTTCTTTTTCTTCTTCTTTCTTCTACTACTGCTACACTGCTGCTGCTGCTACTACTACCACTACTACTACTATTACTTCTTCTTCTTCTTTTTCTTCTTCTTCTTTTTCTTCTTCTTCTTTTTCTTCTTCTTCTTCATCTTCATCGTCTTCTTCTTCTTTTTCTTCTTCGTTTTCTTCTTCTTCATCATCATCTTCTTCTTCTTTTTCTTCTTTTTCTTCTTCTTTTTCTTCTTCTTCTTCTTCTTCTTCTTCTTCTTCTTCGTCGTCGTCGTCAAAGATCATGTTGCAGGTTGTGGGACAACCTATTCCAAGAAGATGCTTCGACCACAACAATGGTTCTACGATAAACTGTGGAAGTTTGGGCCGCGGGGACAACGAGGTCATCTTACGCAGTGCAGCGTAAAGAGATCTGCGGCGATGATCTACGAGACCTTGAGAAAAGGTGGATCATACATAGCCTGCAATTTTAGATGTTCAGTCTTTCTATTCTTCTTTCCAATCCCTACAGCCTTTTCTCGATCTTCCGATTCTCTGTTTATCCATTGGTTCCACAGCTGCTTCTTATACTAAACAAACTGTAGGAGTTAGCAGACAATTGCAAGCTGCGATACAACTTTCAAGACTGGAGCATTCGATCCGACATTCGAGTTACTCCAAGGAGTGGCGCCTCTTGCTCTCAGTCTGTTCGTGTCTGTCTGTCTGCCTGACTCTCTGTCACTGTCTCGATATCTCCTCCGATCTCTGCCGACCATATTGTTAAGAAAACAATTTCGACTTCCTTCCAAGCTTCCGCGAGCTCTAGCTGCGGTCTCTAAAATGTTTTCCCAAAGTTAATGTTGTAGACGAGAAATCATCAACGTTCCAAGTTGACTGTTTTCCTGTCTGCCTGTCTGAGATGATCCGTGGGTCTGTCTGTCCTTGTGCCTGGCTCTGTCTGTTCCTGCCTGTCTGTGCGTCCGACTTTCTGTCTGTCCGTCTGGCTGTTTGCGTGTCTGCCTGTCTGACCTTTTGCATAGCCGTCTGATTTTTGTTTGTCTATCTGTTTATCAGTCTGATTGTCTCTGTATCTCCCAAAGTCTCTTCGTGAAAATACAGCTTTCGTTTCTTCCGTCCAGACTCCTCCGCCTCTTCCAGGGTTTTTCGTAAACGCAGTTCATTCTTTCTCTACTATATAATTGCCTGAATTATATTTTTCAGTTCCATCCAGACGTTCAAACTCGTTGACTCCAAAAACGCATACCTATCCATTTATACATCTACAAATTCCATTTCTCATTTTCCGAGTTCGTCTGCTAATGTTCCTTTAGAAAAAGGCCTAAACACTGGTCGATCCAGAGCTGAGGAGGGAAGTTGGCGAATTTCACCTTGGTCGAGGACTACCAGAGTTTTGGAAGATAGGAAAAGATCAAGCAATCGACCTAGGACTATAAGGACTAGAGTCGTGAAGTCACAGCTCTGACTACCGGAGTTCAAACAGCATAAGAGGAGGCGCAGGACAGATTGGCATGGTATCTTTGACACGGCTATGATCAGCTGATTTTGAGAGACAGACAGACATACAGACAGACAGAGACACAAGACAGACACACAGACACACAGACAAAGAGAGGGAGAAAAACCACACATAGACACTTTTGGAGCCAGTTTCCAGGTCCAAGTAGCCAATATTTCTGATGACTTTCTTTTAGTCTGTCTGTCTGTCTATCTGTCTGTCTGTCTATTTGTCTGTCTGTCTGTCGGTCTGTCTGTCTTTCTGTCAGTCGATCGGTCGGTCTGGCTTTCTACCTATCTCTGTGTCTGTATGTCTGTATGTATGTCTGTCTGTCTGTCGGTCTGGCTTTCTATCTCCCAGCCTGGTTGTTTGTCTATCTGTCCGTCGGTCCATCTGTCCATAAAGGCCTGTACACGAGCTTAACCTTTTGACCTTCGTCTTATGTTATATAACGTTATGTTACACCATATTGTTTTGTTATCTTAAGTTACGTTATGTTACGTTATGTTATGCTTTGTTCATGCTATTTTATGAATATGTTATTTCATGATATGCTGCGTTATGCTATGCTATGTTATGTTATGTTTCAAAAGGAACTTTATGTTTCAAAAGGAACTGAGTCAGTGGTATTTAGTTGGCTGCAGGCCTCCTGTTATCCGCGGCTAATTTTATGGCTTCGTAGATTAAACTTGTATTCTCGACTGTTTACGACTTGGAGAAAACTCAGTTCCGGGAGCTAAAAATCTCGAGTCGAGTTGATTTCAGGATATAAATGAGACGAAAACCAAAACACCAAGATACTTATACACACAACAAGATTACATTTTATTATGTAAAAATGTATATATATTCTACTATATATATAGTAGAATGTAAAATACGTACATTCATACATTATGTGAAAAAGTATGGGGTGCTCATATGCAAATAAGTGCATGTATATGAATGCATGTTCGTGTGCATGAATGTACGCGCGCATGTATGCATTAAGCAGGTAGGTATGTATGCCCTATTTGTGTATGTTAGCATGTAGGTGCATGTATGTGTGTGTATGTACGTTAGTATGTGTGTTTGTATGTGTGTATGTATGTTAGTATGTGTGTTTGTATGTGTGTATGTATGTTAGTATGTGTATTTGTATGTGTGCATGTATGTTAGTATGTATGTATGTTGGTAGGTAGATAGGGAGGTATAGGTGTATATATATACAGTAGTACATTCGTATGTAGCATGATCACTCCATACTATTTTCACATATACGCTTAACACAGTAAAGTCCTCCAATATAATACAGACTCTTATATAAGACGGCTAGAATATTCATAACCACATTATAATAGAAGGCTAGAGATAATATAGATGTCAAATTTAATTCGGCTTTAGAATATTCATAACCTATCATTCAGAATAGAAGGTCGTTATTAAACGGTATAGCTTCAAAAGGCAGCATTATAAGAAGCTTAGGCTCTCTGTCTCTCTCTCTCTCTCTCTATATATATATATATATACATACATATACATGCATACACAGATACATGCATACATATATACAACATACAACTCAACATTGTGTTCTATCCTACACGCCGTATGTAACAATATATATATACATTGTTACATATAGCGTGTAGGATATGTAACAATATATATATATATATAGTTACATACGGCGCGTATAGGATAGAACTCAAGGTGTACGTTGTACGCCTTCTGTACATATTGGCGAAAAATCCCAAAGTATATAAAAAGTGTTTTGTTTAATTTTTGGCTGAGACTGGATTTTGGTTTGGTCCTGCACCAAAGTTTTTTCTTGCTAGTCTTTCTCGGATTCAGTCTACCTGTGTCGATGATTTGTTCGGTTCTTCGGAGCCATTTTGGTTCTTTTTAGTTGTTTTTGTAAACCTCTGTTGGGGATTTTGTGTTTTCTCTTCGTGAGGTTTGTCGCCACATGAATTCTGTTTCGTTTGTAAAGAGTTTAGGTAATGAAGCCATTTTAACCTAAAACTGGCATCTTATTCCATATCACCGTTAACAAGAAACACAGTACATATATTACAAGTACAAATGGGCCTATAACATAACATCACATCACATAACATAACATCACATCACATCAAATAACATCACATCACATAATATAACATCACATCACATCACATAACATCACATAACATGACATAACATAACATCACATCACATCACCTCACATAACATAACATCACGTCACATCACATAACATCACATCACATCACATAACATTACATTATAGCATCAAAGAACACCCCTTCGCATAACATAATGCTTAACATGTTACACAAGGAGCCATTATCCGCCCACTGCCTTCCTGTGTAGATAAAACGGTTTATGGACGCACATAAAATACCTTTATGTCTGACGCATAACGACACAAATGATTAGCTTACACGCACAGATTTATTCGGTAGAAAAAGCACACGAGATATCACGAACTTCAGCTTGCTCTTTCGGTAGCACTCCGCCATACGTCATTGCGCTCCTGCAGAGCAAGAGGAAGCCGAGCTGCATACCGATCGTCGCTTGATTTCATACAGTTGTGTCTCGGGCTAACAAGGTTCGTACAATGGGACCTTAAATGGCCTAGCGGTGAAGGATCTCACCCGAACAATTCATTGAAAACGGAGCAGGGTCGAGGCCTTACGGTCGCTATAGAAAAATGTGTATGTAAGTAGGTTATGTAATGGCAGATGTATGTAACATATGCATTGCGGTGTATTATCATTACTACTACTACTACTGCTACTACTAATATACTATTACTACTTCAATAACAAGAACAACAACAATTACTACTACTTCTACTACTATTTCCTGCTATTAGCATAACAACAATTATAATAATAATAATAATAATAATAATAATAATAATAATAATAATAATAATTAGTAGTAGTAGTAGTAGTAGTAGTAATTTTGCAGTTGTTATTGTTTTTGTTTTTGTTGTTGTTATTGTTATTGTAATTATTATTTTTATTATTATTATTATTATTATTACAAAATTGTTTAACGCGCAGCACACATGTATATCTCTAAACCTTCTTGGACATTTATACACGTAGCCTAATTGGACAATTATATGCCGAATCGGTGGCTGGCAAACCCAATTAAAACGAGTAATAAAAAGACCATTAACCGAATTTATGTTTATAAGCAGAGCTTATGTTTATAAGCAGAGCTTATGTTTATAAGCAGAGCTTATGTTTATAAGCAGAGCTTATGTTTATAAGCAGGCATAAGTCCTGTAAAGCTAAAACAAAGAATGTTGCCTGAAACAGGGGCGTATCCGTTGAGACCACCAAGTTTAGAAAACCAATTATCTAGCGCCAGCTAGGCAGAAAGTCGTTCAAGAGACACAGAGACTCACCGGTTCCGACTGTTCCCAACGACTGATAAACTCATCTTTCGCTTTAGCCAGGAACTGCTTAACTACAACAAGCAACAACAATCACATCACCATTTACGATTACGATTACGATTACGATTAGACCATATATGGTTTAGGGTTAGAGTTAGAATCGTTGTCATCATCAAGAACAGTTAAGGTCATCATCGCCATCATCAGCATCATCAGCACAATCACTATGATCATGGTCGTCATCATCATCACCATCTTCATCTTCATCATCATCATCATCAACAGTAGCAGCGCCATTATGATCATGATGGTCATCATCATCACCATAATCGCCATCATCATCACCATCATCATCATATTGCTCCTCGTCATAAAAGTCGTCATCGTCGTCGTCATCGTCGTCGTCATCATCATCATCATCGTGCTCATCGTCATAAAAGTCATCATCATCTCATCACCATCATCATCATCATCGTCATCATTAGTGTCATCATTAACAAAACATCACAACGACCGTCGTTGTCGTTGTCATAATCATACCGTTGTTGTTCTGATCATCTCTGCAATCTAATGTACGTATCTGGTCATTTATTGAGCTCCTTTATATACTACATTCTGTCTTTTGTACTTACAGAACTCGGAACTGTCCTTAAGTTTGCTCATTTGGAACGTCGATGACCTTGCGACCTTTGTAAGACGGCGCTATTCTTGCCAGTTTTCCTCCACCCTCCGCTCTTCCGCTGCTTAAGCACAGCCTCCCTCCCACCAGGAAATAGTTTAAACTCAAACTCGTTTGACTCAGGGATCAGGTATATAAATCGAAAAATATCGTTTAACGAAATTGCTAAACAGAAACTTTCTCAACAGAATCCTTCAGCTGAATCTTAAGTCAGGACTTCTAAACACAATCGCGAAACAGACTTGTTTAACATACTCGACTTAAAGACTCACCAAATACAGATAAGCTTGTTTAAAAAACTGGCTAAACACTAAACCCAATCGCTAAACATATTTGTTTAACAGATTCGCTAAACACATTCTCTTCATCGAGTTGCCACGAAAAATAAGTTCATGACCTATTAGACGCTAATTCGCTTTAAACGAACATCCTGGTCTCGCAGCGGTTGGAGACCGCTCGGATTTCAGAGCCCAAACGTTTCCTAACCGCACCCAATCTGCCTACAGTGCCAGCAGTGTTACTATGTAGGCCTTCTTATAGTAGCACTTGGCTTCAATCACGACTGCGTAGCCTTAACTAGGCTGCTGGCACCAGGCTACTATCCTTATCAGAGGTTACGCGGGCACACTCACCATGCAGGCGAAACTTTTATAGTCCATGTATATTTGCATTATATATATATATATATATAATATGTACCGACTAAATAAATTATATATATATATATAAAACACTGAAGGCGCAACAGCCTACATAAATATATTGTATTTAGTGCTGATACAAAAAACGAAATGTTAAATGTATATACATGTTTGATACTACGAATTCTTTACACACACATGAATATATGATATATATATATATATTATATATTTTATTTATTTTATATATATGTATGTGTGTGAGTGTGTGTAGGTGTGTGTGAATGAATATGCATGAATATATATGTATATATATACGAATTTATGTGTATGTACTTATGAACTTGTGTATGTGTGAGTATACATAAATATATACATATATGTATGTGTCTAAATATGGTGCTTGTAAATTGGCTAATTATCTAGCTCGATTGTTAGGCATAATTGAATTATATACACATACATAATATATTCATATTCACCTCATATATATATATATATATAACCTTATATTTTAGGACGTACAAGCCACGTTGAAATATATTCATGAAAATGTCTTGTATAAATCAATGCACTCCAATTTTTCGTGAGCGTTCCCATGGGTTCGCGAGGCTAATAAAATATTCCCATGCCCAAAAAACTTATTATGTCGTCCGATCTCAGCTTCATCCACCCCATCCCACTCTTCCCACCTTACCCCACTCCACCTCATCTCACTCATCGCACAAATCACCCCTCAACCCACCCCACCCCATACATATCCCACTCCAACCCACCAACCCCACTTTACCCTACGCCTCTCCAATCCATCATATCCCACCCTACGCAGCCCCACCAAAGCCTCAACCCACCCTGTTTCACCTACCCTTCAACCCACCCTACCCAACCCAACGCCACCCAACCCAATGCCACCCTACCCAACCCAACCCAACGCCACCCAACCCAATGCCACCCACCCCAACCCAACGCCACCCACCCCATCCCAACGCCACCCACCCCATCCCAACGCATAAATCGACCTACATAAACAAATCGAGTGACTTTTAAATTCTTGTGATAAGCGGCCACCGTAGCTCACGCAGGAGGCACGAGGCCGGTTGCTGCTACTGGTGATAATAGCCAGCTGTTGTACTTTGGCTCATTATTGTTCTCCTCTCCTCTCCTCTCCTCTCCTCTCCTCTCCTCTCCTCTCCTCTCCTCTCCTCTCCTCTCCTCTCCTCTCCTCTCCTCTCCTCTCCTCTCCTCTCCTCTCCTCTCCTCTCCTCTCCTCTCCTTTCCTCTCCTCTCCTCTCCTCTGCTCTGCTCTGCTATCCTCTGCTCTGCTCTGCTCTGCTCTGCTCTGCTCTGCTCTGCTCTGCTCTGCTCTGCTCTGCTCTGCTCTGCTCTGCTCTGCTCTGCTCTGCTCTGCTCTGCTCTGCTCTGCTCTGCTCTGCTCTGCTCTCCTTTCCTCTTCTCTCCTCTCCTCTCCTCTCCTCTCCTCTCCTCTCCTCTCCTCTCCTCTCCTCTCCTCTCCTCTCCTCTCCTCTCCTCTCCTCTCCTCTCCTCTCCTCTCCTCTCCTCTCCTCTCCTCTCCTCTCCTCTCCTCTCCTCTCCTCTCCTCTCCTCTCCTTTCCGCTCCTCTCCTTTCCTCTTCTCTCCTCTCCTCTTCTCTCCTCTCCTCTCCTCTACTCTCCTGTCCTATTCTCTGCTCTCCTCTGCTCTCCTCTCTTCTCCACTCCTGTCCTGTCCTGTCCTCTCTTCTCCTCTCCTGTCCTCTCCTGTCCTCTCCTGTCCTGTCCTGTCCTCTCCTCACCTCTCTTCTCCACTCCTCTCCTCTCCTCCCTCCAACACTTCCGCCCTATCACTCGCCAGATCCTTGAGCCTAACCTCCACTTCACGAACGGCCCAAGAGTTCGTTCACCCTTTTGTACCAAATGCTTCTCTCAACTACATCCGGGAGTTTTGGCGATGACAGCCATTGTATCAGCTATCAACATAACATGTTGTTGTAAGCTATTACCAGAATTACATGCTACTGTAAACTACAGAATCCATTGTAAACTAAAGTCTATTAATGTGAACTTAAGGATGCTAATGTAACCTTAAGTATTCATCGTAAAAAACCGTACTATGCTTATGTAAACGATTGCATCTGTTTGTATGCAATGCTTGTGCTACTAGAATCCATCGAAAATTCACTGTGCTTTAGAATACTTTATTAAGTTATTGCTTACTACATTGTGCTTTTACATACATGGTATCCATTGTTAACTAGTGTTGCAGTATTCTTGGCTACTGTATGTCATTCTGTACAATACTGTAATCTGAGAATCGCTACATAATTCATATTAAAACGTTTTGAAACGTTTTGAGAAAAAGATGTTTAAAAAGTTAAGATTATATAAAAACATTTTCATTTTGTTCCCCGACCGAAAATGAAAGTTTATTAAGGGTTTTTGAGAGTTCAAGTCGGCTAATACCGCAGTTATAGCAGGCCTATTCAATGACTACTCGTTGCTAACATAATAAGCCACTGATTGCGTCATTAATTACGTCATTAGATGCGTCATTGACTTCGCAGCTGATTGGCACAAAAAGTTATATTGCAGGCATTTATTGGTAGTTTTGCTGCCAAATTTTAAGTAAGTCGCCGGAAATTAAGACAAGAAGTGTTGTCTAACTGCTCTCGTTTTAACCCACGCATCTAATTTGTGTCATTTAGGAGAGTAAGTTCACGGACCAACCTATGTCCGCGCTCGCTAGCACTCTGTCTGTCTGAATGTGTGTCTGTCTGTTTGTCTGTCTATGTCTGCTTGTCTGTCTGAAACTGTCCACCTATGTGTCTCTACGTCTATGTCTTTTCTTTCATTCATCCACATCTTTTCATCCTCACAGTTATTTCTCTCTTTGTCGTCTTTTTTCATCCATGTATACACGTCCATCTTTCGTCGATCGCCTCTCCTCTCTGTCTCTGTCTCTGCCTCTGCCTCTGCCTATGTCTGTATGTCTGTCTGTCTGTCTGTCTGTCTGTCTGTCTGTCTGTCTGTCTGTCTGTCTGTCTGTCTGTCTGTCTGTCCGTCTCTCTTCCTGAATCTCTTACTCTATTTGCTTGACTGCCTTCTTTCTGATATTGGAGTAGGCAGTGGGGTACAGAATCGGATGAAGGCCTGCAGCAGACATTCGGAGTCTTCCGCATTGGAACGGTATTTCTGGTACGTTAATCATACTAAAGGTCGAAGCAGGAAGACCGAGTTAGTTTGGCGGAAAAGCTGCTGTTCTTGGAATCATCTTGTTGAGTCAGTGGATGCGGGCTGGAGATAATGGGAAGTGGACAAACTTGCACTCTGAGTCACTGTTACCAATCTGTGTTGCTCTGATTTACGGATTATTCGCCAGGTGGAAGCATTTTAGTTCGTAGCACATTCCCCAGGCGGTGGCACAGTAGTGGCGGTGGAATACAGTAAATGTATAGGTTTTATATAGCGACCGTATGGCCTCGACCCTGTTCATTTTGCAATGAATTTATCGGGTGAGATCCTAGTTCCATTACAATATCATACAATGCTTATTTATTTATTCTGCATTTATTAAGCGCCACTATCTAATGACTAAGCCTCAATCGATGGCGCTGAGCAATTGTGAGTGAGGGACTTGCTCAAGGTCCCTATACCTTCTGATGGGAGGCTCGAACCCGTAATCTCCGTGTTACAAGCCCAGCGCTCTAACCAATCGGCTACTGTGCCCCATTAATACAATACAATACAATACAATATAATGCAATACGTGTCAGGCATTTATTTACATTTACATGGTGAGTTCTCTGGATGAGAACAGTTTATTCATAATGCATAAAAGATAACTCCACGATTCCCTAGGTGTCACCACTGTTCCCACGATTGGCTATCAATCTAACAACATCACCGCCATCTAGCGAATATAATTCGTATGATTAACCTTAAAACTTGAATATTCAAAAGCAAAAGGGCGCTAGCTTATTCACGAGCGCTGCGTCAGGTCGGGGGAACTGTCCAGTGATAGCGTGTGTAGAACAAGGCCGGGCAAGCGGATCTTGTGGCAGAGAGGAAGGAGACAAAGGATCTATTATTTTGGGTTTGATGGGGGAGGAGGATGGCAGGCAGGATGGATGTGGATATCAATATGATTCAGTGTCCGTTTATCGAGTGTTATAATTGTTTTTAGGAGGGATGATCAGAAATAGATCGGCCGATCTAAATGTAACAACTCCGGCACTGCCGTGTTCTGGTGGTGCCAGTCCCAAGCCTGGATAAAGGAGGAGGTCGACGTCAACGACCTTTGATACCATAAGATTAAACATTGGAACTACTACTACTAATTCTGACCAATAGTATTACGTTATGCTTAGACACCTTTAAATCGTGCATTTCTGACGATATATAATCTTCATCGTCGTTAAATATTTAAATCAACGAAATTAATTTTCGTCGTCGTTCAATCGATAAAAAACTCCGCCACTGCCTTTGGTGGGGTAGTGCTAGTCCCAAGGCTGGATAAAGTAGGAGGCCGAAGTCAACGGCCTTTGATGCCATAAGATGTCGTGAAACATTTTAACTACTACTTAGGATTTGAATACGTTTAGTGTTTACGTTGGAGATGTTAGATGTTCTTCGTGGAGTTGTTATGATACACAGATGCATATAAAAATGTGAAATTCGAGGGGTGCATTTGACAATGCTTCAAAGATGTTCATGATATGTTTGTTTTAGAGTTTATGTACTTGCTGTTGTAAAATTGAAAGACGGTAAGATTACGCAACAAACGTGTCATTGATAATCTCCAGTCTTGCAAAAAATTTGAACACTGTAGAGTAGAACACTTGAAAAATGGAACAATGAACGTACTGATTTAAAAAAAGAAGCAATCATGGAACAATTGCGTCGTTTCTTACAGCGCGTGACTCACATGACATGCGCAGTCGTCAATTAACTGAACGGAAATGACGCACGTCTGAGTCATGTGACTATTCAACGTATCGAAACTGTCTGAAGCCTTGAGTCTGTTATTAATTATCAACAGAGGTTGGACAAACTGTTAGTTCGCTGTGATTGGCCAGAACTCACTGACGCCATCTTTAAACTCGCAGTAATGTCAGTTGAACATTTTTCAGTTCCGTAGCGAATTTTTAACTACAACAGCGATTTTTCACCGTTGTCGAGCGTTCTAAATTGTAGGATTTCTTTTGCAAAAAAATGCAAAATACAAACACAACTATATTTGATATTGCCCTCCTTCCAAAGTTCAGAAATGCAAACGCGACCATGCGCCATAGCATCGATGGTGCTGAGCAATTGTGTGTTAGGGACTTAAGGTCTCTACACATTAACCGTCTCAGGGGAGGAGGCTCGAACCCATATACTCTCCATGTTACAGGTCGACAGCTCTTACCAATCGGCTACCGTGCCCTACACATGTATACATATGTGTCATTCTTCTATACCAATTTTTCAATTTTGGTAAAAACTTAGCAATCGTAATCAGTATGCTACTCGTAAGGGCGAAAGAAATTTCCACTTTCTGGCCCAGCCTCATACCCCATTGTGATGGATTCTCCCAGTTTTCCCCCACTGTTAGAATTCAACGCAGAAATCATTCTCCTCAATGCTTCCATTAACCTATCTTGATCACAAACGCACATTCATATCGTACTCACCCGGGGCTACAGAAAATATCAACATCGTCGGGTAATTAATCTCAGGCCACGGTTTTCTACTATGAACACGTAATGTAACTAATGTAAACAGTTTACACTTCCTCACAAAATGATATTACAGAAGACACATTAATAAACACAGTTATGTCGTAAGCTCTGCCTGCTGCAAAAGCATAAAAATGTACATCACAACTTCGTCGATATGTTAACTTAAATGCACATCGCTGTTTGCCTTCCGGAAAGACTCTTAAGATATTTCTTTACAAAGATTCAGCAGGTGAAGCTACTCTAAAGCCAGCTTTCTGTCGATTCAACTGCAAAGCATCTCCAATACAGTGTGCTTCACGCTAATCCGCTTTAAACGAACATCCTGGTCTCTCAGCGGTTGAAGACCGCTCGAATTTCAGAGCAGAACTCAAACTTTTTCAAACCGCATCCAATCGACCTACAATTTTTGTAATTGCAATTTAAAATTTATAAAGCGCCGTTTAGGGGGTAAACTCAACAGGGACGCTCCCGACCCGAACAAGTAAAACCACTATTAAGCAGTACAGTCTTCAGGCGCTTACGGAATCCTGAGAAGGGAGAGGAGCTCGAGAAATTCGGTTCCAGCAGGTGGAACCGAACTTCTGGATAGTGCCAACAGTGCTACATTTTATGTCTTCCTTCAGTAGCACTTGGCATCAAGCATTACTGCGTATCCTGTAATAGGTTGCTGGTACCACTCTACCATCTAACCCGGTGAAACTTATATAGCCCATACTTAAACTTAAGGATATAATATACAATGACTTTCTTCTAAATTTAGAACTAGGATATTTCAACACAGTGCGCTTTGACCAATCCGTACCAATTATAAAACGTCTGGCGAAGGGAAACATTTTCTAAGTTTCCTCTAACTTGGTGGGTGGTTTTCATTCTATTCTATATTTTTATTTTATTTCCTACTGGACAGTGTTCAATTTTTCTATTTTTTAACATGGCGGAGATGTTCAAACCCTTCAGTACGCCTGCGAATAGTTTTTTCTTAGAGGGGCGTTATATAAGTTTACTTATAAGCACAATACAGGATGTTCTTATCAAACACAATACAATCACTTCGCACTTTCTATTGCTTCTTAAACTCGAAAAAATGGCGGTCGCTGACTGAACTCCTTTAGAAATTGAAATGGACGGCTCCAAAATGGCTGCCGATGGCAACACTCTCTCGATTGCGGCGGAAGTGAGCTTCTAGTCGCGATTCATGCCGTCTTCGCTGTCCGTGTTATTCTTAATGTCATGGGAACCGGTAAGGCTACTGGTCAGTTGTGCTTGACCACCGTGGGCGTGCAGCTTGTCCACACACTTGACCATTTCGTTCAGATAGGACTGGAAAGCGGTTAGGACGGCGATGATCGCCGGGGTCCCGAAGCTGTGAGTTATGAGCGAGAAGTTCGTTAGGTGGTGCTGGACGTTCGGGTCGAGAATCGGCTGGATTCGGGAATTTCCGACGGGAGAAGCGTCCTTGTTCAAAATGTCCAACAGTTCCTTTGTTACTTGCCTGAAATGGAAACAGCACGTCACGTGTTAGTGTAACGTAATGAGGTGACGTGATGTCATGTGATGTCATACGATTAAATGTAGTCATAGTCATGTCATGCTATGCTTTCCTATGCTATGTTATACTTTACTGTGTTGTGCTGCACTATGTTATCCTGTGTTATGATGTCATATGCTATGTTATGTCATGTTATTTTATGTTAATTCAATGTTATGTTATGCTAATTCATGCTATGTTATGTCATGTATGTTATGTCATATCATGTCATGTTATGTAATGTTATGCTATGTTATATCATGTCATGTTATGTTATGCTATGTTATTTCGTGTCATGTTATATGAGTGTCTTTTGCGTAGACTAGAGGTTCTGGCAATATGGCCCAAACGGCGCTATAAAAATACTTTCACTTCATACTGTCAGTGCATACTTATGTCTGTTTCTGTTAGTACTTACTTGCTTTTTTGCTTGTATGTAATTCTCTTTTCCTTTGCATAAGCGTCGTTGTCCCTGTTCGTCCGTCCGTCTGTCCGTCCGTCCATCTGTCCGTCCGTCTGTCCGTGATGTTCATTATGTTTGTCCATATGTCCGTGTCTGTGTCTTTGCCTATGTCTGTGTCGGCCTCTGTCCGCGTGCATTTGCTCTTATATGCTTCTAATTGCTAATGTTCTTCTAGAGGTGAGATGTATGCGTTTAAGAATTGGCAACCCTTACGAAGATCAAAGCACTCGCCGGAACTATTGGCTTATCCATCTGTCCATCCATCCATCCATCGAACGCGTCGTCGTACTCATCATACTCTTCCTTCTTCTTTCCTTCCCCCTCCTCTTCTTCCTCCTTCCCTCCTTATTCTCTTTCTACTCTACTTATTCCCTACTGCTATTCTCTTTTCTGCTCCTCCTGCTCCTTTTCCTCCTTCTTCTTCATCTTCCTACTCTTCTTTCTTCCCCATCTCATCCTCTTTTTCCTCGTTCTCATTGTTATTATTATTATTATTATTATTTATGCATTTATTAAGCGCCACTATCTAATGACTAAGCATCAATCGATGGCGCTGAGCAATTGTGAGTGAAGTACTTGCTCAAGGTCCCTACGCAGTAACTGTCTAAAGGGAGGCTCGAACCCATACTCTCAGCCTTACAAGCCGAACGCTCTGACCAATCTACTACCGTGCCCCACATCTTCTTCCTCTTCTTTCGCCTCCTCTTCCTCTTGCTTCTCCTCCTCTTCCTCCTCCTCTTCCTCCTCCTCTTCCTCCTCCTCTTCCTCCTCCTCTTCCTCCTCCTCTTCCTCCTCCTCTTCCTCTTCCTCTTCCTCCTCCTCTTCCTCCTCCTCTTCCTCCTCCTCTTCCTCCTCCTCTTCCTCCTCCTCTTCCTCCTCCTCTTCCTCCTCCTCTTCCTCCTCCTCTTCCTCCTCCTCTTCCTCCTCTTCCTCCTCCTCTTCCTCCTCCTCTTCCTCCTCTTCTTCCTCCTCCTCTTCCTCCCATTATTCCTCCTCTTCCACCTCTTTCACCTCTTCCTCCTCTTGCAGCTTCGATGGGCCTCTGATCACAGAGCCTAGCCTCCGCATCCTCGTTCGTTAGCTCCTGCCTCTCGCGTTCCACAAGGACCATAGCATCCGATAAATGTCGCAGCATCAGCAGCGGAAGACTCTTAACGAGCCAGCGGTTCTGTTGCTAATGACCGCTGGTCACTCCGTCGGTCAGTTGCTGTGGTCAGTCGCCTCGCTTTTAGCACCACGACCGGCCAATTAACCTGACGCTGGACACTGGATCGAGAGTCGCCTTTGATAATGCCGCCAGGGCGTCACTTCAAAGTTGAAATCCATTAGGTGAGCGACCTGCAACCGAAGGAGAGATGGTTTACAGGTGAAGTGGATGCTGGGAAAGGCTCAGTGGTAAGGCGATGGATATCTACGACCTCTGTTGAGAGTTCGGGTCCTGGTTTGGTTAATTGCACAGAGGTGCTCAACCACATCGAGTCTACAGTAGTCTGGTTTGAAGTGGAAGTGGTGAGGTCCTGTGAAATCAGTCCAGTCCATTCGAATATATTCTATTCCATTTTAGTCCATTCTAACTCAATCCAAGTCATTCTATCTTATTCTATTATATTGGGTTCCATTCCATTATATTCTGTTCCATTTTATTCTATTCCACTCAATTCTGTTGTATTCGATTCCATTCTATTCTAATCCTTACTTACATACATGTATGCACACATACCTATATACATACGTACATACATACAAACATACATACATACATGCATGCATGCATACATAAATAGATACATACATATATATACACACACATACATAATTACAAACATAATTACATAAATACATGCATACATAAATACATACATACATACCTAAAATATATGTTACATTTATCCAGTTGTGTCCAACAGCCAACAGTTAATTAACAATTATCATTAATTAATCCGATGAGTTTTGATGACTCACTTGGCAGCTAGCGCCATCTGCTTCCGGTGGCCATATTCCGGCGATGAATCCGTCTGTTGGCGAACGACGTACTCAGCCGTCTGTCGGGCCGGAAATTCCGTTTCGCAAAGGTAGCTGAAGTCACGTGACAGTCGGACTGCTTCGCCTGCAAAAAGAGAAGCATAGCTGAGCTCACTAGATGGCGCTACTAAAAGAAACAGCGAAAAATAGTTTATTTTAGGCTGAGTTAACTATTGATGCTTCAATGAAATCGTCTATTGACTCATGAATTTCTATCAAAGAATGGGCGCCAGCAAATAGTGATAAAATTGAATCTTCTGGAGTCCCACTTCGTAATCGTAATCGTAATCCAGAGATTTCTACAGAGCCCAACGAAAACCACGTCACGGAGACCAGGCGCTCAGTCAAACAAAATCGATAGGCAAAAGTGTTCGGTTCCAGGTCAAGATCCAAGAGTCAGGCAGAGCGACAGCGTGGCAGCTACTGTGGGTGATGTTTGGGATTTGAACATCGCTTACAAACATCGTAATTTCTTATGTTTAACGGCAACTTTTAACTCCGCCACTGCTAATAAACTCCACGTGGATTTTTAATACAAATATTCTTCTCGGTTTGTCAATTACCTTACAAAGAAAAATAGACGCAAATTACAGTAGAAACGTAAACAATTATTACCAGAGTTACAAGGTTCCATTGCCTGTAAAGATAATAACTAACATTTTACTAGTGGCGGTTCCAGGATTGCTTGCGTGGGAGCGAAAGCATTTCCAGAGGGGCGCCATATTCAGGCAGTCCACCATGCAGAGGGGTGACCTGAGGGGCGCCGGCATATAACCAAGGGGGTACTTAGGGTAACGAACCGCCCCAACGGCTATAGCCAAATCCGCCACTGCGTTTCTCGTGTGTTTAGAAACAATGATTTTAAAAAAACCAAAAGAAAAATATTCGTCTGAAGCTGAGTTCACTAGATGTCGCTAGGAAGGAAAGGCCACAACACAAATTTCAGTGTTTTATTTGCAATGACTGACTGAGTTTCAGCCAACGACACTGATTTGCAGTGAGGTCGTGTACCATTTAGAGAGGGATATTTTAGCATGCGGACTTTCTGTTTTCGATTCTGTTGGATATCAGTTCATCCGGAAATGAAGACTGGAAGTGACTCAGACGTTCCGCATGAGTGACCACGACACGAGCGATTTTATCACAAAGAGCCTCTGAGAATCACGACTCATGTTAATTAACTAACTGACTGATTGGATGACTGAGTGATTGACTGAATGAATGAATGAGCGAATGGATGGATAAATGGATCGATGGACAGTTTAACGAACGAACGAACGAACGAACGAAAGAAAGAATAAACGAATTAATGAATGAATGAATACACATTAATGACTATTACCACCACCACCACCGCCGCCGCCGCCGCCACCACCACCACCACCACCAACAATAACAACAACAACAATAACAACAACAACGACAACAACAACGACAACAACAACAATAACAACAACAACGACAACAACAACCACCACCACCACTACCGTCATCGTCGTCATCATCATCATCATCATCGTTATCATCAGCACCATTATCATCATCATCATCGTAAACAGCAACAACCACTACCGTCATCGTCATCATCATCATCATCTTCATCTCCTTCTTCTTCTTCATCATCATCATCATAATCATCATCATCATAATCATCATAATCATAAACAACAACAACATCATCATCATTGTCATCATCATCATCCACCAGTGCGTCACTAAAACCTTTAGCGACCGATAACCATCATCGCAGAGCACTGTCAAACCACCATGCGTCATGCACTAAGCACCCAAACCACGAGATCAAACAAGCAAAATGTTATTCAGCGACCCATTGTGTCTCAGTGAAATACCATCAGTCATCACAAAGGCTCGAATTGTGAGTGGATTAAACGACTATCGCGCAACAATCGCCTACTATCTTTCACGACTCAGAATCTGTCAATCAAATGTGTCATTCTAGATCCCTTGTCGCGCAACCGCGAACGGATTTTTTGGTGTGAGGTATATTCCGATAAAGGAAGACCACAGTTTAGAAATAGATTTCGAACCGAGCTTAACTCGAAGTAGAGGTGCATAAAATTGAATTTTTATTAAAAAACATTGCGCGATTAGTTGCTTTTAAATCAGCCGATACATACATGCATACAAACATATATACATACACACAATGTATGCAAACATACAAACATACATACATACATGCATGCATACATACATACATAGATACATACATACATGCATGCATACATACATACATACATACATACATACAAACATATATACATGCATACATACATACACACAATGTATGCAAACATACATACATACATACATACATGCATGCATACATACATACAAACATACATACATGCATACACACATACATGCATACATACATATATGCATACATACATACATACATGAATGCATGTATACATACATACATACATACATACATACCTACATACATACATACATACTTGCATACATACATACATACATACATAAATACATACATGCATACATACATACAATACATGCATATATACTTGCATACATACATACATACGTACATACATACATACATGCATGCATGCATACATACATACATACATGCATACACACATACATGCATGCATACATACATACTTGCATACATACATGCATGCATAGATACTTGCATGAATACATACATACATGCATACATACATATATGCATACATACATACATGCATACATGAATGCATGTATACATACATACATACATACATTCATACATACATACATTCATACATACATACATACATAAATACATACTAGCATACATACATACATACATGAATTTTTACGATATATAGATATGTATCTAGAGATTTATATAGCGTCTTTTAAAAAATCGTTGCTACACCATAACGTACTGTATGATTTCTTCTATAATTTCTAAGTTCCTGGTGTTATTCAGCTCCGGTGGTCCAGCCTGATGCAACAGGTACACAGCATTTATCCCAACGGGGTGTTACCACCGCCCACCTTGCACCCCATCTACACCCACCCACGCACTTCCATCCACCCCTCCGATGATATTTCGCCCCGTTGTCAATTACCCTCTCGACGTTACATCGGCTTTATCGCTACCCCGGCAATGTTTACATACGGGGCCCCAGGTACCTCCCCACGAACAAAGCCCTTCCGCCGCTTGGACATAAATCATACGGGGTGCTTAGATGGGGCACGCAGGGAGCCGACACGGACGGCAGAACTCGTCTCGCTAAGCCCCGGATTCGTTTACATTTCAGTTCGTTCCGCTTGAGTTGTCACAGCGCCGTCGACGCTGACACGTTAACCGTTTCTTCAGCGAGACGCTTTGCTTTTAATGATTTTCAATTAATCTTTAATCGGCTCTGTTAATCGACTTCGATTCGACGGTGTCACGGTTCGACGATTTCGTTTTGTGTACTTCTTTTCCATTGCACCTGTGACTGTTTCGCTGGAAGTTTAGCGCGCCGCGCGCATGTCAGGCGCATGCGCGGTGTGTCATTGTTAGCGGGAAGGCTGGTAATCCCCTACGACGTACTTCATAGGCGGCCGGGATTTTTCGGGACCGTTGTAAGCGTCAAGCTGCGCACCCATGCGGTGTTTTCGTCATGAGGAACGAGAAACCTCGGCTGAAATGGAGAAGGCCCGATCGGAGGGCGCTTTGCGTCACAGAAACTTTTTGTTATTGTTGTGCTCTTTTCATGTTTTGCATCACACGCTCCGCGGGAAGACCAAACAACGCCAGTCATGCGTGACATTTCGGTTCCAGACAAACCCGGGTCGTAGATGATTGAATTTCTGCGATGGAATTTCCGGCTTTGCAGGCGTCAAACGCCACACACATTGTGTTACATTTACCTTCGTACTTGATGCCCTTACCTAGATACCTTTACCTTTATCTCTGTACTGAGTGCAAAGGTAATGGTGAAGGTGCCTACAGCTTTAGACGGTAAACGTAAAGATAAATCATTCTTTACACACCTCTATAGAAACTCTTCAAAAGTCAATGAAGAAAAGGTAGCTCAAACATATCGATAGAAACTCCCTAGAAGCATAATAATAAAAATAACAACAACAACAACAATAATAATAACAACAACAACATGAAACATGAACTCTGAAACATGAAGGTAATAGTGACAACGACACGAATGATAAAGATGATGATGACGACAACAATGAGGACGACAATAACAACAACAACAATAACAATAACAACAACAATAACAACAACAACAACAATAACAACAACAATAACAACAATAACGACAACAATAACGACAACAGCAACAATAACAACAACAATAACAACAATAACAACAACAACAACAATAACGACAACAATAACGACAACATTAACGTCAACAATAACGACAATAACAACAACAATAACAACAACAATAACCACAACAATAACAACAACAATAACAACAACAATAACCACAACAATAACAATAATAGTAGCAGTGGTGATGGTGATGATGATGATGACGACGACGACGACGACGGCGACGGTGATAATACTCGGCAGATGGGTAAGACGAGACAAACCTTTCTGCCATCGCCCCTACCCCTTCCCATTCCCCCCCAGAATATGACCCCCGCCGGCCACACCTGCCAACCAAACCAGGCGCCGCGAGATCTCGCGAGCTGCATTATCCAATCATGGCGACGCTGTCGCCATCTGCCTGTCGATGTTAATAACTAGGCGTTAAATAAATTGACTCGGCCGTGATCAGGAACCAGTGCCCCGCTCGAGACTGCCCGGTGTGGTGCCTAATCGGTTCCGGTACGAAAACAGTTCCGACTTCGCCCACGTTTGCCACAATACAGTGAGAATTTTAAAGCACCTTGATAGCAAAATTTGATAGGCAACAATAAATGTAATATGTTTCTCTATAGCGACCGTATGACCTCGACCCTGCTCATTTTTCAATGACTTTCTCGGGTGAGATCCTTCACCACCGCTACCCCCTTTGAATGGGTGCCATGCTACTTAAGGTTTCCCTGTTACGACCGTACTAACCGCCTAGTTAGCTACATCGGTAAATGTGTACGCCAAGGAACCTCTGTGCGTGAGGATCCCCGGTTCGCGTCCCGATCGTGGCTTAATTCAGAGATTTAAATCTCGGGCTAGCATGGTCCGTAAACGGGGACCTTAGATGGCGTGGCGCCCATTCAAACGGGCAATAAATGTAAATGTACATGTACATGTACAGCGGTGGTGAAGGATCTCACCCGATTAATTCATTGCAAAATGAACAGGGTCGAGGCCATATAAAACCTATACAGTTGCATTTACCCAGAGATTCAAATCTCTGAAATAAGCCATGACCAGTTTAGTCAGTGGAAAGATAAAAACCCAGGCAGAACAAAACATGTTTTTCTTAAGGAAACGGTATTAACAGAACAGTGCTATCTTTAGAGAAGCTAGATGCTATCTTTAGAAACAAACTTCCCGTGAACCAATCACCCTATTCTTCGGAACTGTTTTCGCCAGGGTCTGATTTGACCTGACATGGACCGCGCACTTGTTGCTTTCGAAGCTCGCGGGCGGGCGGGCTGGACGGTCGGTGCGCGGTCTTGGCAGAGCGGGAAGGAAGGAAAGAAGGAGGGGAAGGGACGATAGACAGAGAGAGAGACAGAGACAGAGACAGAGACAGAGAGACAGAGAGAGACAGATACAGAGACAGAAAGAGACACAGAGAGAGACAGAGAGACAGATACAGAGAGACAGAGATACAAAGACAGAGAGAGACAGAGAGAAAGACAGAGAGACAGACAGGGAGGGAGAGACGATGGGAAAGGGAGGGAGGGGGTTTGGCGAGCGAGAGAATATTTAGCCGGCGGCACAACCCGATGATATAAAGAGCTTATCAGATATCGTGTGGCTATCAGCGCCTGGATTACTGCGAGTCGAGCGAGTGCGCTGTTGCCGCAACTGGGTTGTGTACGCACACGGGCAGACAAAGACACAGAGACATAGACACAGAGACAGAGACACAGAGACAGAGACATAGAGACATAGACACAGAGACAGAGACATAGACATAGAGACAGAAACAAGGACATAGAGACAGAGATAGAGACATAGAGACAGAGACATAGACATAGAGACAGAGACATAGACATAGAGACACAGACATAGACATAGAGACAGAGACATAGAGAGGTACACAGACGGAAGTACAGAGAAACAGACAGACACAGGTAGTGACAGACAGAGAGTAACGCAGACAGACAGTGACCAACAAACCGACAGATGGATTGACGAACAGGAGAGAGACAGACAGACAGAGACTAAGATGCATTTAAGCATAGAGACAGACAGAGGTAGAAAGACGCAGAGAACATAGACAAAGGAAGACAGCCAAACACAGAAACATACAGACAGACAGAGAGACATAGAGAGACACAGAGACAGACGAGATTCGGATCGTAAGTCACCCCTCGTCTAACGAGCTTATCTTCTCGCGCAGCCTAACAAGACAGCTCCCGAGTTTTATGATTTGGTGCCGACTGACGAGAGAAGATGGAGGAGGAAGAGAAGGAGGAGGAGGAGGAGGAGAAAAAGGAGGAGGACAAAAAGAAGAGAAATAAGAGGAATAGGAGGAGAAGAACGATGAAAAGGAGGAGGACAAAAAGAGGAGATATAGGAGGAATAGGACGAGGAGGATGCCGAATAGGAGGAGGATGAAAAGAAGAGGAATAGGAGGAGTATGAGGTAGAGGACGAAGAAGAGGAGAAACAGGAGGAGGGATAGGAATACGAGGAGGAGGAAGCAAAGGAGGATGAATAATACGAGGAGGAGGAAGCAAGGGTGGAAGAATAAGAGCGTAGAAATGGAAGGGAGAGGAGTACGAGGAAGAGAAATAGAAATTTAATGAGAAAGAGGAGAAATAAGAGGAAGAGGAGAGATAGGAAGAAGAGGAGAAAGAAGAGAAGGTGGAGGAGGAAGCGAAGGTAAAAGAGGAGGCGGAATAGACGGAGAAGATGTAGAAGGAGAAGAAAGATGAGAGAGGACTAAGGCGGAAGAGGAGCTGGAACAGGAGGAGGAAGAGAACAAGGTAGAAGGAGGAGCAGGAAGAAGAGGAGACAGAGGAAGAGGAGGAGCAAGGTGTCACAAACTAGCTTTCCAAGTGTAAACAATTCCCCGGGTGGAAATGAAATTAATGTGGAAACGTTTTTCCATCAGTCGTCATTCGAGACGACTTCACGGGCGGAAACGCAATGGATTGTGGGGGATTGTACGGAACAGGAACTGACTTTACAGGTGTGGTGGTGGCAGATCGCTCATACGGTTGTTCTTCACCTCTGCGTTTTGGGTTGGATGGGATAAGACGAAATTGGACTGTATTGGATTGGTATGGAATGGGATGGGTTGGGCTCGATTGGATTGGATTGGACTGAATTAGGATGGATTTGACTGGATTGATCTGCATTGGATCGGGATGGGATGGGTTGGACTCGATTGGATTGGATTGAAATAGGATGGGTTTTATTGGATTGTATTGGATTGTGTTGGATTTCATTAGATTGGGTTGGGTTTAATTGGACTGGACTAGGTTAGGCTGGGTTTGATTGGATTGGATTGGACTGCACTGGACTGAGTTTGATTGAATTAGGTTGATCTGGATTGGGTTGGCTTGGTTGGATTGACTTCTATGAGATTGATTTAGACTGGAGATGTTGCATTTGACTAGATTAAATTGGACTGGATTGGGCTGGATTTAACTAGATTGGATTTGACTAGACTAGACTAGACCCCGATGGGATCACTTAAAAATTTTTTGGTACATTCCGGAGCGTTCCATGTCCGTGACTGTGGAAGCGGTCAGCGTGTTAGGAGGGTTGACGTGGAATTCTTTACCGTACAACCCCTTGCATCGCCATCGATTGATGCCTTGTATGTGAAGCTATTAATATTTCTGCAATTATTAAGCACCACTATCTACCGATGAAGCATCAATCGATGGCGCTGAACAATCGTGCGTGAAGGTCCTGCTCAAGGTCCATACATAGTAACCGTCTCAGGAGGATCGAACCTACACACTACGCGTTGCAAGACGAGCATTCACACCAGTCAGCTACCGTATCTTGCACTTGAAGTAGTGGCGCCACATGAATGCGCAGAATAAGACGATAAGAGTTTCAGTTTATGAGTTGCCTACCCTCGACGAGAGACGTGAAGAGAGTAATCGTCGCCGCTTTTCTTCTCCCAGCCGGAAGTGCCACTCCTATTTTGTCCAGCTTATCGCGAAGTGCCCTGCCTCCGTTTTTAGATTTCGCCCTGAAAAAGAAGACCAGTGTTAACACATCTATTTGTTCCTCGTGTTAAGTCCTCGCTTGAGCAGCAGAGGGCTTTTGCTGTTATTGGCCCTTGTCTATGGAATGGACTTCCGCTTTCGTTTCGTGCAAGGGTCTCTGTTGGTGATAGAGTTCAATCAGCTCGTTGTTTAAAGACGTTCTTATTTCCCCGGGGTTCTCATGCTGAAAGCGCCTCTGAGTAGTTTATTCTGTAAGAAGTGCTATGTAGGGTATCAAATACAATACAATACATTATACAGTCAAGAAGTTCGTTTGTCCCACCGTGGGAAGTAGGACATGCTCTCACTTTCTGCTCTTCGACCCCTGAGTCCGCCATGGACGAATCCCAAGGACACTTGCATCCTACGATCCAGCTTATGCCAGTATCACGTTATACTGTTTATTGTCAGAGACAAGCGTTCATAAGCAACTTGTCCAAGGTCGTTACACGGAGTGCGCTCAGCATGCTCGAACCCGCAATCGTTGGATTACAACCAAGCGCGCTACCGAAATGATCATCATGTCGCAACAATGCTACTGATTCGCAGGAAAGGGAAAAGAATAATATGACAGAAATTTATTTTACCATACTCTGAAAGGTTTCAAGAAGCATTAAATAATCGTCAAGATACGTACATACCTATCTACAAGCATATATATATTCATATATAAATACACACATACATATATACATATATATACATATATGCATACATACATACACACATACATACATACATACATACATACACACATACATACACACATACATACATACATACACACATACATACATCCATACATACATAAATAAATAAATATATAAATATATATACACACATATACAGACAGACACATAGACATATATTCCAAATTCATTTAATAACTTCTATAGCGCCGTTATCATAATACACAAACATACAATACACAAATTATAGACCACTTCAAACCCACTTCATATTATAGATTGTTAGGTGGATCTTTTCCCTTTATATAAATTGTCTCAATTATATTTTAAAACACTATGGATACTCATTGAAAATTGTGAGCAGATTTTCCCGTAATGAAATGACCGTAAATCAGTCTTTGTGTTGAACAATAACATTCATTTTTTAATCTTCATAAACAATCGACACGCATAAAAAATGAACATCCAAGCCTCCCGACACATGACTTCACCTTTTACAGGTAGAACGCCGTCTGACTTTTAATAACCCCGCCACAATTAGTCTAACTGACACACACTGACGTTTCATCCTCAATTTCTGTTATTAACAGCTGGACAATCGATAAAGCCATCTCTTCCGCGATGGTAGATGCGCCCCTCAAAAAGCTATTAAGGATTCATATTAAAGTCATTTGAAAAGCAAGTTCTTGTCTCTAAGCTCCCCTTGGGTAGCGTGGAAATGACTGTCGACTTATAAAGGGAATCGTGTCTATCGTCTGTCTTAATGGCCTATAGAATCGGGCGACTGCACTGATGCGCTCATTTGTACCTGGACTGGGGCGTTTTTTGTTCTGCTTAACAAAAGATTGGATAAATGTTGCGTAAGTTATGGTGACGCTATATCCCTCCTGCTGCTCGCTTTCCCATCGACCTGCGCGAATGAGTCCCATTGTGGACTTGCGAGTTGGCAAAAAACGACTGCCGATATTTTCACACGGTAAATGAGTTGGTTCATGTGTAGGCATAGATCTAATCCAATCTGATCTAGTCTAATCTAGTCTAGTGTAATCTAGTCTAGTCTAGTCTAGTATAATGTAGTCTAGTCTAGTCTAATATAATCTACTCTATTCTAGTCTAGTCTAATATAATCTAGTCTAGTCTAGTCTGGTCTAATATAATCTACTATATTCTATTCTAGTCTAGTCTAGTCTAATCTAGCATAGTCTAATATAATCTAATCTATTTTAGTCTAGTCTAGTTTAGTCTAATATAATCTACTCTATTCTAGTCTAATATAATCTACTCTATTCTAGTCTAGTCTAGTATAATCTAGTCTAGTCTAGTCTAATATAATCTACTCTATTCTATTCTATTCTATTCTATTCTAGTCTAATATAATCTACTCTATTCTATTCTAGTCTAGTCTAATATAATCTATTCTATTCTATTCTAGTCTAGTCTAACATAATCTACTCTATTCTAGTCTAATCCAATCCATTCCAGTCCACTCTAGAATTAGTTAGAATAATTTAGAAATTCTGGCGAGATTCAGACTCGTTGCTACCGTAGCTACAAGGACCACCCCAACATTTAATCGCAATTTAAGTGCAAAAAGCGGTCCTCTTTTCAACGCCATGATATGTTCTTTTCGCGGGTTTTTAGTTACCGCAGGTTTTACTCAGAAACAAAACCCCTTGTGCGATATCTCGCATTCTCTCGCGTCCACAGAAAAACCACATATATTAAAAATCAACAGCCTGATTTAAAAGCCGTAAATGATATAGCGGTCTATAAAAATTTCTCATGTCCAATGTCCGCTCTACGCTAAGTGCAAGCGAGCGCTGTGCTCTGCAGTAAGGACGTATTGCAAAACCCAGTTAGACCGGCCTGTGAGGGAGTTCAACGCGGTCCGGGGATTGCGGGTAAGATCTATAGCCCCGGGGAGTTTGACCCCGGATCCCGGGCGAGGTCTATGTATATCCTGCGACGAGCTGGGTCTGCTTGAAGCATAAGCCACCGTACGAGTTATCTTTGATAGGGCACATACTAGAGAGAATGTCTGTTATGACGGGCAAGGAAGGAATTACGGGCATTCACAAGTAGGCAGGCAGACTGACAGAAAGACAGACAGGCAAACTGACAGAAAGATAGACAGACATAAAAGACAGAGGCAGACACACAGGCTGATTGGCTGGCGAGCTAACCAAATCGCTTAATAATTTACTGATTGAAGAACCGATTGACTTACTGGTTGACTGGCTTGCTAGATGACTGACTGACTGAATAAATGACTGACTGACTGACTGACTGACTGACTAAATGACTGACTGACTGAATAAATGACTGACTGACTGAATAAATGACTGACTGACTGACTGACTAAATGACTGAATGAATGAATGAAAGAATGAATGAACGAACTGACTGAAGGTAAATCCGACAGGATGTGTGACAAGGCTTAACGTAGATTTGGATGACAGAGGTGACATAGGGGTGGGTGGCGCCGTAAATAGCTTTTAGCTCAGCCCCAGATCCAGTTTCCCTCAAAGCGAAGCCCCATTCAGTTCGGACCAAGACGGCTCCACCAAACGAAACTCAATACCCTTGTCCGGGCGAAATTAAAAGCCCGGTCCGATTGGGCCATTCCGGAGAAAATCCTTCAACCCGACCACTCCACGGAGGCCGTTCTAGCTCTGGCCTCCATGGAGAAAGCAGAAAACAAGGTCAGAAGATCCGAGACTTAAACTGGTCGAGAAGGTACGGCAGTGTAAGGTAATGTAAGAGACAGTAAGAAAAGACACGGAATTATAATGTAAGCTAAGGTAAGATAAGTTACAATATGATGTAAGGTAAGGTAAGTTAAGGTAAGGTAAGGTAAGGTAAGGTAAGGTAAGGTAAGGTAAGGTATGGTATGGTATGGTATGGTAAGGTAAGGTAAGGTAAGGTAAGGTAAGGTAAGGTAAGGTAAGGTAAGGTAAGGTAAGGTAAGGTAAGGTAAGGTAAGGTAAGGTAAGGTAAGGTAAGGTAAGGCTTAAGGCCAGCCTAGGTAAGTCAGCTAAGGAAACCTGTAGTGGTTGACATATTTCATTCTCACGCTCGCATACACAACAGTTACAGCTGACAAACATCGGTCATCACAGATTTCGTTTCTGAACTGAAAGATCCTACGGCTGAATCGCAAAGACGACAAACACAAATCCGTCACAGACGCCTCTGCCATCACTGCTTCTACCGGCGCCACATAAATAATTAAATCAATGGTCAGACTCGACCAATGAATGACGCGTCGACACAGACTCGGAGTCCTGCGTCACACGATCATCGTGTCACCCGATAATCCAGTTAACAGGAATTACCACCTTAGGCTATGGTATGCAAGTCGCAGAGGGCTGGTTGTTATAGGGAAAGAGTGAGGGACTTATCAGGGGGTAACGTTTCCCTGCCCTGAAGATGTTAGTGATTGGATTAAGCGGTGGCTGTCAGATGCTATCAAGGATCCGTCGATCCTAGCAGGGAGTGGCGGAGTGTCTCAAATGGATGGATTCCTCTCCACTGTTTTTTTTCAGTCCATATTGTCTCGATAGGAGAGATGATCAGCGATTGAATAAGGAGTGGCATTCATAAGGAAAGGATGTAACGAACTTAGAAATGATAATTCAAGCGGAGATGGAAGTGAAATAACTGGATCGGGATCTAAAGTAAAGTCGTGGAGGTGAGGGCGAAAGTAAGGAGGAAGTGTAAAGACAAATGTACAGGTAAAGGTAAATATAGAGGTAAAGGTAAATGTAGAGGTAAAGGTAAATGTACAGGTAAATGTACAGGTAAAGGTAAATTTTGAGGATAGATAAATGTACAGGTAAAGGTTAAATATAGAGTTAAAAGTAAATGTACAGGTAAAGATAAATGTAAAGAGGTAAATGTACATGCAAAGGTAAACGTAGAGGTAAAGGTAAATGTACAGTACACATTAAATATGCATGTGTAAGAGTGCGTATGTATGTGTTTCTATGTATGCATTCATATACCTATGCATCCATGTATGTACGTATTTGTATAAAACATTTACATAGCGCCTTTTACGAACCTCTCAAACGCTACAGAGACGCACGTACAAAGAACCGAATCCTACGAAGTTCCTCCGAATCCTCGACCGAACAGATCCCTTCGTATGTGCAAATGCACGCATCGTCAGCGTGCATTAAGATCACGGACGAAAGGTCTATTCATCGCCCGTCTCAGCCCCTCTCCTCGCATGTCAGCCGGCGCTAAACCCTCGACGGGGGTAACACGACGGTCGGAGTTTTGATCTGGGTAGCTCGTTCAAAATAACTTTTCACGACCCTTTGTCCGTCGATGAGCGACGTCTGTCTCGACAAGAAAGGTTCGGCTAAGATGGGACAAATCCCCGCGTACTGAAGTAAGGGAGATTTGTCGGGGTACGATGTCTCCAATGGGCAGCGTCGGGGAGATAAGGGGACATTGAATACTCGCCGTGAACACGCGAGCTGGATGAGGGCATACATCGGGGTACGGCGTAGATTTTGAAATTCGCGCTCTGATGTCTTTTTCTGTATGTTGTCCTCCGCTCAATGTTGTCAAAGGCTTCACGATGTCTTTTGGACCGAAACAAGTGAACGGGAAACAGGCTTTTGACAGAGTTGACCCTTGCACTTTTAAAAGTATTTTCTGCTAAGAGGGAGCAACACAAGTGTGACTGCATAGAACCCATAAATTGTCTAAACTAGCATGGTCCTTAAACGAGGACCTTAAATGGCGTGGCGCCCATTCAAACGAACAGCGGTGGCGAAGGATATCGCGCTATTAATTCATTTGCAAAATGAGCAGGGTCGAGGCCATACGGTTGCTATAGAAAACCGTGTACATTTACATTTAAATGTCAAAGCATATTTACTGTTACGTGAATCGCACAGTTTATTCAACAGCTTCATAAGGCTACAGTAATATCTAACTGTACACAAGCTACAGTGACTGTATTCTCATACTAGACAATTGATGTGAGAGTTGTGGCAACAATATTATAACTGTAACCATAGTGACGATTTATATAGCGCCGTAAGTATCGAGCTACTTCTAGAGTGGTTTACAAGGTCAACTGTCAACCCAAGTGTAAGAGTTACATAACAGATGGTATTTCAACTGCTTCAACTGTTTTCGACGTTAGCATCTGATGCTTTAATACTTCAAAAAGTGTTAACGTCGTAAAGCCTTTGACAACGTTGAGCTTAGGAAAACATAAAGAGAGACATCATAGGCTTTTATTGCTACCCCGTTGATGTTTATGTGAGAGTTGTGGTTATTTTACAGCCTTCCGCTGCTTTCAAACATTACTTTTTGAGAATATGGCTGATCTAAATCTTGTCGGGTTCTGAACAATACTTTGCAGATGCAACGGCGGCTTTGTATCGGTAAAAATTAGTGGGGCATTTCATAGTCCCGGCGCAGTTTCGTATGATTTGATTAAGAGGTTCGGGCGAAATGGTTTGTTAACGATTAGGAAAATAGAAAAGACGTGCGCGGTGGATGTGGAAAACGTGTTTGGGTTATAGTGTAGCCCTTGCAAAGAGGGTAGCGGGTTAGACGCTCGGCAGGTCACACGAAACTCGTGGTTATCGGAATTTGCTAAGCCTAAATCGTAATCGTAATCGTAATTCCGAGATTTCGACAGCGCCCAACGAAAGCCACGTCACGAGGATCAGCTTATTTGTAGGCGCTCAGTCAAAACAAAATCGATAGGCAAAAGGGTTCGGCTCCAGGTCAAGATCCAAAAGTCAGACGGAGAGACAGCGTGGATAGCTGCAAATTTCTGCCAGCTACTCTTGTTGGCTGTCATAATACACCTTGTATGTATCCAAACATTTCTATAGCGCATTTTATTGACCCCTCAAACGCCCCAGCGTACACGTTCTAGGACAACCAAGCTCCTCATATCCTTGTCGGAATATACACAGACGCACTTGAGTCCTCCCGCGTTGTTTACTAACAGATCCCGCGAATTCCCTGCTGCTTTTGAGCCGTCGGGAGTTTAGGTCCACTTGAGTGGCTGTCCCTCCCAACTCCGACGGTCCGGAACAAGGTTAGTCGTGTTTATGTGCTCTGCTTTCAGATCAAACACTGGCAGTCAGACGCCTACGCTACGTGTACAGCCAGAAATAAATGCATCATGCATACACACATAGAAACATACATACATACATGCATACATACATACATACATACATGCATACATACTTACTTACATACATACATACATACATCATGCATGCATATATATATACATACATGTATACATACATACATAGTTACTTACTTACTTACTTATCTATAATATCCATCCATCCACCTATCCACCTGTTCGTTCGTTCGTTTGTTCGTTCATTCATATGTTCATTCATCCATTCATCCACCAATCAATTAATCCATCAATCCATCAATCCATCCATCCATCCAACCATCCATCAATCCATCCATCCATCCAACCATCCATCCATCCATCCAACCATCCATCCATTCATCCATTCATACGCCCGTTTGCATGTTCCTTCCTTCCTTATTTTACTGTTTCAGATAAATTCATATAGCGCATTTGTTTACGTCTAAAACGTCTTTAGGAGAACACAGTGTCACATCGAACCTTCGTCAAGTTACACTACAGAACATCGACGCCTAAAGCTAAGTCACATTATTCCGTCAAGTTACATGAACGCCTAAAGGGACATACAGAGGATGGCTGGCGATATTGAGTTGCATTAAATTGCATTTATGTAGCGCAATACCTTCGTAGGACTCCTCCGAGCAACGAAGCGTTCAGGCATTCTGGAGACGAGAGACGTCGCTGAACTTCAGCCACCGTCACCTTGTACTTGGACGTCGAGCTGAGCAGCGACAGACGACCAGGGACTGAACAGAAGAGGTCGCCCGGTGCAAGGCCCGCTCCCATGACGACGCCCCCCACGCCTCCGCCGCCGCTGACCATGTCCGAAAGACTTCGGTGATCAAAGGAATTCCGCGGACCACCTGCATCGAAGAAAACAAGCGTTCCGAGTCTTTGAAGAAGTCCGCCTTAGGCGGATCCGATTTAAATGATCCAGCTCAGTCCAGTCCAGTCTAACATGGTTCAATCCGGTCCAGTTCAGTCCAAACCGGTCCATTCATTCGTTCGTTTGTCCAGAAAGGCAAGAAGTAGATGGGCAAGAGTGAGATTGAGGCAAGACTTACAAATTTAGGTAAGAGATCGGCAAGAGCAAGATAGAGGCAAGATTCTGATTTAGACAAGACAGAGGCAAGATTGAGATAGAGGTAAGACACAGATTTAGGCAAGACAGAGGCAAGACTGAGATAGAGGCAAGAGTAATAGATCTAGGTAACAGAGAGGAAATGCGAGCATATACTATCGCAGTCTCTTTAATAATCAGTCTCATTCGTGGGCTTATACTTCAAAACTTCACCCATAACACAGTTTAATTAACTTTTCAGCAAACGACATTGCAATTATCCCTAATCTGTATATAACATATTCATATATGCATTGCATTGCACAAACACAATAAGCATCTACGTATGGTATAAATATGCTGTGTTTATATGATTGGGCTATGATTGGGCTGTGATTGGGCTATGAAGAGGCTATGATTTGGTTATGAATGGGCTATGATTTGGCTATGATTTGGCTATGATTAAGCTATTACTTTTGTGCGTCCGACTCACCTTTTCTGATTATGGAATTGTTGTGCTCTCCCGACGCATAACTTCCGCTGTCGTCACCTCCTGTCTACAATTACAGATCACAGACAGACCGCCATTTTGACTCTGTTCATCACAATCCACCCACCCAATCTCACCCCACTCACCCACCCTCACCCACCAACCCACTCACCCACTCACCCACTAGTATATCTCGACGCTTTGAATACGCTACGATCGCAGAATCGAGTCAATGATGTGCTTTGTATGACGAGTAAGTGCCGAGCAAAACGCGTCGAACACAGCCTGAGAAGGGGCGCCACGGAGTCCTTTGCCCCCTGGCCCTGCAGCCGGCCACGGGGGACGACGACAGGGTGTACACAGAGGAGCGATTACGGGGGTCTTGGCGATTTTAGGACGCGTTAGAAACTTTGTCGTGAGGCGAGAAAATTACAACGTAGGAAAACCGAACAAAGATTTGCGACATATACTTCAACTCCATTCACGCATATTTATATATCCATGTATGTATGTATATATGTGTGCATGTATATTTATATATTTATATGTATATGTATATAGGAGACTAGCAGACATATGGGTGCATGTATATATATATATTTATATGTATATGTATACTGCGGACTAACAGACATATCGCATATGCATGACATAGTGCCTATATATACATAACTCAATATATATTCCGTTCATATATATTCTGATCGTACATATGTATATATATGTGTGTGTACACAGCCGGAAATATATGTGTGATGTGAGTTAGAGAGCGCGTTGTGTATAATTATAGGGCAATACTTTTCTTGGGCGAACGACGTTCATTCATGCGTGTTGCTTATGGCGTTATGCAATTGATTTCAAAGTCAGCTCACCCACGTTGCAAGCTCGCAGATATGTTCATATATATATATATATATTATATATATATATACACATACATACAAATAATACATACATACATGCATGCATGCATACATACATATATATATATGTATACATACATATATATACATACATACATACAATACATACATACATACATGCATACACACATGAATACATACATACCTACATGTATGCATGCATACATACATACACAAATACCTTTACACATACACATATGCATACATACATACATCACATACATACATAATACATACATATATGTATACTTTCATACATACATGCATATGTATCCGTGTAAACATATAGACTCTATCAGGCTGGCTCTATAAAAATTCTCCAGATGCGTAAATAGGCTCACAGTTGAGTGCTACCAGTATTGGCCTACACTTCCATGTATTAGGTCTAGTCTAAAATGCGCATAATTTGTGTTCTCAGCTAATGTGTTTACTTCCTCAGTTTTTACCAATGTTTATTCAGGTTTGTTTTGAGGCCGTGCGAAATTCACAGCAGAAGGAAAACAGGGAAAAATTTGCTCCGAGGTAAACACAGGACCTCCGGTAGGAAAACAATAGGATGCATGCTGGCTTATAACCGCAGCCCATCAGCATTCGACGCAGGTATGCCGCGAACAACCACGTGGGTAGGTATGTAGACCCAAATGCGCGTTCATACGTGGGGCTTTTTGATTCCAAGAAAAGTCTTCCAACTCTGTCGACTACAAAGTTATTCCGTTTGAATGCTATATAAGCATCCATCCATCCGTCCATCCATCCATCCGTCCGTCCGTCCACCCACCCCCACCCACAAATCCATCCATCCACCCATCCAATCACTCATCCACCTATCTACCCACCCACCCACCCACCCATCCATCGCTCCATCCATTCAGTCATTCATTCATACATCCATACATCTATACATGCATACATCCATTCATCCATCCAGCCATCTCTCCTTTTCTTTCTTCTTTCCAGTGCATTCATCCATCCACCCATGCATTCTATCTTCCTTCATTCCTTCCTTCCTTCCATCGTTCGTTCATCCATTTATCCATATCTTCCTTTTTTCCTTCCATCCATCCATCACTCCATACGTATACATACATACATACATAAATACATACATACATATATACATACATACATACATACATTTATACCTACCTGCCTACATACGTACGTTCATGTGTGATGTATTAATGTATATATATAATGCGTCTATGTGTACATATATACATACATATTGTTATGTATATCTCTGAAAAACACTATTGATGAGAAAGAGCAGTCAGAGAAAGAACCGATAGCGTAAGTGATAAGGTCAAAGGTCGCATGACTAGACAACGCACTTCTGTAAAGCGGAAGTTGTTTGCAGTCAAGAGATGCTGGCTGCTGCTGCTGCTGCTGTTGCTGGTGTACTTGAGCATCGGTTGCTGCATGGGATGCGGAGGATAAACGTACCATCATCGGACACGAATGGATGATAGGCAGAAGCAGAGAGGATGCGGAGATGTGCTGCAGAAGAAGCCGACAGAGAAATGAGTGAAATTGCGCTCCATAAATTGCGTATTGTGTTACGTTACATGAGGACTTTGACTCTTACCGCCATATTCTATTCGACCTCCATCCCGTTCCATTTTCTCTGATGAGTTTGAATTCACTGCATTCTATTCTGTGCTCTTTTTTTAATTCGTTTCTTTGTTTTCTCTTCCATTCTGTTCTGTTAAGTTTGATTCCATTCCATGCATTCTATTCCATCCATTCTTTTGTTCTAATCTATTCTGTTACTGTTTTGTTACATTTGATTCCATTCTATGCATTCTATTCCATCCACTCCATCTATTTTATTCTTTTTGATTGTAATCCGTTCCATTTAAAATGTTGGATGAAATTCCATTTTATGCATTCTATTTCGTCATCTCTATCTATTCTATTTTTTCCATTATCTTCCATTCTCTTTCATTCTATTCCTTTCATCTCATCTCATTCCATTCCAATTCTATTTCATTCCATTTTACTCTGTTCTAATCTTCTACGAACTAGTGTCTCTGGAATACCTCCAGGATTTGACATCACATTGCGTAGCTGTAGGATCTGCTGTAAGTATATATGTATGTATGCATGCATGCATGTATGTATGTATGTATGCATGCATGTATGTATGTACTGTATGTATGTATGTATATGCATACATACTATGAAGGAGGAAACATAATAACCTACATCTCATTGGTACTGCAGGCTAGTAAGGACATCGTCGAATCTTTTTATATCAGCTGCGTAGCTCTTCCCTCAGCTAGCATCTGTCTCCCACTTTTCCTTCTTAGATCGATCAACCCTCTCAAAACTTTCACACCCTGTTTCCAATCTACCATCGGATCTCAACCGCACACGTCTTTAGGACGAGCGCACTTCAAAAACGGCCGCGGCAAACCGTCTTTGATGGGTGCATTTTGGCACCGTCTTGAAACAATAAACGATTAACGAAGAGTAGATTTCGCCACGGGGGACCAATTTTCACGGACCGGCCTGGCTCGCGAGGCCCTCCCTGGCGAGATTCTGCCGGCGCTGCAACGGTATCAGGCTTCAGGGAACGCGTGTACTACCAGCAGGAGGAAGGGATTGCTATCACATCCTACGAACGCCGCTTGTTCTGATGGAAAGCAATACGTTGTTCGGTTTCCACAACTGTTGTGATATCTTAGATATTTAGACAGGTTCAGGATATATATGCGATTTATCTGGGTATAATATATTGATTCTCGATTAACTAAACAAATTTGTCTGTAATTCATCCACTTGTGCCTCCATCCACCCGTCCGTCCATCTGTCCGGCTATCTATTCATTTATCTGTCCGCTCATTTATTTATTAATTCAATCAATCGATCAATCAATCATTCATTCGTTTCTTCCTTCTTTCCTTCCTTCCTTCCTTTCTTCTTTCCTACTTTTCTTCCTTCCTCTCTGTTTTCTTTCTTTCCTTCCTTCCTTCTTTCCTTCATTCAGTCATTCATTCATTTCTTCATTCATTCATTTCTTCGTTCATTCATTCAGTCATTCATTCATTTCTTCATTCATTCAGTCATTCATTCAATCATTCAATCAAATCGTTCATTCATTCATTCGTTCGTTCGTTCGTTCATTTTTTCGTTCATTCATTCACTCATTAATTCGTGAAAAGAGCGAGTGATTGATTAGTTGGCTGACTGGAAGATTGGACTGGTGAACGAAGGAATTAATAATTTAATAATAACCTCGAATAACAGCTACATAAATCTTTGATTACATTCCAAGCGAGATACTGATCCATTACATCATACAGATTGTCGACTTGTAAAGGCGGGGTTGACCCTTCCCTTACTAAGTGGGGCTGCCATTCAGTTAAGAAAAGTCTGTGTATAAATATATATGTGTGCATAAATATATATAGGTATATATGTGATCTGTGTATATATACCTATATATACATGTATATACGCATATATACATACATATAGGAATATACATAAACAGACCTGGATTGGCTCCAGCGAGCGGAAAGCTGCTTCAAAAGGCCATGGAGAATTGGAACCCTGAGGCGAAATAATTATCTACTAAGTATTGCTCTGCGTCTCCAGCCTCTGCAACTTATAAAAGACAGGCAGAGATGGAGAGATGGAGACAGAGCCAGGCAGACAGACAGACACAGAGAAAGAGACAGACCGACAGAGAGACACGTACAGACAGAGTCGGTGCATTTATGTTTGGTTATTTGTATAGCGCCTTTATGGGGGACGTCGTTTCAATTGGGGCATTGAGGTCGCTCGTCCATGTCTCAAACCCTCTGGGGGTAAAACCGCTCCACTGACCAAACGAGAGAGTTAAGTGAGCGTAGATGAATCACTTCATTTGATCCAAGACGTATGTATATTTGTCAGCGAACCGATGATATACATATACATGTATGTATGTATGTACGTATGTATTTATGTATGTATGTGTATGTATGTATATATATACGTATGCGTGTATGTATACAGTAAGAGCCTTTGAAAGTTTCTGCAGTAAAGGGATTTCAAAATGTCCATCTATATATACGTACATGCATACATATATATACATACATACACATACATACATACACATACATGCATGTATAAACATACATACATACATACACATACATACATGCATACATTCATACGAAAGCTACGTACATACATACATACACATACACATACATACATACATACACATACATGCATACATGCACACATATGAGTCTGTATTGTTTTAATACATTTGATCAACTTCGAAGATCGAAAAAACTCGGCTCTATACTCAGAGGGGTTACAAATGAAAGAAACCAATGTATAATTCCATTTTCAATCTTCCTTCGAATGATTTAATAACCGCAAAATCTAAGTTTTCTCAGCTAACAATCAGACGTATTTTTACAGCAACGCAAAGACTTTCAAGTCGCGTGTGGGCGCCTGTCACAGAGCTTTGAAAAGATTTGAAGTGTGGGCGAGAACAGCGGCGTATCAGATCGTGACTTTCTGTTGACTTTGCCTAGATTCTATTAGGTCTTATAATAAAAGAATTATTAGTCATAAATTAATCATAACCACCATTAGCATTTGCTAAGGAACCCACGATGCTACATGCCAGGCAAACAGTGGCATTGTGCGGTATGTAAATATATGCCCACGTAGTACAATGATATGTGCAAAAGTTTTGAGATTAAGCATTTGTCGGACGAAATAGTGGGCTTAGTCTAGATTGTTTGGCCTATAAATGGCGCATCATTTAAGTCTGTGTGTCTGTGTGTCTGTCTATACGTATGTCTGTCTGTCTGTCTGTGTGTCTGTCTGTCTGTCTGTCTGTCTGTCTGTCTGTCTGTCTGTCTGTCTGTCTGTCTGTCTGTCTGTCTGTCTAGCAATACATACACATATAGACACATAGCCTACGTAGGCCTAATATTCACAATGGCTTAAACGTATTAACCAGTTATATATACGAGCGTACACTGTTATATATTATGCACATATATTTTTGCAATTCAATTCAAATTCCATTCAATTGAAATTCAGTTCAATTTAAATTCAAATTCAATTCAAACCCAGTCAGTTCTGTTGTGATAATGACGATCGTTGTATTTGTATGATGTGATTGTTATTGTAGCTGTTATTGATGTAATTTTTATAGATGTTGCTGTTGTTGTTGCTGGTTTAGTCATCATGATGTAAGCACAGTCGCCTTCTAATCGCAATGTTAGTCATCAACGCGTGGGCTTAAATAGTCACCGCCGTCTGAAATAGCGCAATATAAAAACCTAGGCGCTTTCTTTCTCTGAACTTTTTATTTAGGCCGTATGTGCAGCGCATTTAACTGGGTCAGGCCTACGCTGTTTATAGGCCGGCAGCCCTTAAGGCTGACTCAAGTCCAGCGCTAGAGATTGCTACGTTGCTATGTAGGCTGCGAAAAATGCAAGGCACGTGGGCGTGGCCGTGGGATGTCCGTCAAACGAGGTTTGGCTTAGAGTTTGAGTTATGTCCCGCCCTCTCGAACGAGTCATTTGCATAAGGAGGTAAGTGGGTGAGCGGACCTTTATCTAGCTCACTGTTTGAACTTTGACGTTTCGTAGCTGGCTTTTGCTTGACTCGACCCAAATAAGATTCTCTCCTCTTGTCAGTCAGTCAGTCTATCGGTCTGTCTGTCTGTCTGTCTGCCTGTCTGTCTATCTGCGTTTCTTTACACTTTTGAAAATAAGGAAGTTAAGACAAAGGTATAGGCCTAAACATCCAGACTGCTGGTTTGTTTGCCTGCTTGTCTGTCAGGCTGTCTATCTCCTGTCCTCTCATCAGTCTGTCTGTCTGTCTGTCTGTCTGTCTGTCTGTCTGTGTGCCTTGAAATAGTTGCAAACAAGACCAGGGTAGAGCCTAAACAGCCTAATTGTAAGCCAGTGAGCATGCAGCCTAACTGTTACTATTACCAAACCGATGTCTTCAATACAATATTCCTGCCAGTATATGCGCTTTCATCGCTAACGACAACAACGTTGTGATTTCAAATATATTGCTTATATGCAGGCCCAAATAGGTCTACTGTGCTGCCTTGAGTAGGCCTAGAAACTACGGTATGTTTGTAAACAAACATATATATTTGTATACAATTTAGTGATGTCATCTAAATTAATGGCTGCATGGACAAGTTTTATGCAAATACAATACCCCGTTATTCTGTTGCAAGTTTGCATAACTGTGTTGGTAACATTGTTTAGGCCTAGACATGCATGTATATTTTTGCACGATCCCACCAGTATAACAGGCGATACATAATTACCTATACCAGGACTACTTCGCTTAAATTTACAATTACAACTACAGTTACAAATCGAGAATTTCCTTATCGTAAAACGAGATGACAATAAAAAATTTCCTTATCGCAATGTATGCACGATGTATTAATCACTAAGAAGAGGTAAGGTAAGGAAAGGTAAGCTAAGGTATGGTATGGTATGGCTGAGTTAGATAAGGTAGCCTATAAAGGTATACGGTAAGATAAAGTAAAACAAGGTAAGGTAAAACAAGGTAAGGTGAAGTGAAGTGAGGTGAAGTGAGGTGAGGTGAGGTGAGGTGAGGTGAGGTGAGGTGAGGTGAGGTGAGGTGAGGTGAGGTGAGGTGAGGTGAGGTGAGGTGAGGTGAGGTGAGGTGAGGTGAGGTGAGGTGAGGTGAGGTGAGGTGAGGTGAGGTGAGGTGAGGTGAGGTGAGGTGAGGTGAGGTGAGGTGAGGTGAGGTGAGGTGAGGTGAGGTGAGGTGAGGTGAGGTGAGGTGAGGTGAGGTGAGGTGAGGTGAGGTGAGGTGAGGTGAGGTGAGGTGAGGTGAGGTGAGGTGAGGTGAGGTGAGGTGAGGTGAGGTGAGGTGAGGTGAGGTGAGGTGAGCTGAGCTGAGCTGAGCTGAGCTGAGCTGAGCTGAGCTGAGCTGAGCTGAGCTGAGCTGAGCTGAGCTGAGCTGAGCTGAGCTGAGCTGAGCTGAGCTGAGCTGAGCTGAGCTGAGCTGAGCTGAGCTGAGCTGAGCTGAGCTGAGCTGAGCTGAGCTGAGCTGAGCTGAGCTGAGCTGAGCTGAGCTGAGCTGAGCTGAGCTGAGCTGAGCTGAGCTGAGCTGAGCTGAGCTGAGCTGAGCTGAGTTACATTCAGAGCATCTGAAGCATCAAATGTCAGATCAATTTTGTATGAGACGACTTCAGATCATATCACGTCTTATCAAGTCATGTCGTAACATGAGAGATCGGATTGGATCAGTTCATATCAGATCACACCAGACCGAATATAATCATATCTGATAATACAGTCTAACGAGATCGAAATTTCTGTAGCGCATTTTCTAGTAAGGTTCTCTGGTGCGGCTAAAGGTCCGTTCAGGCAAGATGACACCTAATCAACTTTTTTCAAGGAAGCAAGTTACGACAGGATTTCAAGAGGCTTAGGAACTGTTCTCTGTCGCTGGTTTTGTCATGGACTGCATGATAGATCAAAAGAACGGTTGAATAAGTGAATAAACGAAGATATGAATGAAAGAACGAGAGAATGCACAAGCGAATGATTGAATGCACGAGAATAGAGTGGAATAGAATAAAGAAGAATAGAGTAGAATAAAATAAGTTAGAATAAAATAGACTAGAGTAGAATAGAGCATAGTAGAGTGGGATAGAATAGAGTAGAACAAAATGGAGTGACGTAGAATAGAGTGGAGTAGAACACAGTGTAATAGAATAGAGTAGAATAAAATAGAATATAATAGATTCGATTAGATCCGATTAGATTAGATACGATTAGATAAGATACTATAAGATAAGATTAATTAAGATTAGATTAGATTAAATTGGATTAGATTAGATTAGCATACCTGATCGTCGAGGTCGTGCAGCTGATGATTCAGCCGGTGGTTGTTCTGAATCGACGGGGGGTCGTGGAGTTCCTGGAGAGGACTCGATGTCCTGTGATGTGACAAAAGGGTATTCGTCATCCCTAGCCCCGTCGACGCTGACGTCGTCATATACTCTCCATGAACCGGTGCCCCAATCCTTCTGGGGTCATAACCCCCGGCCCCGAACCCTCTCTGCATGGGGTCAGGCCCGAGAAGGTAATGTCTGTCGGCAGTCGTAGGGTACTGCTGATTTTGATGGGGTACGTTGTAGCTGTTGAGCGGCAGGTACGCGTCGGGGTTGAGGTACGGATGGTGCGGGTGATGGTGGTGATGGGGTGGGAAGTCCATCGACGGCTGCGGATGGGGGATTGTGGACGGAGGGGGAAAGTACGGGGGTTGGAAATCCCCGTTCGGGGGGTAAACGCGAAGACGGTGGGGCCCGGACCCCGCGGGGCCGAACGAATTGCCTGGGTGCATGGCTGCCGCTGGACAGAGCGGGGCTCCCTGGAGACGGCCGTTAACCCCTGATAAATCCGCTGACTGACGATCCTTAAATAAGAAGAGACAACCATTTAAGTAGCGCCTATTGATGTAACATATAAATCTACTCTCTAAGGTTCCTTTAAGACACCGTATATGTAATGTTCAGATATATACATACGTTGATACATGTACAGATCACTCTGACTGACTGACTGACTGACTGACTGACTGACTGTCTGACTGACTGACTGTCTGACTGAATGTTGTCTGAATGAATGAATAAATAAATAAATAAATATGTACATACATACATACATACATACATAAATACATAAATACATACATACGTACATACATGCATGCATACATGAGTTGAGTGTCTCAGGTGGGTTTCTCTTGAAATGGCGCCATAAGAATTCACAATTGCAATTACAGTTACAATTACAATACATATGTACAATGTACTTACATACTATACATATATGTCTATATACATTCACACATACACACACACACACACATACACAAACATTCTTGCGTCAAAATCTAAGAATCAGCCAAGCGAAAAGTGGACTAAGAGTTCAAAATTCTTGGCGTCTTTGCAAGAAATATTTTGGAGACTTCTATATGAGCTCATCTTACTGAGGAATTTGGAGAGATCAATAGTCGAGATCCGACACTCAGCCAGATAGAGCTTATATGTATACCATGGAAAGGCAAGTGAGAGACACCTTGTTCCTCTTTAGCAAAGAACGAGTTGTTAAATCAGGCTTCATCCTACGAATTTGTAGTAAAGGTCCCATGTTCCATAAGGAACGTATACGGGAGGCGCTCATTTCCTTTTCTTAGGCCCCCTACGGCAATGGACGAATCCCAGTACCCTGGACACGGGGCCAGTGCATCACAGGACTTGCCGTTTACTTCCCAGCTTGCACCGCTACCAAGTTATACAGCTTGGTAGCAAAGGCACGTGCATGCAAACAACTTGCCTAAGACCGTTACACGGAGTCGAACCGGCAACCGCATGATCGTTGATCTAAAACGTTACCGATAGACCAAAGTGTCGCACTACCTCCGACTTGACTTAAAATTAAACCAGCTCTTAGACTATTTTATCGGAGTCATCATATCCAAAACTTCTCTATATAACCATGGTCACGTTTGCAACTTCCTTTTGTACCAGCCTTCCATTGTATATACGTGTTACTTTTACACTCTATTCAGCAAACATTTTCAAACTATACCATAAAACGCAGTTGTTAAACTCACTTACTTAACCATACAAGCAGCGCCTTTAATGGTACATTAAAAGGCGCTATATAAAGTGTCTTGATATATGCACTTTTCTCGACCTCGGTTGTGTTACGGCGCTATATAAATTGTCTTATTATTATTATGCACTGAACCTTAAAAACTGAAGACGATTCAGGCATCAAATGTGACCTAGTCTGCAAACTGCGTGGGCCTAGAACTAATTTTTAGTTGAAGGTATGCTCAAAGAAATAAGACCTACTAAAACTGGAGAGTTTAATGTGTAAAATTGATTTCGAGGGACGTCTTAGACTTACGAGTAAGTTGTTTTCTAAGTCGATGTGGTCATAGACCGAAGGCATATTGATCTTCTTGCGTTCCCTCTAGGCGACCCGTTGTGTGGTCTAGCGTTTCGCTGTAGAATCGTCGCCCTTGGGGACTTTGTTAGTCTCGCCGAATCGACAACAGCTGTGAGGCTATATACTCCTAAAGTCGACGCTCAGTAGTAGTATTTCCCGCGGTGGTTAAACTCCCTGCTGCACGTCAAAAACCTGCGAAAACGACCGAACGGAAAGTCACTTTCTCTGGTCTCGAATCCACGCCGAACCTCACAGCTATCAATTGCCTCTGGTTGACTCCGCTTCGCCAGAGGTCACGTTTGACTGACGGCCGGCCCGACCAATCGCGCCCGACTCTTTGGCAGGTGCCCGCCCATTGCTTATGCAGCTCGCCTGAGGCTACGTTGCTTGAAGGTCTTATCTAAATTTAAGTTCTGCTACGACCAAACTCCCTCGCTCTAGGCTACGCAGATCTATGATGCCCAGATGCCTTCATATGTACCCCCTAAGTTATAGTTTTCATCAGTATATATATATATGCTTGTGTACAAACTCATTCTGCAATACACTCCTGTGCAAAATATACAACCTAATTTCGCAATTCAGTCTCATGCAAAATACAAAACAGAAGGTATTAATTTAAAATTAGGACGTATACATGTTTGGTAGCTGTACACATAGACGACCAGTAATCAGTAATTATTGTGCAAAGTTAAACTTTTATATTAGGCCTATTCGTTTGAAAATAGGCCTTTTGCAAGTACATTATTTTATGCCCGGAGCGACTTTGAGTAGTAGACTTCTGTAGTAGATAAGAGTTTCTGGCGGGAAAGCTTCAGTAACGCGAATATGACCAGTTTTAGAATTCGTGCATACATATTGACTGATGGACTACGCGATATGCGAAACCGCTAACTAACAAGTTAAGAACAGTTACTGCTGTCCTCATTAATTAACTCACTGTTTAACCGCTACTCAATCAGATAACAGGTGATCTTAGTATAAAAGCAACGAACAAAGACTACAACTGCATCAATACATTTTAAACGCTAATTATAATTACTGTTTCTTGACGAAATACGTTGAAACAAAGACAATGCGGTTAATCAATTGTCCCGACTGACGCGCGCTCAATCAGCCGCTGTGTAAACATAATTCTAACGTTGAACACAGTTGCGCATATGAGGCTTCCATGGTGGAAAGTCTTATCTAAGGCAGAAATCTTGTCGCTCCCATCATTCAATATTTTTCTACAGAAATAAACAAAAATCCAAGTGCATTGATGTTACAGTTCTGTTATTCCGGCATAGTTTTAACACTTTCTCTCCATTCACAAGGGGCCGAAAAGTTAGAACTGTTTGATGTCCATTATAAAATAAATATGCATTCGGATTTTCTGCTTTCTATCGACAAGAACCTTTAATCGAGTGATCAATTCGTGTCAAATCGAGAACTTTATCTAAATTTCAAATTCATGCTTCTTCTAAAGGCTCAAGGAACATTCTCGGCTCATCTTAAGACGCACCTTTTTGGAACTGCTAGTTACTCATGCCGCAGCGCCTTTGTGAAGTTCTTAAAATGCGATTTATACGATTTTGGATACATGAATACATAGCGCGCATACATAAAGCTGTTTTGTTTCCGAATACATATTCTATGCGTTATGAAAGGTAGCGAAACTAAGACTAAATTTTTGAATATTAATTATTATGTATAGAATGATGAAGTAAGACTGAAAAATATGAAATATTAATTAAGACATTAAGAAATATAGCCAGACAAATTTGAAATATTAATGGCATAGTTGCGGATATGGTCAAGAATAGCATTATAGTCTCCAGTTGATAGCGTTGAACAAAGTATATACTTAGAGATCAGTGACTTCTGTCCTGGACACATTATTTTGTGCACTACCTTCAGATTGTTGAGGAAGTAAACATAGGGAATATGGAGAGGAAAACCTTCCATGAAAACAAATAATAATTTATTATTAATTGAAATTTATAATAACTGAAATTTTATTATGTGTTAAATATAGGTCCATGTGAAAGTATTGTTGAGCAGCCACACACTCAAATGCATGCATGTGAATAAATTGTCTGATAAGCTTGTGCACTGCAAGCAATACAAACATATATGCATACATACAATACCTTTACTGTATGCGTGTATTTCTGCACGGATGTAAAAATTATTTAAAATGTATAACATTTGTAATATTTATTTTAAATTATGCGCATGTACAGTTTGATACATAAATATAGGCATATTATATATGCAAATAATGTGGTCTTGCAGAACTGGAAACATATATAAATATATACAGTGTATATATCGCTATATAAATGCGTTGTACAGTTCGGTAGATGTCGCTGCACTAAGAATTCTGATCCTTCATGAATTCATGCGTTCAGGAATGCATGCATTCACCTGGAATATATACATGCATGCATGTATGTATATATGTATGTATGTATATGTATGTATGTATATATTTATGTATGCATATATGTACGTATGTACTTATGTATGTATGTATGTATGTATGTATGTATGTATGTATCTATGTATGCGTGTATGTATGTATATATGTGTGCATGTATGTATGCCTTCATGCATGTATGCATCATGACACTTAATATAGCGCCTGATATTCAAGTGAAAAGAAGAAAAAAGTAGAGTGAGAGGCAGCCATTGGCATGAAGTGCTAGCGACTTCATTTTTCTTAGCCTCGGCATACGAGAGCGGATGGCCAATTCTCTCCCTCGTCGACTGATATAAGAAAAACTTGTATATATGTGTGTCCGTTTATGTATCAGCGTTAATTCGACCGCATGCAGCCTTTCATGCAGTCTGTTAAGGGTGATTTAGCCTTCGGGCAAATACCCTCTTATAAATGTGAAATTTCTGCTGATGGTAGACACTATTGTGGTATAGAACGTCTATGTATATGTTGCCTACATGGCGGCATTAAAACCATCAGTGTGGCCTGAGTTCAGGGGACTTTCATGGTTATCACATCAAAATGTCTGGCTTCAGTACACAATGTGGCATGCTTATCAATTATCCGTTCAATAAAGTAGCGCGTTGCCTTGGCCTTCTGCCTTACTTACTTACTTACTTGCACACTTACTTACTTGTTTACTGAGAAGCACTAAATAGTGTTTAAAACTGCAGGTCTCTTTCGCCGGGGTGGGCATGCATTAAGGAGAGCCTCGAATTAGATATCTTGAAGGAGCGCTATATAAATGCTCTCAATGAATGAACGAATGAAGGAATGAATAATAAAAGAAGTCGGAACAGATGAACCATTTGGTAGGGTAAGTTAGTGCAGGCCATAGAGGGTAAGGCATGGTAAAGAATGGTAAAATAAGGTAAGACGAGGTACATATTTCACAGCGCTTTCGAGGTTTCCTAATAAAAGTGCTATAGAAATTTCCAGTTATATAATATATTATTAACTTTCTCACATCATTTCTCGTACATAAACGCCGTGTATTCTACTATGCTATAGTTGTGTTAGACTATACCCGCCCTGATCCATCAAATCCACCGCCTTCCCATTTCTCTCAGCTGAAACACAACCCACCCTAACAGCTCCTCTCCCATTCCCTCACTGGTCTTCGAGCAACCGGACTTGGTTCTTGACATGACAGCTTTGGACAACCCCACTGACTTGACGCAGCGCTCGTGAATAAACTGTTGCCCTGCGCTTAGCTTTTAAGTAGCGCTTTAGAAATTCCGAGTTTACGCTTACGAGGTATATGCAGACATTTGAAATTAAACGAGCTGAATACATCAAATGTCTCATTCACTTTGCAGAAAAGGAAGGCATTAAGCTGTCAGAATTATTGTACGGGCGACAGACTTTACAGAACGACAACTGAGTGGTCGTTACAAACTTGGGAACACCGAACTTTCAATAAGAATGTCATCCATAAACACTTTCCCTAATAGCGCATAATGAAACAGGGAAAGCTGTCAACTGTCGCGCAGCTAACGCGCGTGTCCGCGGGCGTTCTTGCAACGACAAACTGCGTCCGAGCGAAAGGAGATTTTAGCAAAACAAACAAGGCTATTGTTGCGAAACAATGACACAAAGACCCAGCCCGATCGAACGTCCATTCCTCAAAGTCAATAAAACCCGAATTTAGCCGAAATGAGTCCCGAAATTGCGCGGCGCCTGGAGCAAAATGCCCAACATTAACATCTGTGATAGCCTTTGCTATTTGCAGACAGCGTGTAGCCCACTACAACACTTTGTCGGAAGCATATACATGTATCGAGAGCATTTGCTTAATATACACTGAATGGTCAAATCCCGAGCTTTAGGAGGTTTCAGAGTAAGGTCGATAGCTAGCCAGAGGCCTAAGCACAGCCGATAGACCAGGCCTGTATAGGTCAAGCGGCTCAGAAGCTGCACACCCTCCTAGTCCTGTAATTATGAGATTTCAGCGAATACTACGGATCCCGCTATTATCAATCCGTTTGCGATTGTTCATTAGAAAAACAAAATGGCGTCTGAAGCCTTCTCTAAGTCCATAATTTCGGGGATTAAGTTGGCCTTCGGGTGTTCTGGGTGTCGCAGGAATATCTCTCAATTAGCGGCCAAGAAGAGATCGAAAGATATCTTTGTAGTTGGGGTCAAAAGGACATTATTGTAAGGAATTCCAGTATCTGGGCGATTAGTTCAGTCAGCGTATTGCAATAAGATTGACCAACAATGTCAATAACTTATTGGCCATTCCAAGCCGGTTGTTAGAATTAATCTTCACGTAACAAATGTAGCTGAGCTAAGTACTTCCGCGATTTTCTTTGTTACAGCTCGTTTCGGGCAACTATATTGAAAGAAATGGAGAAAGTGATAGTCCTTTGTTTATCATAGGATGAGCGGTTGTTAAACTGTTGCTTGTTTTGTCTTCCTGCGACTCAGCCGAAATTTCCTTAGAGTCCAGCGCAACACTTCTGACGTCGAAATATTGATAGTTGGTAATTCATAATTTTATAGGCTTACCTGTGTTTACCTTTCAAAGGTACTTAATACAAATGATAAAAACAATAGGCTTATATAAATCCGTTATGTCAGCTTGATCGGTTACTGTTATGATGTAGACATTCTTGGTGGAGTTGTATTAGGTGAGGTATATTAGGCCTGTTATTAGTAGTCTACTGACAAAGGCCTAGGCCTATTGATTTAAGCGTAATCATGTGAGTCCTGTTGGCTCTTACATGCAAATAAGAAAACTCATCTTGAGCTACATAAATCGCAAGATAAATGTATGCATATATACTGGGTCAACGGGGTCCATTATAAGCCCAATAGGGTTAAGTCATGATGTAAATATATACAGGGCGTTGACAAACTAAGTCTAAGAAACGAAAAGTTGCTTCCGAGAAAACATAAAAACTTGGGCCGCATGTACTACAAAGGGTTAAAGACATGCAAAGGGTTAAACGTGTATAAAAAAAGAACTCCCAGCACAAAGTGTGACTTTCTGTAGTGTTAAGCAGACAATTGGACCGGAAGAGAGGAGTGTTAATGGCCCATTTTTAATTTGCATTATTAAGCAAGTAAGTACGTGTCGATATAGCGCCTCTTTAAATCACGTTTATATTGCGCCTAATTTTCTCCAAAGAAAGAATGTTTTTCACTTTTATGCTGGATTTAGCCGAGTCTGAAATACTTACATGTTATCTAATCTCGAAACTTCTCTAGCCCTGTTTTTTATACTGCAGCACAAGGCATCAATCGGTGGTCGCTACTAAGCAATGTCTGATAGCAACTCACCTTAATGTGGCCCGAACTCACAGACGTAAGGTAAGGTATCTAATCTAATCTGAGAACTTCTAAAGAGCAACTGTAATAATGCAAAAAAGAATGAATTCAGTTTTGAATGGGTTTAAGAGCAGTCCATTTTCTGCCATCCATGACTGAACATGGATAAAGACATCAGATAATAGAGTGAGAGACCTGGAGGAAGAGGAGTTTTGCAGGAAATATAGAGTTGAGTATCATCAGCGTAAAGATGGTGTTTCAGACCACTTCGACTCCGTAAAACACTCAATGGAGTGGCGTACAAGAAGAATCGTAATCGTAATGGTAATCTCAAGATTTCTACATCGCCCAGCGAAAGCCAAGTCGCGGGAACCAGCTTAATCACAGGCGCTCAGTCAAAACAAAATCGACAGGCAAAAGGGTTCGGTTCCAGGTCAAGATCCAAAAAGGGACCGACAACAGATCCTTAAGGGACGCCGGAGGTGATTGGAACCCTGCCCCCGGAGGAGATTGGTACCCTGCCCGATATTGCTTCACTGATGAAGGCAGACTGATTACGGAGAGGAAGATCTGATAGTAACCAGCTTATGGCCAGACCTGATATACCAAACCAGTGCTCACGGCGATGGAGCAAGATAACATGGTCGACAGTGTCAAAAGCGGCAGACAGGTCAAGAAGATCATTGTCGAAAGAGCAGATAGTGTCCTTGTGGACATTGTGAACTTTATGGAGATTGAGTTGTAGTGCATGGTTAGAGTGCTGGACTATGTCAACGAAAGTCTGGAATTCAAATCCAGCCAAAGCAGAAAGATATTCAAAGATTCCTGTTCTACTACTTCCCCAGTGAACGCAGCTAGAAAATGAGTACGTCGACCGTACACTGTGATGGGATGATCAGCCGGCGAGGGAGAGCACCGGCCATGCACCCGGCCTCATATCACAAGGCCGAGAAAATGAAGTCGCTAAATACTTTGTTATGATGCATGGCTGCCTTTTGGATTGATTAAAAAGACTGAGAAATTAGAATGTTCTTAAAGTCACCTTGCACATAATGTAACCAAAGCTTATATTTTAAAATCACACACACTCAAGTTCCAAGAAGCATATATATATTTATATATTTTTAATATATATTTATATATACGAGGATTTGTAGATGTATAGGCCTGCAGCAGACTTCAAACGAGTCCCTGACGGTTAATATAGTAAGGAAATTGGAGGTTTATATCTGCGCGGAGGTATACACTGAAGCGATTCATACTCGAAGTGGATGGTCTTATATTCGAGATGGGTTTCTGATCGATACAGGTGGGAAATCTTTGCTGTCGTAAAGGTATCGGCAGGTTAATCAAAGGTGAATGCATACCTTGATGTGCCACACCTTTGGCTTTGTTTGATTTAACTACATCATTAAAGGGAGCGAAATTTGCCGCAGGCGTGTCCAAACCTATATCCTCCCACTCATTTTTGCATACATCTCCCACTTCATTTCCAAACACCATCCACCGTAGATGCGTCTCTCTGTCTACCTGTCTGACCTTTGAAGCTTGGAACCTCACCTCACCGATTTTGTTGTTCGCTAAGCGCTTCTTAGTAAGCCTATTCACACTACTTAAAATGTAAGTGTAAATGTAAATGTATACACGGTTTTATATAGCGACTAGGCAGTCGCCTGACTCTTGGATCTTGAACTGAAACCGAACCCTTCCTACCTATCGATTTCGTTTTGACTGAGCGCCTATGCATAAGCTGATTCCCGTGATTTAGCTTTCGCTGTAGAAATCTCGAGCTTACGATTACGATTACGACAGCTATCGAATACGGCTCGACCCTGCACATTTTTCAGTGAATTGATCAGATTCTTGGAAGCTGCAGAAATCTGGAGATTACGATTACGATACACACTTCCTTAGCGCCCGTATTGTAATGTATGTTTACACATAATGACGGACCCAAAACTCTGCAGAGGGAGGGCAACTCTGAAGAAATTTTTCTTGAACTTTTCAACTTTTTAGTGATCGGGGATTTCGAGGATGCTTTCTCAGCAGCCATTTCTCCCAGCGACACCTTGGTACATATAAACATACAGCCATACAGAGACAGACAGACAGACGGACGAACGGACGGACACACAGACAGGCGAACAGACAGACAGACAGAAAGGCTGGAATAAAGCGCCACCTGGCGAATAGCAAGACAGCATCTTTCTGCTCTACGTTTATGGATGACAGTAGAAAAATAAAAAGCGTGATGATGGGAATTATGGACGGAAATGGGAGACGAGGAAGACCTAACAGGGAGTGGACAGATGATATAAGGGATTGGTGTAAGCAAGACTTGCACGCCTTGATAAGAACAGCACAGGATCGGGAACTGTGGAGACAAGTGACAATGCATGCAGTGGACACCTACGGGCTCTCGGCCCATGGATCATGATGATGATGATGATGATGATGATGATGATGATGATGATGATGATGATGATGATGATGATGATGATGATGATGATGGAGGAGAGCAACGTAATCTGAGATTAAATTCTTAAGCAACCTCGATCAGTTTTGGAGCGCCATCTGCAATAGACTCGCCTCGTGCAATAGACGCAAGCGCAAGAGAAGTTCCTAATTATTACTCTCTCTAAAAACTGCATCAATATTCGTTTCAAATGCTGCACCCAGAGCACAAAAGTCGCAAACCGTTATAACATAACACAAAACAACATAACATTAACGTACCATAACATAACATTAACATAGCATAGCATACCATTAAAAATGTATTATAACATAACATTAGCATGACGTGGCATTACGTAACATAACGTAACATTAGCGTAACATAATATAATATTAGCGTAAGATAAATAACATTAGCATAGCACAGTATGCCATTAAAATTGTAACATAACATAACATTAACATAATGTAGCATTAACTTAACGTTAAATTGAACAATAACATCAAATGACAAAGCATAGCATAACTTAACATAACATTGGTTTCAAGTGGCTCAGAAGACATTATTTTCATGTATTAAATAATAAATCACAGCAATTCGTCCTAAAAAAGTTCCTCAATGCTTCGACAGCCTACAGTTGATCAAAAAATAATCAGCCCTAATTTCATTAACCTCCCTTTCCTCCCCGCGGGCGGAAGCCGTAAAATCAACAAACCACAGGCGTCACATAAACGCCGACAAGCGTGTCGCGGGTCACGAGGTCATCGCGCGTGCGCGTACAGAGGTGTGCGCCGCGATTTTCCGCCGCGGCGTAATCGAATACTTCCCATGGCTCTACAGAAGTCACATCAGGTCGCAGAAGGTCGCAGCGGGCGAAGGAAATTACAGGGGGCCTCACACCTCGAATCGACCAATGACCTGTCATTAAATCGGGCCTGTATCAAATGACACCCTCGCGAGTCCATTATGTAGGGAAGAGGTACCGGCCCCTGCCAACCCTATACGTTACGGACGCCCACTGGGCCGTAAACAGGGTACAAAGACGCCCCGGTAGGAACGTCTGTCGCCCTAAGCGCCCCGTGGGTGGGTCGGCATTGTTTTGGGGGTTCATCTTCCGAGAGAGTTTAGGGCTAATGTTTCCTGCTTGACGTAGCCACGGCTGAGGAAATTGGGGTGAGTCAGGAAAGTTGGGGAGAGAGAGATTAATCTTGTTAGATTTTTTATGGGAAATTAATCTGATTGGTTGAGAGATTTTTGGGTCACTTGCGCCTGGATTGAGTAAAGTATGTTGGGTAAAGGCGCTATAACATTTCATGGAAGTAAATGTCTCAGTAATATTTGTGAATGTGCCATCTTTAAGACAGACAGACAGACAGACAGAATGCGAGAGAGAGAGGCAAACACAGAGGTCAAAGACAGAGGCAGAAGCAGACAGACATATGCAGACAGAGACAGAGGCAGACAGAGACGGACACATACACAGACATACATACAGATAGACTGACCCTCAGACAGACAGACACACAGATAGCTACAAAACATACAGACACAACGATAAGGCACGTAGACAGTCATAGAAACACAGATAGGGACACACAGGAAGACAGGCAGACGCAGATATAGACACACAAACAGACAGACACACAGACAGACACACAAACAGGCAGACACACACAGGCAGATGGCATACTTTCGCAGTAACATCTCCCTGACTGACTTCTCGACTTCTGTATCTTGAATACCAATTAAATTTCGACTCATTCCATCGAACCATGAACTCGAAACTCCTTCACGCTCCACCGACTCCTCCGCCCGACTAAATAGTCCGCCTGCTACGAATTAAAAACGAATTAATGCGCCAGTTCGAATCGCATTGTCAAACGGACGGACGGACAACTTCGGCCATACCTGGCAGCCCCTTACCCTCCTGTCCGCACCCTTCTGTGTAAGGGAAGAGCAGGGGCTCGACTACCCCTGCCCCTCCAGAGGCATGTGCCTCTCTTTATCGATGCCAGTGGGACGAGATAAATGACCGGGACTGACCATTGTCCAGTAGGTCATCAAATGACCATCGGGCGGCGACAGCAAGTCTGCTGGACACGCCATCGGTCAGCGATTAGAGACATATTGGACGCAATGGTCAGTCGCTCGGACAGCGGTCAGTCAAGTCTATTAAACCAAGCAATATGTATACATACCTATGCATACAGCGCCTCCGATTGGTTTCTCTTGAAGCGGTGCTATACAAATTTCTGATTAGAATTGCAATAATACATATCTATATGTCTGCATCTATTATATTAGATATGAACACACATATATTGCGTATATGGTCTGAAGGCCTATATAGGTCTATTTTAAACCATTTCTTTAGGCCTATCAAAATAGACAATGTGTCTATACATCGATTTAATTCAGTCAAAACAAAATCGTTAGGAAGGAAGAGTTCGCTTCCAGGTTAAGATCCTGTCGGCGAGAAGACCAGACGGCGAGGGATTTGACTGGTCATCCGCCTTCATATGCCGAGTCTAAGGAAATGAAGACGCACTGCTCTATTTCTAAACCTAAAGCTGAACGTTACAGGAAGGCAGAAACACAAAGGCAGTACAGATGAACCAGAGAAGCGATGCTAGAGACGGAAACTGAACGAGTTTGCAAAATGAAGCCCATTCTTTTTAATACGAGGCATTGTTTAATAATAACATACACACAATGGACATATAGATTCGTACAATAATGTCTGATTTCCGATACCTAAATTAACAGTGAATACTGAACTGATACCGACAAAAAGTAGTTGGGTTGATTAACAACAATAAATTTTACTAAAGACATATTTAATTCGTCACATCCGAGGCTTAATGGATGGAAATTCTATTCGCGACAAAATGTGGCACACACAAATTAATCAATTATCAATTATTAAATAAATAATTAATTACTTAAGCAATTATTAGTAATTAAAAATTTAAAATTATGCTGTTCTAAATCGCTTCAGATTGATTTTTCAATGTGCTTAATCAATTACTACCGAGACCTTAGACAATTGTTCAAGTGACGTAGACACACATTTGTATAGCGCCTGGTCTTGAAAACACCACTCGTTCATTGTCACTATTCTCGTTAAACGAATGTAAAGTAAAGTACAATAGTGTAAGGTAACTCAGGTAAGGTAAAACAAGGTAAGGTACAACAAGGTAAGGTACAACAAGGTAAGGTACAACAAGGTAAGGTACAACAAGGTAAGGTACAACAAGGTAAGGTACAACAAGGTAAGGTACAACAAGGTAAGGTACAACAAGGTAAGGTAAAAGAAGGTACGGAGCACTACGGTAAGAGCAGGTAATATTACGACATTTTAGGTAAGGTCATCGTAATCGTAGTTCCGAGATTTCTACAGCGCCCAACGAAAGCCTCGTCGCCGGGACCAGCTTATTCACAGGCGCTCAGTCAAAACAAAATCGATAGGCAAACATTTTTGGTTCCAGGTCAAGATCCAAGAGCCAGGCACAGGGACAGCGTGGCAGGTAAGTTGAGGTTCGGTTAGATCAGGTAAGATAAGACAAGGTAAGGTACGGTAAGGTAAGGTAATGTTACGTTAGGTAAGGTAAGATAGCAAAAAATACATAAGTTAAGATAAAGCAAGGTAAGGTTAGATAATGAAAACTCTGGTAAAGAAAGTATGGTGATGATGTTACAGCATTTTCTCTGAAGCTCAGAAATGACCGCAATACAATAACTATAACATTTACACCACTTTTCAATGACACAATAAGGGATTTTGAACTCTCTACGCAGCGGTGAAGAACCAACCCCTCTCCAGTCGGCAACCATGGCACAGATACAAACTCACAACCAACCCATGACCTCCGGATCAGTTCTGGTAATTGCCTTAAAACTTATTACGAGTTACATGTATTGTGTTGTATTGCATATTGTATTGCACTTTGTATTGTATTGTATTGCACTTTGTATTGTATTGTATTTCACTTTGTATTGTATTGTATTGCACTTTGTATTGTATTGTATTGCACTTTGTATTGTATTGTATTGCACTTTGTATTGTATTGTATTTCACTTTGTATTGTATTGTATTGCACTTTGTATTGTATTGTATTGCACTTTGTATTGTATTGTATTGCACTTTGTATTGTATTGTATTGCACTTTGTATTGTATTGTATTGCACTTTGTATTGTGTTGTGTTGAACTTTGTATTGTATTGTGTTGCACTTTGTATTGTATTGTGTTGCACTTTGTATTGTATTGTATTGCACTTTGTATTGTATTGTATACTGAAATGCACTATAGTGTATTACATTCTATTGTATTGTATATTGTACTGTATTTTTACTTCTATCGTATTGCATTGGATTGTATCGTATCGTATATTGCATTTGACGGTATATTGCACTGCATATAGTATTATGTTGTATTGTCGATTTCTGTAGCGCCTCTTCCAGAATAACCTTTTCCTGGTTGAAATCTTAAGCCTATTGGACTAGAACGATCGTTACTGCGATGGCATTGGATGCTTTCCATGTGGAAATTCATATTCGGGAATTCCTCTCTTCACTTTGTGTGGAATCTTCTTCGGTACCATCGTTATGCAGTCGATTATCGGACAGACGGACAAGCAGAGAGTGCAACCTGTTCAAAGGCAACCATGGACAGGGTCAAAGAATGTCCCTACGACACCTGTTATCGTCATCATCATCATCATCATCATCACAATCTTTATCATCATCATCATCATCATCATCACAATCTTTATCATCATCATCATCATCATCATCATCATCACAATCTTTATCATCGTCATCATCATCATCATCATCATCATCATCATCATCACAATCTTTATCATCGTCATCATCATCATCATCATCATCACAATCTTTATCATCGTCATCGTCATCACAATCTTTATCGTCATCATCATCATCATCATCATCACAATCTTTATCATCATCATCATCATCATCATCATCATCATCATCATCATCATCATCATCATCATCACAATCTTTATCATCGTCATCATCATCATCATCATCATCATCATCATCATCATCATCATCATCATCATCACAATCTTTATCATCGTCATCATCATCATCATCATCATCATCACAATCTTTATCATCGTCATCGTCATCACAATCTTTATCATCATCATCATCATCATCATCATCATCATCATCATCATCATCATCATCATCATCATCATCATCATCATCACAATCTTTATCATCATCATCATCATCATCATCATCATCATCATCATCATCATCATCATCATCATCACAATCTTTATCATCATCATCATCATCATCATCATCATCATCATCATTACAATCTTTATCATCATCATCATCATCATCATCACAATCTTTATTATCATCATCATCATCATCATCACAATCTTTATCATCATCATCATCATCATCATCATCACAAGCTTTATCATCGTCATCGTCATCAACAAAGCAACAATTGCAACAGAAACAATAGCCGCGGACTTTCGTTACCTGTGCAGTCTTGCGAGACGGTCGGCAGGTGAGTGCTGGGGTCAAAGGTTATTGCCTGGTAACCCGAGTCATTGCATGCCATGTAGCACTTGCCGCAATTAATGCACATATCCTGTTGCAGCAAAGGTCAAAGTTCAAAATCGTCGCTGGCAAATAAGTAAGCCAGTAATTCACTAAATCTATCCGACAAACATTATCCCTGGTCACTGAAAAACTCAGTAATAAACGAGAATACATTTACGTATATGTGTGCGATAACCTAATCGTAATCGTAATCGTAAACTCGAGATTTCTACAGCGACCAACGAAAGTTGCGGGAACCAGCTTATTCACAGACGCTAAGTCAAAACAAAATCGATAGGCAGATATGGTTCGGTTCCAGGTCTAGTGGTATGTATGCATGTACCTAGTCTTTTATATAGCGCATTTTAAGAACCTCTCAAAAGCGCCGTAGTGGTAGGGTGCTGCACTTCCAACCCAGAGCCATTAGCCGGGAGTTCTAATCCGACCAGGGCGTATAAATGTCTCGAGATTTCTACCCGGCAACAAAACGTCCACTGTCGTTGGAAGATCAGATGACGAGGAAGAGGACTGGTCACCCGATCTCATATGCCGAGGTTAAGAAAAATAAAGTCGCTAGCACTTCATATCCATGGCTGCATCTCAGGGTTAGCTCACGGTACTTCTTCTGCATATATATGTACTTGCACGTCGTACATTCTATTAGTGTAGTGCTATATAAATGTCCTGATTCACACACACACACACACACCTATACACACACACACCTATACACACACACACACACACAAATATATATATATATATATATATATATATATATATATATATATATATATATATATATATATATATATATATATATATATATATATATATATATATATATATATATATATATATATATATATATATATATATATATATATATATATATATATATATATATATATATATATATATAAATTGAGACTTCTCTTAGAGTTAATTTATCACTGCTTCTCAGCTTGTATACTTTAATATTCAGTTGTTGTACCCACAACGATTCGTTCACAAACAGAATTAAGAATTATTATATTTTATAGACAATTTTTCGATTCTGGCAAAATCCAAACTGACCTCGTCGATAATGGCAACGACCTGTTCTGTGTTGTCAAGGCTGTTGTAAGCTCCGATTCTAGGAAGCGCCTTGCCAACCAAATCCTTAGACACAAGACAACGGTTTAAACTGGAAAACAGTGCCGTTGAAACTAAGTCATTAAAGTTGTTAGTTATTATAATAGTTTCATTTTAAATGACTGATTTTAGTCCAATTGTCTTTGTTCCTTTTGGGTAACGCTATTCTTAACTTTTACAAAAATAAATAAAGTGCTTTCTTCCATTCCTACTTCCCAACCTCTTTTCTTCCTTCCTTCATTCCTTCCTTTCTTCCTTTCTTTCTTTCTTTCTTCCTTTCTTTCTTTCTTTCTTCCTTCCGTCTTCCTTCTCTTTCCTTCCTTTCACTTTCCTGCCTAACTCCCTCTTTCCATCTTCCTTCCTTCCTTTCTTTCCTTTCTTCTTTTTTCTTCCCTACCTTCCTTCTTTCCTTTCGTCCGTCCTTCCCTCGCTCATTTGTTCATTTATTCGATTATTCAATCATTCGAACATTCGATCACTCATTCATTCATTTATTCATTGATTCATTCCGTCCTTCCCTCGTTCGGTTGTTCATTCATTCGATTATTCAACCATTCGAACATTCGATCATTCGAACATTCGAACATTCGATCAATCGATCATTCATTCATCATTCATTCATTCATTCATTCATACCTTTATCGTGGGCAGAGGTCTCGTGGGTTCTTTTGTGTCCCGTTTGGGCAGAACTTTGTTCTTCCCATCTTCCTGTTCTTCCTTGATTTTCTGTTGGCCAATTATCTCTTCTCGCTGCTTCTTGTAAGTTCCAAAATGAGGCAGATGCTGAAATCGACGCAAAGAAAACCTCGCTTTAATTTTACTCATCCTGTTGTAACCATGGAAACTGGTATGCACAACTACGTTGCTTAGCAACGACCGGCGACTGGTGCCTTTAGCATTATTATCTAATCTAAAGACTTCTATAGCGCCGTTGTGATGAAGCTCAAGGCATCAGTCGATGGTCGCTTCAAGTCAAAATAGCAATCCGAAATCATAATCCATTGAAGAAGCCGGGTCGAATTCTGACAGGCCAGATAAACTAGAATCTAGGCTACGGTGGGGAAGCAGCTTATTACAGTAGCGCTATAGAAGTCCTTGGATTGTTACTATAAGCTGCGGTGTATGGACCGTGCTAGCTCGATTTACAGTCTGTGGAATACAGTTACGATCGCCATGCGAGCTGGTTTCCTCTTGCAAAGAGGTGTGTATTAACCAGAAAGAGGGAAAGTTATTGAAAACCAAGAACAGATTTCCAACTATATGTACACGCACGAGATTAGCACTAGACCAATCCCATTCATGTTAAAACTCTAGTACACACACCACACACAAACAAACAAACACACATACACATGCACATACTCACACACACATACAGGTTGACCTTACCTTACATACAACCTTGAGTCGAGTTATATAATTGATTTGGCTTTCTACATGAACATATAATACATAGTCATGTCATATATCTACTGACCAATGGGAGATGCTCTATTTATAAATTATGCATCTAAGTCGTTATATACACCTGAGGCCGGTTACATACATCTTTAATACATAGTCATGTGATATATATATCGACCAATGCGAGATGCTTTAATTTTAAATTATGCATCTGGGTCAGAGGAGAAGTCATCAGTGAAAGAGGGATAGTCAGTCGCTTAAGTAAATTCGCGCGAGGGGTCAGACACGTTGTCGTTGTTTTCTGGAGTATTTTTCGTGCAATTTCGTCTCGATTTCGAGCAGGTTTGTGGCCTATTGTGCGTTTTGGTAACAAATAGTCTGTCGAAAAATCCAAGAATTTGAGCTTCTTTTAATTTAGTCGGGTATGTTATTCTACGAAAATCGATGCTTTTCAGAGAGTTTGCGTATAACTTCAGATCTTGGCCCAGTTTCGCGGGAGGCGCATGAACAAGATTGTTACTTTAGAGCTCTAGTTTTAGCTGAATCTTTCCCATTACCTTCAAATTTCCCTTTGTCTTCACCCTTAACCTTAACGTTAAACTCTACGCTAACATTTACCGGATTATTTACCTTTATCTTAAAATTCACCGTATTCTTTACCTTTACCTTTGTCTTTATCTTAAACGTTGCTGTTTTGCATTAGTCTTTAGCTGCGCCTTAACCATGACCGCTAAAATTATACCTTCAGATGTACTTTAGTCTTTACCTTTACTATACTGTTAAAATTACCTTGGTATTTACCGTCAGATTTACCTTAGTCTTTACCTTTTACTTTTCAGGTCTCAACAAGACATGTCTCCTAAATCGAAGAAAAGAAACCGCGAAGACGAAAAAGAGGAAAGGAAGAAAGGGAAAAGAAGACGATTTGAGAGAGATGGATCTTTGAATGAGGAAGAGGAGGAGGAGGAGAGTGACTCTAATGAAGAGTTTGGAGAGGACTTTGAAGAGGAGGAAGACAAGGAGGAGGAGGAGGACTTTGAGGTAGAGGAGAAAAAGAAAGAACAGAGAATGAAACTGAGGACCATGAAGACGAATCCCGAGAAGGAAAAGACAGAGAAGACAGAGGAGGAAAAAGACGGTTTGAGAAGAAATATTAACAAGACGAAAAGGAGAGAGGGGGAGAAGGCGCCAGAAAGAAAACCAGCCGCTGAGGAAGAGGAAGAAGAGGATGAAGAAGAGGATGAAGAAGAGGATGAAGAAGAGGATGAAGAAGAGGATGAAGAAGAGGATGAAGAAGAGGATGAAGAGGAGGAGGAGAAGCGGGAATTAAAAGCGAAGGGGAAAAAGAAGATGGTAAGGCAAAAGAAGAAAAAGAAGGAAGCGCAGGAAGAGGAAGAAGACGACGAAGAAGAGGACAAGGAAGAAGAAGATGACGAAGAAGAAGATGACGAAGAAGAGGAAGATGACGAAGAAGAGGAGAAAGAAGAGGAAGATGAGGATAAGCAGAATGATGAGGATGAAAATGGGGATGAAGATGACAGTGAGAAGGATGAAGAACAGGAAGAGGAGGAAGAAGAAGAAGAAAATGAGGAGGATGAGAAAGATAAAGAGGAACAGGAAGACGATGAGGAAGACGAAGACGAAGAAGAGAAAACAAAGACACCTTCCAAGAAACCAAAGGTCAGAAGTCGAAAGCTATGTCCTCAGAATCCTGACAGCTCAATGAGAGAGATCGACCCGGATGCTATCCGCGACGAACTTCAATTTGTGAGTTTCTGGTTCCTGCAGCTCATTTATGCCTTCATTCCTGAGGCAAGCAAAATGATCGAAGTCAATGACTTCTCGAGCGAGATAACTCACAAAGATCCTGGTTCCATACTACGGCAAATTCTTGTAACTTTCTCCCAACCACTCAGCGCTGTTCACATCCATGCAAATCTTTGCGAAGGCTTTCCGAGTTCTGCTTCTCACGTTGAGCTTAATCTCAGTAAAAGCATTAAGGAAAGAGATCAAGCAGGAGGGAGTTACGAACATCGAATGTCTCGTCAAATGGCTAGAATCTCAGACACTTTTGATACTGGACACATGAACATTCGAACGTTCCCTGGGATTTTCTCGTCGACCATCCTTAGAATGATTCCGTTCAACATTGAAGAGTTTTCTGTTGTGCTGGCGAATTTTTGCATCTTCGAAAGATGTCGGATTCTACTGAAGGTTTTATCATTTTGCACAAGGCACTATCAATTCGCAAAAGGATTTCTTGAAAGTGAACAACTGCCCTCGTATTTTCAGGCAAAAATCTTCGAACAACCTCAGTTTCCATTGCCACATACAGATGTTCATGCCTTCGAGAATGGGTTAGAAAGTTAGAAAGAAAACGCACAATAAATTTATAAAGTTTTGCCACTCTTCACTATGTAGTTATTCAACACTCGTGCACAAAGTTTAAGCAACAAACTCAGATTTGAGGGAAAAGCATCTTGTAAACACTGGAAGCACTTGCACAATTATCGAATCTATTGAGTCCTTGATCTTCTTTGAAAGTTTCTGTCGTAGCCTAACGGATTCTTTTAAGGTATTTGTAATGGTTAAATCCGGTGAATATTCTCTGATATTAGTTAACTGTGACAGTATTCTGTGACTCCAGTGGACTCTGATGAATATTCAGGATAAAAAGTAAAATGACGAATATTCTCCGTGACAGTTAAATTAGACGAAAATTCTTTGATATAATTAAACTTGGACGAATAGTCTTTGTAACAAAGAATTTCTATCATCTGTGATCAATACAGTGTTCTGTGAAAATGTAAACTTAGGAATATTCTCTGTAATATGTAAACCATGAATGAATAATTACAAACTGGATTGTAAGGTCGCTAACTCATTCGTGACTTAAAGAATGAATAAACGAACGAAAGAATGAATGGGAAAAAGAAATGAAAGAAAAAAACTAGCCTTGCCGACAAGGTCGTCCAACTTTGGCACGGGCTTTCCCTTCTGATGAGTGACCTTCGGTGGACTCTGTCCATTCCACCCGGGAAGGTCAAGCGCCTGGAGGTAAATCAGGGCCTGAAGTCCAGTAGTGTAATCCTCGATCAAGGTGAAGTCCTGATTCTGAATGGCGCTGCCCACCTTCAATTTACATACACACGAAATATTATAATATCTGAGGCACGGTGGCCGATTGGTTAGAGCGCTCCGCTCGTAACGCGGAGAGTACGGGTTCGAGCCTCCTCGCCTGAGACGGTTACTGTGTAGAGACTTTGAGTGAGTTCTTCACTCACAGTTGCTCAGCGTCATCAGTTGATGCCTAGCCATTAGATAGTGGCGCTTAATAAATGCAGAAATAATAATAATATAATTGGACAGCCACTTCAAATTGTAAAGTTTTCCACGTATTATTATTCGATTGTGTCGATTCCATCAGACAAAACTTGCTACTAACGACGATCTCTGCATTGTCCCGTAAAGTAATCGTAATCATAATCTGGAAAATTTCTAAAGTGCTACTTCAAAGCTAAGCGAAAAGCATCAGCTTATTCTCGAGCGCTGCGTCAAGTCAGAGGGGTTGTTTAAAGATACCATGTAAAGAACAAAGTCCGGTTGATAGAAGACCAGCAACATTTTCACTTCTTGCAATTTTCGTTCAAAACTAAAAACGCTCCTCTTCCACAAATCCTATCCTGATTCTGCCTCTTCCCCTTATCTCACTTTCCAGTTCAATTCTAAACACCATCCACGATATTCGTCTGACTGCTTGCCTGACCCTTAGATCTTGACCTGGAACCGAACCTTTCCTGTCTATCGAGTTTCTTTTGACTAAGCGCCTGTGAATAGGCTGGTTCCCGCGACATAGCTTTCGTTGGGCGCTGTAGAAATCTCGAGTTTACGATTACGGTGGGTTGTGTTTAGGTAGAAAGGGGGTGGATTGGATGGACCAGGGTAAGATTTCTTTCAAAAAAGGTTCCATTCACCTGGAGAAGCGATGCTCCAGCTTGAAGAAACTGTAGACCAACATCGGCCGAATCGATGCCCCCCGTGGCCAGAATCGGGAAACCAGGCAGAGCGTTAGCGATCGCCGAGACGTCCCTGAGGGCGATGGGGCGAATGGCGTTGCCCGAGACACCGCCGTACGTCGTCCGTCTCTCCCGGCCGACCTTCGGCCAGGCATTGCCATCGGGTGTCAGACCCATCAGCCCCGAGACCGTGTTGGTCGCCGTCACGCCGTCCGCCTTCCCTGCAATACGGAACAGACCAGGGAGGTTGTTAAAAGGCGCTATACAAATTGACAAATATGTATACAGATGCATAGCTATGTAGATACATACATAAGCCTACACAGATAGGTGTTCAGGACAGACTTTTAAGAACTTCTTAGCGCCTTTGAGAAGTTCTTAAAGAGTGCTATACAGACGTTTTTATATAATTATATACATATACATATGCATATACATACATGCATATACAAATACATACATATACACTGTACATACATACATACATCATGAATACATACATAAATACATACATACATACGTACATACATGTGTGTGAAAATGTATGACCGTAACTACGCATGCATTTTCATATACACACTGAAGCCCTACCTAAGCTATAAGTAGATATATTTATGCATATATAAATACATGTGGCATACATCAAATGAATCATATAAATATAATACTGATATGTGTGTTTTATACGGTGAAGTGATATCATTGAAAGCGAACAGCTGAGGTCAAAAGGTCGTGTAAATATAAACATGATGTCAAAATACGTCGGTCAAAGTTGACATGTTTCGTTTTCAGATCGTTTTGCTGTCGTCGCCCAACTGAGCGCGAAACTCGGCAGCTTTGACACGTGCTTTTCATTTATAAGGGTGTATTCCATAACACTTTCTATATCAACAACAGACAACCTGGAGGCACAGAGAGACAGAGAGGGAGACAGAGCGAGACTGACAGAGAGACAGAATGAGACAGAGAGAGATAGATAGAGACAGAGAGAGACAAAGACAGACAGACAGACAGAGGGGAGACAGAGCAAAACAGACAGAGAGACAGAATGAGACAGAGAGAGATAGATAGAGACAGAGACAGAGACAGAGAGAGACAAAGACAGACAGACAGACAGAGGGAGAAATAGAGAGAGAAAGAGAGAGGGAGAGAGAATTAGAAAGAGACAGAGACAGAGGCAGACATAGAGATAGAGATAGAAGCAGACGCAAGAAAAATGGACAGAGAAAGATATACAGGCAGAGTGGCCGGGAGAGAGACACACAGGCAAAGCCAGACAGACAGAGAAGGGCAAATACAGAGGCCACAGACAGACAGAGAGAAACAGTTACCGGAGACAGACAGAGAGAGGCAAACACAGAGGCAGACAAAGACAGAGGCAGACAGAGGCAGAGACAAAAACATGGACGGATACAGACACAAAGGCAGAGATAAGAGCAGAGACAGAGGCAGACCCAGACGCACATACCATCAAAAGCGGCCTTAGCGATGTCGACGATTTCCGTGACGTTTGGCGTCAGTTTGGCAAAGAATGGAATTTTCACGGCCGACCGAACCCAGGAACAAATGTCACGCACCAATTGAGCTGACTGAAGAAGAAGAAGAGTTCCTTAAACAAGGCACAAGATACCGCCATGGGCATGGTGTTAGCGACTTCACTTTCTTAGCCTCAGCAACTGAGAGCGGGTGGACAGCCCTATCCATCGCCGCTTGATTTATCCACTGAAGGTAGCTTCCGGTTTCTATGACCTATCGGAATTCGACCCGGCTTCTCCAACGGGTCATGATTTTGGATTGCGATTTTGACTTGAAGCGACCATCGATTGATGCCTTTGGCATTATGATAACGGCGCTATAGAAGCCATTAGATTAGTTTAGATCTTGAAACTGCACTATACAATTTTTATTACAATTACATTTACAGTAACCATTTCAGTAAGCCTGTGATTTCTCTACAGCTGATGACACATTTTCTTAGTGTGTTATAATCGATGGAACATTAGATCTTACCTGTCCGCAAGCAAGGCCAATTAGCTCTTACCTGTCCGCAAGCAAGGCCAATTAGCTCTTACCTGTCCGCAAGCAAGGCCAATTAGCTCTTACCTGTCCGCAAGCAAGGCCAATTAGGTCTTACCTGTCCGCAAGCAAGGCCAATTAGCTCTTACCTGTCCGCAAGCAAGGCCTATTAGCTCTTACCTGTCCGCAAGCAAGACCCATTCCTCTCTCTCCCATTCCATGAGGGCACGACAGATTCAACTCAAGAGCATCGGCCCCGGAACTCTACAGAGATGTAACGTAATTCAGTGCAGTATAATGCAATACAAGGTCCCTCAATAAAATGTAACTGTAATGTAAGCTGGCCATCTAGTGCTCCACGCAATTGTTTTCCATGGCCTATTGTCCAGCCAGATATTACCGAAGACTTAATCATTTATTCCTGATGAAACAAGACCCTGACATTTACTTTTATATGCCCGGGGATGGAATCCTTGGGGTTAGGGAAATAATAATAATCGTCTAAATCAATAATAATTTATGTAATTAAACAGAATAATTAGAGCAAGATCAGACAGACAGACAGACAGACAGACAGACAGGCAGACAGACAGACAGACAGAGAGGGAGGCTAGCAAACGTGTCGAAACTAAGAGTATTTTGTTTACCTCGGCCATTTTTGCTAATTCCGTCCAATCATCCTTGTTGTAGCTACACATAATACTGGCGATTAAGATCTAAAGAAGTAAGCAACAAAACAGTTTTGATGTTTGTTCATACTCTTTCACTAAATGAAATATTTCAAATTTTGTAATTATTATGTTCTACTGAACCAAGCCTACACCACCAAGTCCTACCACTATGCTACTGTGCTGTTCTCTATATATGTATCTATGTATACATGCTATACATGCATGTATATATATATATATTATTGCTCAGAAACATCGATTGATGCTTAGTCATTAGATACTGGCGCTTAATAAACACACATGGTGGCCGACTGGTTAGAGCGCGAGACCTGTAAAGCGTCGAGTACGGGTTCGAGCCTCCTCCTCTGAGATGATTACTGTGTAGGAACCTTGAGCAAGTCCTTCACTTTCAATTGCTCAGCGCCATCGATTGATGCTTATTTTTTAGGTAGTGGCGCTTAATAAATGCATAAATAATAATAAATAATAATTTCGGTATGTGTTATCGTATAGAATTCTTTTACATCGACTTTTGTCGTATTGTATCGCATGCTACCGCGTTTCGTCTCGTATTCCACTGTTTTCCGTTGTACCACATCCAATTCTATTTTATTCTGTTTTCTATTGTATTGCATTGTTATGCGTTGCTTATTGTATTCAATTCTATTGTATTCTGTTTTGTATGGGATTTGATTATTGTGTTGCTTTTGGGTAGCTACCTTATTGGGGAATTCTTTCTTCAGTTCGGCGATGCTTCGGCACCAGTAGGCTGCCGTCTTCTCGCTGATCAGTTCGATGTTGAGGAAGGAGCCCTGACCTGGACCAAACGAATGACCGGATGTTGTTCCGCGGACAATCCTTGGAGACACGTTTATCACCAAATCCTAAACACAGATTTTTAAAATTTTATTTGTTTATTTTTACATGAGAAGGAATGATCCCTCAGGAATGAAAAAATAATTAAGTTATTTATTCATTATTTTTATTCAATATTTTTCAGAGTTACTTTTAATTATTCATTTCTTCATTCATTCATTCATTCATTCAGTCAGTCAGTCAGTCAGTCAGCCAGCCAGCCACTGAATAATTTCAGCATTGAACATTAAACTGTCTTAGACTGTGTTCAAGATATCAACAATATCAAGCTATTCTCATAATATATATAAATTTACGAGCCGCTATATACATGTTCTAAATGAACGAATGAATGAATGAATGAATGAATGAATGAACGAACGAATGAATGAAAGAGACAGAGAGACAGAGAGATAGAGAGACAGAGAGAGCGAGAGAGAGAAAAAAGAGGAGAGAGATTGCAATGCTATTTTTTTATCGTAACCTTATCGAGAGAGAAAGTCTTCGTGAGGGCAAAAGCCCATCCTTGTTCGAATGCCCTCCGTATCATGGCGCTGGTCGTAGTCGGAGGGGCGCTGGCCAACCCAAAGGGGTTCTCGAACTTGAGGCCGCATACTTCTACGCTCAGGTCTACCTTGTCGATTGGGGTGAAGAACTTTGGCAGCGACGGAGTGGGGTTCAACTCAACGCCCCCAAAAGTAGACTGAACATTGACAGAAAAATAGATACTGCAAATTAACGCAGTGGTGATTAATTCGTACAACCTTGCTATGTGACTGATGAGTTAATGAGACGAAATATGGGCGATGAAGTCGTGTGTTACCTGGTAAGTTATGTGTTAGCGCCATTATAAGGTTCGTTAGCGATGGTTTAAGATGCAGTGGTTCTTACATAGACTAACTCTTCCATAAACAACTTAAAACTGTTATTAGATTAAACGTGACTACAGGTTAAGCACCGATAATACACGCATGTGTACCTGCCTTAATTGTACGTCGGGATACCTTACTTGCATATAGCAATACCTTCAACGTAACACAGCGGTACTTACCTGTATAACAGCGGCGCCTTTGATGTGTAGAACGGTGTCATGCCTCTATATAGCGGTGCCCTTGATGTGCCATAGCGGTGCCTTTGATGCGTATAGCCATACCTTACTACCATATAGCGGTGCCCTTGATGTGCCACAGCGGTGCCTTTGATGCATAGAGCCATACCTTACTACCATATAGCGGTGCCCTTGATGTGCCATAGCGGTGCCTTTGATGCATATAGTGGTGCCATACCTGTATGTATCGGTGCATGTTCCAGGCGGCTGTCTTTCCATCGTTGGCTGACTCGACGGTCGTCTGTGCCACTCCTGCGAGGTCTCCACCGCAAAAGACCCAGGGGACACTCGTCTGCATCGTCCTTCCATTCACCACAGGTATTCCAAGGCCGTTCATATGCACCGGCGTCAAAGCTTCGATTACTAACATCACAAGCACCAACGGGCGCTATACAAATGAAATCTAAGCTATTCACAGCTGTAATTTATGTATGTATATGTGTATGTGTGTATGTGTGTGTATGTATGTATGTACGTACGTACGTACGTGCGTATGTATGTATGTATGTGTGTGCAGAAAGTCGTTGCAGAAAGATGGACCAACGGACGAGTAATCGTAATCGTGATCGTAATCGTAAGCTTGAGATTCCTACAGCGCCCAACGAAAGCTAAGTCGCTGGAACCAGCTTATTCACAGGCGCTCAGTCAAAACAAAATCGATAGGCAGAAGGGTTCTGTTTCAGGTTAGGATCCAAGAGTCAGGCAGGCAGGCAGGCAGGCAGGCAGGCAGGCAGGCAGGCAGGCAGGCAGGCAGGCAGGCAGGCAGGCAGGCAGGCAGGCAGGCAGGCAGGCAGGCAGGCAGGCAGGCAGGCAGGCAGGCAGGCAGGCAGACAGTAAGCGCGTATGGGAAGCGTGGGTCAAGAAGGACCGCGGGGGTTACGAGGTCATTAGAGCGTATTCTTAACCACGTGGTATTACCGTTTGGGTCGTCGAGTTCCGACCCAAAGGCGGAAATGACGAAGTCGGCCTTGAGTCTGGTCGTCTGCTCCTTATCTTCGACCCACTGACCATCGTCCAGCTGTTCCGTCCGATGGAACTCCACTCCTCGTATTCGACCATCGCTGTCGGAGATCAGCTTATGGGGGCTGAGGAACGGAAGAAACTCACACTTCTCCTCTTTTGCCAGCTCCATCTGGAACACAAATTACCAGAACCACGTAATGTAAGGTAATGGAGGAAAAAGGTAAGGTAAGGTAAGGTAATTAAGGTGAGTAAGGTAAGATTAGGTAAAATAATGTATGACAAGGTAATGTTAGATAAGGTAAAGTAAGGTAAGGTATGGTTAAGTATGCCGAGATATTGTAAGTTAAGATAAGCAAAGACGATGTTAAGTGAGATAAGGTATTGTAAGGTAAAGGCGATGTATGTGAAGAATGGCGAAGTAGGATAAGGTAAGATTTGATAAGGAAAATTAGATAATGCAGTGTAAGATAAGGTAAGGCGAGGAAAGGTAAGGCAGGGTAAGATACGGAACTTTGGCAAAGAAAGTTACCATTAGGTAAGGTAAAGTGAGGCGCGGAAACAAAAAGGTGAATTAGCATACCAAGGTGGGAAAATGAAAGGTCCAGCTGACATGGTATCAAGCGAAGTTAATACCTCTTCTGGGACTGCCCGGATGTTGGAAAATCCCTTTCGGAAGACGATGAAGACTTTCTTGGCGCCACACCTGAGTGCCGACGTGGCGCAGTCGAAGGCCGTGTCCCCAACACCAAGGACAATCACATTGCCAAAGAGCACGGGAAGTCTCGACTTACAAGGACACATCCCTACAAGATGCCAAGCACAGCGTATTATGTGGCATCATCCAATCTGCCCTTACAGCATAACATAGCTTAATATAAAAAATCATAGCATAGAATAACATGACATAAAATAACATAACATAATATAACAAGTCATAACATAACATAATATAACAAAATATCACAGCATAACATAACATAAAATAACACAACATGACGCAGCATGACATAGCATCAAATTTCATAATAATCAGATCTGATCCAGTCTTAAGCTCTTTAGCAATGTTCCCTATATCCCGACATACTGAATCTAAATTAATCTAATCTATTCTAATCCAATCCAATCTAATCTAATCCAATCAATTGTATCAAATCATTTACATATCTCTAAGATAGGCCGATGTATACTTAGAATTTGCTCGATATATGACCCAAATGGTTTGAATGTAACCGAACGAAATATTACTACGATCGCTGTAATTCCCTATTTGTTTGAGGGGGATGTGGTGTCTGACCTATTTTGCTGCTTGCTGCAACCTGCGGCAGGAAATCCTTCGAAGTATAGAATCCATGCTTCTCTGAAAGTCCTTCGAAGATGCCAATCTTCTTTGGGTTTGGCAAACCTAGATAGATCAGAAGTTATCATCTTTCCGTTATTATCAGTTTTATCATCATTGTTGTCGACGTTATCGTATTCATCATCATCACCGTCATAATCATCACCTTCATCGTCATAATCATAATCATCATCATCATAATCATAATAATAATAATAATAATAATTATTATTATTATTATTATTATTATAACATAATAATAATAAACTTTAACTTGAAGTGACGTAACAATATATTTGTTTTATAATAATAATAATAATAATAATAATAATAATAATAATAATAATAATAATAATATTGGTAATTGAGGGTTTAACTTTAACTTAGTTTACATTGAACTGACAAACTGCTTCTTAAGTCTGCTTCCGGGGAGATGCACTTCCACCCCTACCCCTCGTCCCATGCGCCACATCAGAGCCCCCCTCCTCTTACCCATTCCAAGGAAGACGACTTGATATCCCTCCTTCCGAATCGACTCCAGAGTCAAACCGTGACTCCGCCCAAACGCCTTTCCACGTTCTATCTACAACCAGATTACATGACAAGAGTAGATACACGTATCAGCCATCGTAATCGTCATCTTCGGTTTCATTCAGCGCCTAAAATAGCTAAGTCGTGGGAACCAGCTTATAAGTAAGTAAGCAAGCAAGCAAGCAAGTAAGCAATTATCGATAAAATGGATAAAAGCAGATACAATGGTGATGATCAAATTGATAATGACGAAAGGGTGATAAAAACTTCTGAGAGTAACTTACTCGGATTTAGTAAGAAAGTAAGTAAGTAAGTTATACATTTGTTAGCACGTCATATGTCCATCGGCTGAGCGAGGAATAGTAGGCGTGGGTGAGCTTTACCGATCGGACAACATTGGGAAGAAGTTACGATGCTTCCAGAAAGCGATGATCTGCTGGTGAAATGCTGAAGTCGAGCATCACCGCAAGAAATCCATTTCACAAGTGCTCAGTCAAAAGCAAAATCGAAGAGGGAGGTAGGGTAAGGCTTGGTAGCTTATTTTCTAACTTAGCTTAACTTATCTTAAATTTTCTATAGCTTAGGAATGCGCCAAAATTCACAGAAATTCATAAGATTATTCAGTTGTGATGATTACTACAATTCTTCTTCTTCAGTGTTCTGCCCTTAGACAGGTCCAGGAATCCAACGACGCCACTCTTCTCTGTTCTGTGCCCTTTTCTTAACTTCTCTGTATCCCCGTCTTCCTTGTTTATCCATCATCCAGTCCAACTGCATATTTCTTGGTCTTCCTGGAACCTTCTTTCCTTCATTTCTTCCTTCAATCACTGTCCTCAGGAGAGAATTTCCACGCAGTATGTGACCAATCCAGTTCATTTGTCTCCTCCTTATTGTGTTGACCAGTGTCCTTTCTTCTTGTACCAGATGCAACACGTCCTCATTGGTTTTAATAAAGGAACAATAAGGGAACGAAAAACAACGAGAAAAAGCCAAAACCTACAGCGACAAAAACGACAAATAGCATCGTCTCTTACCTTGACGCCAAGGTCAGTCATTAAGTCAACTTCAAAACTGACCACGTCAAAGGGTAACCGGAACTGAGGTATCTCGGACGAACTGTGGACCAAGAAGCAAATTACCAACTAAGCTCTTACCACTTTTTGTTTGGTGGTATTCTGGGCCCAAGGTAAGGCAAAGAAAGAGGTATGGTAAGATAAGGAAAGGTAAGACGAGGAAAGGCATGCTAAGGAAAGGTAAGATGAGGAAAGGTAAAATTAGGAAAGGTAAAGCAAGGAAAGAGACACGGTAAGATAAGGGAAGGTAAGATAAGGAAAGGTAAGGTGAGGCAAGCCATCGAAAGCATTAAATTGCCTCGTATTGCCTCACCATGCTAACGGCAAGGTGAGACAGGTAAGTCAATGCAACTGAATGCAACGTATAAGCTAAGCCACGGTAAGATAACTCAGCATGTCACCATCATGATAATGATGATGATGATGATGTTGTTGTTGTTGATGCTGATGCTACTGCTGATGATGATTATGATGATGGTGATGATGATGATGATGATAATAATGATGATGATACCTGAGTCCGCCGATGTACTGTCGTTTTTCGAAGATGGTGACATCGCTGTAACCGAGCCGTGCTAGGAAAGAGGCGCAGCTGACGCTGGCTGGGCCGCAGCCAATCAGAGCGATCTTCGTTCGGTAAGACTCGGTAAGTTCCGTCGGCAGGTTCGGGTCGCGGATCTGACGAATTCCCATCTGCTTAAAGACCTGTTGTAACATAACGCAATTCGTGTAATGTAATCTGTTTCAACTCAGTTTTACCTTAAATTATTTGACACTTCATTCTAATTTAATTTAACCTAATTTAAGCTAATTTAACTCAGTTCAAATCAGTTTTATTTAATTAAATCAAGCTTAATTTAAATTAATTTGACTCAGTTTAATTCAATTTATGATTTTATGATTAATGATACTAAACTAAAGTTAATGATCTTATTATCAAGAATCCTATGATTTAGATCCTACAATTAAGAATCCTTTGATCAAGGATTATATGATTAAAGATCCTAAAATGATTACTGATACTAAGATTAAGGATCTTATTATCAAGAATCTTATATCTATGGATCCTATGATTAAGGATAGTATGATCAAGTATCTCATGACTAAGGCTGCCATGATCAAGCATTTGACCTATTAACCTCTGTGGCAAACTGCTGTAGACCACCAATGTTGATAGGTCCTTCTTCTGACGCGTAGAGGTTACAACCCCCGACACAAAGGTCACTTGTGGGGCAGACCATTCCGCAGCTGAGACCCAGGGGGTTGTCCGAGAAGATGGCCTTAGCAGCCCCATAGTAGTTCTATCCAAAACAACACCAATACATCAAGCAACCACATCAGTCTCTGTGATCATTTCTATAATCATCTCTATAATCATCTTAAACTCTATAAAGGAGTCATGTAATTGTAATTGTAATTGAAGTTGTAATCAAAAACTTATAAAGCGCCACTTCAAGATAAAACTCATCGGAGGGGCTCCTGGCCCGATGTCAGAGAACTAGTGGGGAATAATACGGTCTTCAAACACTTGCGGAAAAGAGTGGGAGAGAGAGATAGGAATTCCCGTCCAAGGTCACGGGGTAGAATTCCTATAGATCAGAGAAACCAGAATACAGGTGCGTAAGGAAGTTGAAAGCTGAGTCTTTAGTTTAGACCTGAATGACATACAAAATTGGAAGAATGAACTGAAACGGCAGTGAATTCCAGACCTTTAGACCGGCTACACAGAAGGCCCGACAGCCACGCTCCATAGTGATGATTAGACCTACTAGAATCCAACGATGCATTTGCCGATGTCTGAATATCAGTCATTAAGTCCGCTTCAAAACTGACCACTTCAAAAGGTAACCGGAATTGAGGTATCTCGGACGAACTGTGGTCCAAGAAGCAAATACCAACTAAGTTCTTACCACTTTCTGTTTGGTGGTATTCTAGGTCCAAGATAAGGCAAGAGAAAAAGGTATGGTAAGATAAGGCAAGGTAAGACAAGGAAATGTAAAATAAGGTAAGGTAAGATGAGGAAAGGTAAGATAAGGCAAGGAGAAAGACAAGGTAAGGTATAAGGGAAGGTATGGTAAGGTGAGGCAAGCCATCAAAAGCCGTCGATTTGGATTGGTTACCTTGTTACCGATGCTGGTAATGAAGGCCTTGATATCGATCTGGGTTGGACAGCCCTTCTGACAAGGAGCATCGGCGCATTTTAAGCATCTGAAACGCACAGACAACTATTATTCTGATCAATCCGTAGACAGACAATAGCTGTCAGCTGATTGCAGAACCTATCGTTTTAGGTCAAATAATGTAATCTAATCTAATACAGTCTAATCTAATCTAATGTAATCCAATCTAATCTAATCCAATATAATATAACATAATATAACATAATATAATATAATATATTGTAAACTAGTCTAGTCTAGTCAAATCCTTCCTTCCTTCTGGCTGGAATTAATCCCTCCTAGGGGAGGGGTCAGCCACATGAATCCTTCTTTTCCATTTGTTTCTACCTCCAGTATCTTCCTTCTTCAATCTGATGAGCTTTAGGCCTTGTTGAATTAAGCCTCTTCATCTCTTCTTTTGTCTTCTCCGACTCCAGCGTCCGTAAACCTCTGCTCTAATTCTTCTAATGTAATTTTCCTCCTCTCTGCTTATCACATGACCTGGCTCTAGTACCTTGTCAGATATACTTGCTACTCCCAATATCTGTATGTTATACTCATTCCTTTCCTTGTCTAGTCTAGTATAATCTTCTTCTTTAGGGTTCTGCCTTTAGGCAGATCCAAGAGTCCAACGACGTCACTCTTCTCTGTTCTGTGCTCTTTCTTTTACTTCTTTCTAGCCCCGTCTTCCTTCTTTATCCATCATCCAGTCCAACAGCATATTTCCTGGTCTTTCTGGAACCTTCTTTCCTTCATTTCTTCCTTCAACCACTGTCCTCAGGAGAGAATTTCCAAGCAGTATTTGACCAATCCAGTTCATATGTCTCCTCCTTATTGTATTGACTAGTCTCCTTTCTTCTTGTATCAAGTGCAACATCTCCTCATTGGTTTTATAATCCTCTAATCTATCTAATATATTGGCTTCTATAGCGCCGTTATCATACGGCAAAAAGCATCATTCGATAGCATGCTAATACTCTAGAACATCCACATGATATTCCTACTGGGCTGTTGAATTAATATAGCGTCTCGGGTGAAAAGAAAGAAACAGTATCTTAGCGCATCACTTGTTGACTTACCTGGAGGCTTCTTTGAGTGCTCCTCTTTCGCTCAGGGTAGTATGTTTGATGTCATCGAAGTTGTTTCGCTTCGGACCACAGCCCTGAAACCAGCGACAGTGAATGGAAAACTATATCTCATGGGAGAAGGTCTGTTTTAGTGGGTGAAGTTTCCCCACCCCTTAAAATGGCGCCCTGGTAACCTTGTAAATGTATCGGAATCAATCTCAAATACACACCAATAAAACACATGCATAAATGTAAATAAATTAAGTATATCTTCTTCTTCTTCTGGTTTTGTGCCCTCAAACTCCGCCACTGCCTTTAATCTCGTAGTGCCAGTCCCAAGCCTGGATAAAGGAGGAGGGCGACGTCAACGGCCTTTGATGCCATAAGATGTCGTTAAACATTGGAACTACTACTACTCTCTGCCCTCAGGCAGGTTCAAACGTCCGATGACGCCACTCCTTTCCGTGCTGAACTTCTTCTGTCAGCCTGTTGTATCCGTCCGTCATCATCCAATCCAGCAGCATCTGTCTGTGTCTTCCTCTTTTCCTCCATTCTGCCCTCAATTACGGTTCTCAAGAGAAATATATAATACATAAATATATCGAAATTTATATAAAAAATAAAACACGAAATTTTTTCAAAAATTGAGAATGTGTATTCAAGGGTGTGGGCTTTTGCAAACTTTTACAATAATAAGCTTAGTTGTTGTTCTCTCAAATTCTCATCTGCAGGTCCGTAGACATGTAATTAAATAAACGTGTGTCTGGAGATTTGTTTAGCACCATTCTTGGGTAGCTGTAAAGTCTTTGGCTTAGATTAATATCTATTACATCATGGAATAGTATTGTTGTAGTGCCGCTACATAAGTTCCAAGATTAGATTAGATTTGATTGGATTGGTTTGCCTTGGATTGGACTGGATTGGATTGGACTGGATTGGATTGGACTGAATTGGATTGGATTGGATTAGATTGGATTAGATTGAATTAGATTGGATCGGATTGGATTACATTAGATTACATTAGTTATTCTATTCGTGAACTTACAGCGCAGGATTTCTCGTGGTTTCGCTTCCAGTGTTTCTTGTTCTCTTTTGTCTCGCCAGATGGAACCACTCGAGCCGATTGACTGACCTTCGGATTCAGTGACAACAGATTCTGAAAATGTACACGGAGATTTATTTATCGTCTCTTGAAAACATCGCCTCAAAAGCATTCGCCGATTTCTACAAAATGTAAAATCTCCGAAAGACTGATTGATTTGTTGGTTTGCTGCCTGGCTGATTGGTCGAATGAATGACTGACTAACTGAGAAGTCAATGTCAGGAAATTACATACATATATGCATACATACATATATGTATGCATACATACATACATAACATACATACATACATGCATACATACATATATGTATGCATACATACATACATAACATACATACATACATGCATACATACATATATGTATGCATACATACATACATAACATACATACATACATGCATACATACATATATGTATGCATACATACATAACATACATACATACATGCATTCATACATACATACATGCATACATACATACATACATACATACTTACATACATAACATACATACATATATGCATTCATACATACATACATACATACATACATACATACATACATACATACATACATACATACATACATACATGTTCATACATACATACATGTTCACCCTTCCTTTATCACCACCATCAAGACCAATTTTCGTCTCAAGTTTCATGGCTCGGCAACTAACTGCGAGATGCCATTGCACTCGGCGACCAACCTAGCGTATCAAGTGCCAACAAAATGGCTGCTGAGGGTATTTTCCTCCAGGCTTTCTTCGGTTATTGGCTTCTCAAGAGTAGGCCTACTACAGTAGGCCTGCTCTGAACGACAGGTAACACCAATGCTTAATTGCCCAGGTGTGAGCTGCTTATAAACAAACACGAAGTTGCTCATGCGTAACCTATTTGCACCAAATTGTCGGACGAAATATGTTATTCACAAAAGCTTACGTCTTGCATTAGTAAATAGCAATATTATATTTTTTATATATGTGCATTGTATACATATAAATACAGTGTATTTTCATACGAATGCCAAATGCCACATATGCAGCATATTATCCTCCATACTTTTAAAAACATGTCCCATTCGTCGACCCTACTTGCATTTTTCCATCATATATATTGCCACTATATATCTGTAATTAAACAGATAGACGAGTGAATGTATATACAGTATATAACTGTGTGTATATATACAAGGCATATATATAGATGTATGTGTATATATATATATATTGCTATTCGCTCATCTATCGGTTTATACACACATGTATAATAGTAATATATATGATGGAAAAATACAAGTACGGTCGACGAATGGGACATGTTTTCTAAAGTATGGAGCATAATATGCTGCATGTGTGGCATTTGGCATTCGTATGGAAGTATGCTATCGAAACGATCGCTCACGCCAGGGACAAATGTACCCCAAGGCATCGATCACAGAGACGACACAATGGGGGTAATGGTCCACTGGGGGCATTGGTTCCAACCTCCACAAACTGTTCTCACGGGTGACATTGGAAATTATCGCAAAATCTCTCTGCTAAGAAAAGTAATCGTAATCGAGAAATGTCTTCATCGCAAGAAAACCAAGACGCGGGAACTAACCAGTTCGCAGACTCATTCATGGCCTCGCTCGCTGCCCCTTTGAACTCGCCGCTGTAAACATCTCGATCGGCGTGGAAAAGAACGAGGGGTCAAAGGTAACACGGGTGACAGGTCAAGGCGCATGTGCGAGCAAATCTGACAAAGAACTGATGGCTTCTGATCGCTAACCCTGAACTCTGATGTTTAACAATCGCTTAGCTTTACCTCAGTCTTTTAAATAAACACTTAAGTCGACTGAATTTATCAGACTGTGCCTTGCATCTGGCTTGTGTAATCGTAATCGTAATCGTAAACTCGATTTTTACAAAGCCCAACGAAACCTATGTTGTGGGAACAGCTTATTCACAGGCGCTCAGTCAAAACAAAATCGATTGGCACGAAGGGTTTGGTTCCAGGTGAAGATCCAAGAGGCAGGCAGGCAGGCAGGCAGGCAGGCAGGCAGGCAGGCAGGCAGGCAGGCAGGCAGGCAGGCAGGCAGGCAGGCAGGCAGGCAGGCAGGCAGGCAGGCAGGCAGGCAGGCAGGCAGGCAGGCAGGCAGGCAGGCAGGCAGGCAGCTACGGTGGGTGGTGTTTGGGATTGGATCTGCATGATAGACAAGGGAAAGAAGAGGAATCAGGATAGGATCTGTGGAAGAGGAGTGTTTTCAGTTTTGAACGAACTACCTCAGATTGTGTTTCTTCCTACTATCAGGTCGATAGTCATGCTCCGTTGCACTAGACGAATATGAAGAGGTCCTGTGCGGGGAGCCAGCGCATCGCTTGCCTTTTACTTCCCAGCACAGAGGTCGTCCATAAAGTACGTTCTCAAAATGACCAGCCTCCCTTCTTCCCCTTTTCCTGATCTGTCCCTATTTGGCATTACCCTATCACGCCCCGTCCCCTTTGGGGAGTTCTGCACTTCAGCCGAGTACCAAGGCCTAGATTAGGCCATTTCCGGTGGACCTAGCGCGGCTAAAACTGCTACTGGGTAGGGTAGTTTGATTCTGAGGCACCCATCAAAGCCACTCCAATTAGATCCTGTACAGAGCATTCTGTCTACTGCCTAAGTCACCGTTCATTCCGCAGGCTGCATTGAAATGACTACGTACGAAATTCAGACGCGGATGTCCGCTTTGGCCAAGCCCCTTTCCTAGTCCGCATTTGGCTCACCCCTCGCTTCCCCTCATTGCGAACGTGCCTGCCTGCCTGCCTGCCTGCCTGCCTGCCTGCCTGCCTGCCTGCCTGCCTGCCTGCCTGCCTGCCTGCCTGCCTGCCTGCCTGCCTGCCTGCCTGCCTGCCTGCCTGCCTGCCTGACGCCCTACACCTTGACAACCCCTTCTTCCTCTTATCTCTCTCTCCTCTCCAACCCCAAACACCATCCCCCGTAGCTACCAGGCTGTCTCTCCGTCTGACTTTTGGATCTTGACCTAGAACCGAACTCTTTTTTGCCTATCGATTTTGCTTTGACTGAGCGCCTGTGAATAAGCTGGTCCCCGGCGACGTGGCTTTCGTTGGGCGCTGTAGAAATTTCGGAATTACGATTAAGACCCCTTACACCGGTACCAAATTCTGCTGTTCGGTTGTAGAGGCACGCGTGGACAAAAAACTTGCCCAGGGTCGTAACAGAGAATCCGCTGAGCAGGCTCGAAACCGCAACCGTTGGATCACAGACCAAAGGTGCTCACTGGTTAGACCATCGGGCGTTGTTCTGTCTCATATTCTATCGTAATGTATTGATTTGTGGGACGCGGTGGTGTAGTGGTATGGTCGGTGCCTCGCAAACGGAGGGTCGCGGGTTCGAATCTGCCTTTGCGTAGCGACCTTGGACAAGCTGCTCACCCACAATTGTCTGTGAGGAAGGCAACGGGAAACCACTTCATCATCTCATCCCCGGGTGGCATAAAGCCAATGGACCTGCCTTAGGGCAGCGAACTCATCATCATCATCATCATCACCACCACCATCATCATCAGCATCATCAGTATCATCACTATCAGTATCATCCAATATTATCATCATTATCATTGTCATCATTATCATCATCATCATCATCAACATCATCATCATCAACATCATCATCACCCCACTACCACCGTCGCCGTCATCATCATCGTCGTCGTCATCATCATCATCATCAACATCATCAACATCATCATCATCAACATCATCATCATCAACATCATCATCATCAACATCATCATCACCAACATCATCATCATGATCATCATCAACATCATCATCATCAACATCATCATCATCACCCCACCACCACCGTCGCCGTCATCATCATCGTCGTCGTCATCATCATCATCACATTAACTCACCTCGATGTCAACAGGGTCCTGGCTGATCTTTGGATGATTTCCCGAACTCATTGTTCTTATTTGATCTCTTTTGCCAGCGAATAATACGCCGTGACTTCCTTTAAATCCGCTCGGCCAGTTATACGTACACCGAAGACCCGTTAAAACACGCCTCGTTATAAGACAAATTCTGTTATAACACGCTCGGGACATGGGTCCAAAACTATTACAATAATCCAGTTATAATACGGTCTCTTTGTAAGGCTGCGGTCCTTTATATGGCTCCGAAAGACAGCGTTGTATCGAGTTTCTTGGGTAATATTCCCCTACTGAAAGATAATCGCTAAGGAGTTGACTCTGAACCCATTGCCCAACGAAATACATTCACAAAAGATTAAGAAACTAGTGTTCGTCGTTGAATACAGGCGCACAGCTCCAAACAAAATGACACAGTAGCTAGCCGACTGCCGTCTAGACCTCTGACCTTTAAGCGAATATAAATATACACCGTGAGTGGAAAAAAACGACTCCTTACAACTGTGGTTTATATAACTATGAATTATTCATAAATGTAAGTGTATTCAAATAGACTTTAATCTTGGCTTAACGGATAACGATTTTTAAATATTGTACGGTCCCCGTTAAATATGACGCCATTGTGACGTCATTTGTTAAACCGTCGAAGTGCTGACGAACGAAACTCCTGATTTCATATCTCCTGCACTTCTGCCTCCGAACAGACCAGACCTAAATCCTGTAGATTACAAAATCCGGGGAATATTTGCAAGAAAAAGCCTACAGAACAGAAATTCTGAATGTTGGTGAGGTACGTCAGTCGTGGGATGAATTGACGCTCCAATAAGCCTAGAGATTGTTATTGCAAGTTATCATAAAGTTGGCTAGGGGGTCGCTTTTTCCACTCACAGTGTATATATGTTATCCGTGTTGTCGTCTGTTTACCAAGCGCGCAGAAGATAACGCCGAGCCTTTCGACATATTTAGAATTTTATGTGAATCTACACAGTGAACGAAAAAGGAAGATCCACGTCTGTTCACTGACTAATGGAATTTTTTATTCCAGTTTAAGCCAGGCTAGAATAATTTTAGTTCACTGATTACAGATTTTGTATAAGCATAAATTAACCTGCAGTTGTTTGAACGTCCACCTTCGGTCTAAGCATAGGTTCGAATGACTCAACTCGACGTCATTTTAAACAAGGAACTGCTTATAATTTTAAATTTAGATGCTAATACGTTCAAGATTAAAATACTCTTGGTTTTTTTGAAAACTTTCAATGCTTAGATAGTGAATTTAACATTAACAAATGATACTTCGTTTTTCGTTCAAACTGTGTATATTAGGGTTAGATAAAATACGTTGTGCATCCATAGGCACTACCAAACGACGACTAATGTAAAAGGTTTTGTGAATTAAAAAAATGCAACGCCGTTCAAAGTTCATAACAGGCCTACTACAATTTTAGGCCGAATGGATGCCATTAGGTGACTATTTTTAGACCTCACATACGCAGCTATATTAATGCATGAATAGAAAACTCATCATCTATATTTCGAGGGTTCAAAGTTCAAGAGTATTTCGGTTGAAACGCACGTGTAACCATAGGAATCCACTAACAAGACTTGCATTGATACTCATTTACCGACCACGGAGACATGGAGGACTGAGTTGGCACCAGGCGGTCTGACGCTCAAGGGCTGTAAGCAATTCAAGTACCTACCACTCGGCGTTGATTAGGGTCGCTGTGCCTGCCAGCGTCGTATCCACAGTGCCAAGCTGCTATCTTATTATACATACAGGGCTACAGGTTTTTTATAGGCCCTCTTGTTTTTAATGATGCGCTTGTGAATTCACGTAGGCCTATGATCATGAGTACTTGAGTACACACTTGAGCCGTGTCTCTGTGTCTACCACTGTGTCTCTCATCGTGTCTGTCTCTGTCTTTGTTTCTCTATATCTCTACCTCTGTCTGTCTGTCTGTCTGTCTGTCTATCTGTCTGTCTGTCTGTCTGTCTGTCTGTCTGTCTGTCTGTCTGTCTGTCTGTCTGTCTGTCTGTCTGTCTGTCTGTCTGTCTGTCTATTTCTCACACACTCTCGCATTCTATCTCTTTCCCTTTCTTTCTCTCCCTATCTCTATCTCGCTCGCTCTCTCTTTCTCTATGTCTCTCTGTCTCTTTTCCTACCTCTTTCTCTCTATTTATTCCGCTGTAGCAAAATCGGACAGATGAGGAAATTTTCGCAGCTCAGACAAATAGTTCGTGTCAACCGTAGAACAAGACCCAGTCCCCATTCGGGTCAAAAGGTCATGTCGACTCTGGTTCTCTGCTTTTGGAGTCGTACTGATATAGCGCAGAGTCCTGGGTTTCGTCCATGAGATCCAAATACATACTTCTACACATATAAATACACACATATGTAGCAAACAATTTTAGTAGGGAGGGTTAATATCCGCTTTAAAACTAACGGCTGGCAACCACAAACACTAGTCTTGCTAAAACAAGTAGTCTATAATAATAATAATAATAATAATAATAATAATAATAATAATATTATTATTATTAATATTAATATTAATAATAAGAATAATAGTATTAGTAATAATAATAATAATACCAACAACAAAAACAACAATAGTAATAGTAATAGTAGTAGTAGAAGTAGTAGTAGTAGTAGTAGTAGTAGTAGTAGTAGTAGTAGTAGTAGTAGTAGTAGTAGTAGTAGTAGTAGTAGTAGTAGTAGTAATAATATTATTATTATTATTATTAGGTGCCACAGAAACCCATCTATGAAATACAATACAACGAAATACAATACAACGCAATAATATATAATACAAATAGGACTTAAATATAATATTATATAATAAAAAGCAATGAAATACAAATGCAATACAATATAATACAAATATGGCTAAAATATAATATAACACAAATGCAATACAATATAATAAAATATAACACAAATGCAATACACTGATATATCATACAATACAATACAACAGAACCAGTCGACTAGGAGGACCTCGCACAGAAGTAGACACACTGAATCAGTGCGAGTAGCAATCCAGCGATTGCGAGCAACAAGGGGTTGGGTCTCCCCTGCCCCAGTCGAAAGTCACCCACGTCCGCGCGGGGAGTTTTATAGCGCCAGACTTCGGTGGCGTTGTCCTCGTCGTCGTTGCTATTGTCATTACCCTTATTATCGTCCAACACTAACGATGGTACGACGTCCGCGCGATTGCTGACGTCATATGGATCACGTGACAGTTGTGGTCGCCGGAAACGGGCGAATTCGGCGAGCGGAACGAGTTGGTTCTGGAGAATTCTACGCTTCGATGACTCGTCACAGTTGACTGCGTCGACGAGGTAAATAGTGTGACGTGGCACGGCAAGAAAGAACCAGCAGAAGATCTCGACGCTGTGCCGAACGCCTGGCATAACACTTCCGGTTACGACGAGAAGGTCGCTAGGCGGCAGCAGCAGCGACGATTCGAGGCACTCGAAAGAAGAAGCTTCCGTTTTGTTGGCCGGACATCCGGTCAGCGTCAGACGAAACCGCGTCGGCGTTTCCGCTTCCGCCAGTTGACCGACGCACTCGCTTCCGTCGCGGAAGGTCACGTGGTAGGTCTTCATCTCGGCCGGTAGGTGGCAGTTGACGGACGCGTGTTTGTTTTTGGCGTACAGCAAGCGGAAGTGTTGCGGCCGGAAGTGACCGTCATCCTGTTCCGGTTCGTCGTCGGGCGGGAAACTGAAACCGCGGCAGTCGATTGGCTCCGACGGCGATGACGTCAACGGCCAGCTCGTTGATTGGCTGAGCTTGAAGAACATAACGGAAGTGGACTTCTTGAGGATGCGCGCGCAGGTGTAGCGCGGCCGACATCCGTCCTTAAATTCGGACACGAGCAACTGGTCCGTTAGGAATTTGTTGGCGACGTTTTTTCCCACCGGAAGCTGCCACTCGATGCAGTAGAATCGCTCGACCACGTGACCGAAAGTCACGGTGACTGAGGTCGCGTCTATTTCGACTGACATCCGGTTTCGACCTTCCGCTCCGTCGTCCCAGTGGTCTCTGATTTCCGGCGGAAGTTGGCAGATCGTCGGTCGTGTGGCGTTGCAGATGTTACACGCGCGCGGGCAACGTAGCGCCATCTCGGGACCCGATTTGCACGGATCGCGCCAGATGGAGCAGACGTCATCGTCGTCGACGCACAGTGACGTCACCGGAATTGCAGTGTCGCGAACGACGTCCAACCGGAAGTAGTTGCCCGACGTTTTGATGACGTCGGCGGTATCGGCGACCAGGTCCGTCAGAAGGTAAGCAGTGACGCTGTCCTCGACGACCATCGGAAAGCGGAGCATCCAAATGTAGTCCAGACGATCGTGACGAAGGATCGTGAACGTGTGAGGTCCCTCGGTCCAGCTGGCGATGCAGAGGACCCTCTGGACGACGTACATGTAGAGACTTTCCGGAAGACAGCCGGCGTACCGGAAGTAGAAGTACATCCCGTCGCCTTGGAAACAGTCGCTCTCGATTCGGATTTCCCCCCGGAACCCGTCGCAGAGACGTTGCTTTGAGCCGCGGTCGAAGATTCTTACGCTGAATCCGCCCCTCAGGGAACATGGTACGCCTCCTCCCGGGCCAACCTGGTTGACCAGGACCCAGGGGTCAAGGACAAGGACCTCGTCTAGACATGCGGTGACGTTCAGCCGGTCGCTCGGAGCACTGGACCGCATCTGGACGACGATGGGGGACCTTCGAAGGAACTGGATACAGAGATACTGGGTCCTCGGCCGCCCACGTTCCTCCTGCCCCACAAGGTACCGATCACCGTCGAAGATCTTCATACATATCAACGTTCTGAGTACCGTATTGTTGCCCGGGTTCGTCAGGCGAATCAAATTCCTCTCGGCAGCCATCTTGAATTCGTATTCAGTGTTCTGTTCCTTGATGCGTCCGCGCCAAACGCCTCGCTTCCTGTACTCGTCAACTTCCGCTTCCGTCAGGTTCCCACTTCCGGCCGGACCTTTCGCGTTTCCGGTTCCGGTAATCGTGCCCAGCTGAAGCGCGGCGTTCAGAGTCGTCTGCAGGAAGGATGGAAATTCGCAACAGGTGCACAAGTTCCAGGAGAACCTCGCGAAGAACGCGAGACAGATGAGGTTCGACGCCGTTCTGACAGGTGCGCTGATTAGAGTTGGCATCGTCGCAGAACCTGCCATCACTTCACCGGGTCCGGAAGCTGACGCCGAAGACTTAAAAGCGACTAAACATTTACATCAGCTGCTATCGGGAATTTATACATCACCTTTTTGAGAATTTCTATAGCACCTTTTGGGGATTTCTTCTAGCGAGAATTTATGTAGCGCATTGTGGGAAACTCTCATAGTCGTATGCACATTCTTGTCGGTTGAGACATCAGACAGACTGAAAGAGCTTTGTCTCTAGCAGGAGCTGTGTGTCTCTATCTCGGCGGCGCGGGTAATACATTGGTGTCCGATCTGGTGGCGATAATTGATGTTGTTGCTATAACCCGCGTAGCAAAGAAAATCTAAGGGGAAAACAGAACGAAAACCTTTTAAGAGTCAGTCATAAAGCAGTGCCGTAAATGTTACGCGTTCAGTGCAGCCATCATAAGCTCACTTCTACGCTTCTGCACTTTCCCTGAGAGCTCTAGATGCTTCAACGACAAACACTCCTCTTCCACAAATCCTATCCTGGTTTTTCCTCTTCCCCTTTTCTCCCTTTCCCTTCCAATTCAAAACACCATCCACCGCTGCCGTCTGACTGTCTGACTCTTGGATCTTGACCTGGAACCGAACCATTCCTGCCTAACGATTTTGTTTTGACTGAGCGCCTGTGAATAAGCTAGTTCCGGCGACTTAGCTTTCGTTGGGCGCTGTAGAAATCTTGAGTAAGATTACGATTACGATTACGATCCAAAGATAACGGTCATAAAAATCCTGCTGTCGGGTGGTCAAAACACCAAGCAACCTTTCTACCGCATTCTCGGTGTTTTAGGGTAAGAATCTCTCCTCCAACAACAACAATCAGGCAATAACTCCAAAAAATTAGCAACTAGGCAAATGAAGAAACTAATTAATACATTTTTATAAACAAAGAGACGTGAATCAGTAAGAAATGTTGTGTGCGATCCTGTGCCAATATCTTAGAAAATCTCAGTTGTCGCAGTCGGCGACGATTTTAACATTTTTGTCAGCATGAAGATTATTATGATGATGATAATAAAGACGATGATGATGATGACGATGACGACGACGATGATGATGATGATGATAATAATAATAAATATATTCCTCTTGTCCTCTTCGCCGTCTTATCGACTTCGATAATCCTTCTTCTGGTGCCAAAAACTAGATCAAGAACGACCATGATCCTATTTGGCATCGAGACATGAGCAACTACCCTCCTCGCAACGACATATCATCCCTCTTTTAGACACACCTACGTCCCTATATATATATATATATATATATATATATATATATATATATATATATCACCCTATTTTTATGTATTTTGCGATATAAATACATAATATATATATATACAGATATATAGTTTCTTTACTACAATTCAACACATATTATAGTCATTTATAGATATATTTTGTTCTTCTTCTTCTACTTCTTCTACTTTTTCTTCTACTTCTATTTCTTCTTCTTCTTCTTCGCGTTTTTCTTCCTTCTTCTTCTTCTTCTTCTTCTTCTTCTTCTTCTTCTTCTTCTTCTTCTTCTTCTTCTTCTTCTTCTTCTTCTTCTTCTTCTTCTTCTTCTTCTTCTTCTTCTTCTTCTTCTTCTTCTTCTTCTTCTTCTTCTTCTTCTTCTTCTTCTTCTTCTTCTTCTTCTTCTTCTTCTTCTTCTTCTTCTTCTTCTTCTTCTTCTTCTTCTTCTTCTTCTTCTTCTTCCAATTAGGTTGCGTTACTCATATTTGACAAATTACAGAACAGTTCATATGTATATATATATATATTCTTTCTGCCATTTAAATACTATATAACACATACACATATACATATATATATGCATAGCGGTGTTATGTGTGTATATATATATACATAGTAGATATGCATATGTATATATATATACATATATATATGCATAGCGGTGTTATGTTTATTGTCAGTAAGAGCCAGATCTTTGACGTTTTTATGCTGGCGTTAATTGTCCCCGTGATACATTGGAGATCACGTGACACATACAGTGGAAATCACGTGATACATATAACTTTTGTTGGAAGTGTACGTTCTTCTGTTTCGATATGTACACACTATACATGAGTACATCAATAATGTCTAGTGAATGACAATCTTCAAATATGTACATGTGTATGTATATATATATATATATTTATTTATGGAAATTTGGACGTATGTATGTATGTGTGTATTGTGAAGCAAGTGTGTATGTAGGCCTATGTATGTGTGTATGTATATATGTGCGTATGTGTGCATGGATGCATATATGTGTATGTATGTATGTATGTATTTATGCATGTATGGATGTATATATGTGTGTATGTATGCACACATATGTATTGACGTATGTATGTGTGTATGGATAAATATTGTCACGTGAATGTATGTGTGTATGTATGGATAAATATATGTATGTACGTATGTGTGTGTTCCTTTCAAAGATAACAGCCGACATGAGGCCGTCCTGCCTGGCGAGAGGCCACAGAGTGAGTGCTTTACTACTACCGCTCGTGTGATCCAAATTATCTCCCTCTGAGATATAGTTTCCTTCCACATATATATCGCTTGTGTGTATGTCTCAGGAGATAAATAATTTTCCCTGGATACATTTGACTCCAGTCTCCTATCTTTTCCTCTGTCTCACATTTTCTCTCGTTGAAGATGCATTCTTCCCAAAATAACCTTCGATCTGGCTATGGGTCTTTTCTCGAATTCCACGCTATATACAAAAAGAGAGAGAAAGAGAGAGAGATCATTATGATGATGCAGGCTTTGCGTGTTAATGTTTTGAGTGTAGAGTTATGTCGAGTTTCTTGAGTGGCAGTTGATCGCATTTGGTTAGCATTGGGGAGGAGAAATGGGAGGAGAAGGACGAGGAATGGAAGGAGGAGGAAGAAGAGTAGTTTGGAAGCGGAGGAGTGGGAGAAGAAGGAGGAGAAGGAGGAGGAGGAGGAGGAGGAGAAGGAGATGGAGGAGGAGGAGGAAGGGAACAAGGAGGAGAACGAGGAGGAGAACGAGGAGGAGAACAAGGAGGAGGAGGAGAACGAGGAGGAGGAGGACGAGGAGAAGGAGAAGGAGGAGGAGGAAAAGGAGGAGAACGAGGAGGAGGAGGAGAACGAGGAGAAGAACGAGGAGGAGAACGAGGAGGAGGAAGAGAACGAGGAGGAGGAGAATGAGGAGGAGGAGAACGAGGAGGAGGAGGAGGGGAACGAGGAGGAGAACGAGGAGGAGAACGAGGAGGAAAACGAGGAGAAGAACGAGGAGGAGAACAAGGAGGAGGAGGAGAACGAGGAGGAGGAGGACGAGGAGAAGGAGAAGGAGGAGGAGGAAGAGGAAGAGAACGAGGAGGAGAAGAAGGAAGAGGAGGAGGAGAAGAAGGAGGAGGAGGTGTATAAAGAACAAGAAGCAGAGGATGAGGAACAGCATCAAAAATGAAGTGGTCAAGTAAACAGGAGGAGTAGAGGATGAGCTACGACAGAGGATGCAATGATGAAGAGTTCGGGCGGAGGAATAACAGGCAGAGCCGACAAGAGAGGATGACAGGAAAATTTTTACTACCACACGCAAATGGAAAGAACAGGCGGAAGGCATCGGAAAAGGAAAAACCAGGCACTGGAAATGGGAAGGAGGGAGGCACTGGAAAGAAAAGAAGGAGGATCAGGGAGGGTGAGGAGATGAAGGGACAGCGGGCGCCATGGAGGGGCCTGGTTTCGACCAGATTAAGAGGCCCCTCCATCGCTGACTGAGCGGGGAGTGAACTATGGCATCAGCGCCGAGAACAGACTGGCCGCTGGATGGCATTTCAGGAGGGACGGGAGGAGGAGGAAGAGGAGAGGAGGAAGAGGAGAGGATAAAGAGGAAGAGAGGTAAAGGAGAAGAAGGATTGGGGTGAGGAGAGGAGGAAGAGGAGATGGAAGATGAGAAGAAGGCTGAAGAGAAGGCCCCGGAGGAGAAGTAAGATGAGGAGAGGAGCACGAGAAAGGAGAAGAGGAGAGTATTAAGAGGAAGAGAGGAAAGGAGTAGGAGAAGAAGGATTGGGGCAAGAAGAGGAGGAATAGGAGCTGGAGGAGGAGATGAAAGGCAGAAGAGGAGGCGCAGCAGGAGGAAGAGGAGGAGAAGTAAGACGAGAAAGGAGGAGGAGGAAGACGAGGAGAAGAGGAGGAGGAGGACGAGATGAAGAGAACGAGGAGGAGGAGAAAGAGGAGGAAGCGGAGAAGGAGGAGCAGGAAGAGGAAGAGAAAAATAAGAAGGATGTCTATGGATGTATGTATGTATTTATGAATATATATGTATGTATGTAGGTATGCATGTATGTAGGTATGTATGCATATATGTATGTATGTATGTTTGTATGTATGTATGTATGCATGTGTGTATGTTTGTTTGTTTGTTTGTTTGTTTGTTTGTTTGTTTGTTTGTTTGTTTGTTTGTTTGTTTCCAAGAAAGATAAAAAGTAGGAAGATGAGGAGAGAAGAACTAAAGAGAAGGATGAGATGGCAGAGGAGGAGGAGGCGACTTCTGTCCGGCCGGAGGATACGGAGACAGAGCAGGGAAGTCGACACTGTTGCTTGAATGAGGGGTAGTAATTGGGGTGGAATTGGCCGACGAGAAGGACGCAGACATTGAGCGGGGGAGACTTACAAACTGAAAAGACACTGATAGATAGACAGAAGAGTGAAGAGGAGGACTATACAGAGAGACAGACAGACAAACTGGCAGGCAGACAGACATGGAGATGGACAAAAAAGAAGGCTAAAACAGGGAGGCTGACACAGACAGACAGGCAGACAGCCAGACAGACATGGAGATGGTAGGCTGAAACAGGAAGGCTGACACAGACAGGCAGGCAGAAATACACACAAACCAACACACACACAGACAAACAAACAGACAATCAGACAGACAGACATGTGATGGACAAATAGGGAGGCAGTCAGAAAGAGACAGACACACAGCGTCATAGAAGCGGACACAAGGACAGACATAAAGACAGTTGTCACTATTGATCGAGAGAGATACAAGCAGACATAGGCAGCGATACAGACGACGATACAGCGAAACAGACAGGCAATGAGGTAACTCACAGAAACGGGTAAAAGGTCACGAACAATTGATAAACGTAAATACGCAGAGACTCGCTAAACAGCGATACAGCGAGGGGAAGAGAGACAAGCAGAGAGACAAACAGACAGACAAACAGACAGACAAACAGACAGAGACAGAGAGATGCAGACACAGACAGGATTAAACACAGAACGACAGACAAAGAAGAAGATAGATAGATAGATAGACAGACAGACAGACAGAGAAGAAGAAAGACAGACAGACAGAGGTGAAGATAGACAGAGAAAAAGACAGGCAGAGAAGAAGAAGGAAAGACAGACAGACAGACAGACAGGCCTACAGGAGTGAAGAAAAGACAGAGTATAAGACAAAACAGACAAGGATACAAAGAGGAACAAAGACAGACAAGCAGAGAGAGAGAGAGAGAGAAAGAGAGAAATAGGGAGAGAGACAGAAAGAGAAAGATAGAGAGAGAGCAAGAGAAAAAGAGAGGATTAAGGACAGACATAGATGAAGATAGAGAGACAGGCAGACAGGCAGAGAAGAAGACAGACAGACAGACACAGTGAAAGCAAGACAGACAGGCCAACAGAAACGAAGAAGAGACACAGAGTTGGAGACAAAACAGACAAAGATCCAAAGAGGAACAAAGACAGACAATCAGACAGACATCAAGAAACGCATCTACATCTTTATCTCAGCATCCAGACGAGATGCTCGGAATTCTATCGCATCACTGACGTCAGTCCTGCTTCCTCCTCCTCCAAAGAAGCTGTAATCAGACGCCGCTAAAAATTGAATTTGGCTTCAGAGGCTGAGCACAGAAGCTGACAGCTCGCCGCATCTTGCCAAGATGCGACAAGAAGGCCGAGCGGACGAGTGCTCGCTTTGTAACTCGAGCGTCCGGGTTCGAGTAACAAATCTGTCGGTGATTAGGGTAATGGGCAGATGGAGCTGTGCGACAGTTGCAAATGGTCGGATGAGGTTTGGTGGGGCGTGGGCAGAGAGTCTCTATATAAATATATTCACTTCATATACAGATATATATATATGTATATATTATATACATTCTATATTTAGAAGAATCACTTCATATATATAAATATATATAAATTCTATATTTAGAAGAATCACATCATATATAAAAATATATATAAATTCTATATTTAGAAGAATCGTAATCATAAGAGTCTCTATATAAATATATTCACTTCATATACAGATATATATTTATATATTATATACATTCTATATTTAGAAGAATCACTTCAAATACATATATATATATTATACATTCTATATTTATATTAATCACTTCATATACAAACATATAAATATATATATTGTACATTCTATATTTAGAAGAATCGTAATCGTAAGCTCGAGATTTCTACAGCGCCAAACAATAGCTAAGTAGCGGGAACCAGCTTATTCGCAGGCGCTCAGTCAAAACAAAACCGACAGGCAGGAAGTGTTCGGTTCCAGGTTAAGAAGCAAGAGCCAGAAGTGCAATTCCATAAGCTAGCCGCGAAATATGAAATGTTGGCGACTTCCTAATTTTAGCCTCAGCATATGAAGACGTAATAATCATAATTCCCGAATTGCAAACTCGAGATCGTGTTTTAAATCACTTGTTAAGAGTAACTACTTTTCCCTGGTTTTTGAACCATTCCATCTTGGCCCCTATAGTGACAATGCCCTTTACAAAAGTTCAGAAAGGTCACCCTCAACGCATAAAGTTTTCGCTAGAGAGACAGACAGCGTAGAACAAAAACTTTATATCGGATGGCGAACACAAAGACGCCATACGTTTCATAATTGCGTCGGATTAATTAAGCTTCTGGGTGGTCGGCGTTTGATCCGTGCCGCCCCTTGATTTCAATTTTAGATTTTTCTGTGGCGCTCAGTTCAAAAGCCAGAACCCGGATCTGATCGAAATGAAGACAACGGTGGTTGGACACTGTGCTGTTCAAGACAATGGATTGCTATCATTTATTCCCAGGATGAAGCGTATAGCGAGGGGTGCAGGCGAGGAGGGATACCGACAGGGATGCAGGGAGGTGGACAGTCAGGCAGGGAGGTAGACAGGCAGAGATACATGGAGGGAGGCAGAGAGGCAGGCAGAAAGGAAGGCAGAATGAGAAGGATGGTCGCTTTATTGTTTCGATAAGCAAAACATTCCCAAGGGTTGAGACGTCGCCATCTAAATACTAGAATCTATTTAAGTCTTCATGGCTGCGAGGAAAACAAGTGGCAGAAAGATAGACAGAGGAAGAAGCACACATCTAAACATTATACGGACAGGCAAGATAGATAGATAGACAGATGTGATAGATAGACGGACAGTAAGATATTTTTTACCCGAGGTATCTTATTATTATTATTATTATTATTATTATTATTATTATTATTATTATTATTATTGTTATTATTATTATTATTATTATTATTATTATTATTGTTATTATTATTATAATTTTATTATTATTATTATTATTAATTTATTACATAATTACTATTATAATAGGCGTCAGAAACGACTTCCGTCAGAAACGACTTCCGTCAGAAGCGACTTATTATTATTATTATTATTATTATTATTATTATTATTATTATTATTATTATTATTATTATTATTATTAAATAATCTCTGCTAGATTCTAGTATTTAGATGGCGACGTCTCTCAACCCTTGGGAATGTTTTGCTTATCGAAACAATAAAGCGACCATCCTTCTCATTCTGCCTTCCTTTCTGCCTGCCTCTCTGCCTCCCTCCATGTATCTCTAATTATTATTATTATTATTATTATAAAATAATCTTCTGCCAGCGTTATTCAATGGACCGCGAGGACATCCGGTACGAATCGACAGACAGACAGACAGACAGACAGACATACAGACAAACAAAGGCAAGGGAAAAAGAAGGGAGGGAGGAGGCAGAAACATAGACAGCAACAAAGACAGAAGAAGAGATGGCGACTAAGATAAATAGAAAGACAGAGGCGAAGAAAGAGAGTCAAAAGTAGATAGTCAGAAGCTTAGACAGAGAGCGACAGAGACAAAGTCAGAGATACAGACACAGGCGAAGAGAGAGAGTCAGAGATACAGACAGAGGCGAAGACAGAGAGTCAGAGATACAGACAGAGGCGAAGAGAGGAAGATTCAGAGAGAAAGGTGACGAAAGGGACAAATGATGAGCCGAAGAGGGGGAGGCAGAGATGGGTTGAGTTAGAGAGGAGATATGGCCCTATTACCATTCGAAATGACCGACTCCGTTAAATCAATTCTACCACGAAAATCAAATAGATACGTTGGGGGTCTCTCTCGCTCTCGCTCTCTCTCTGTCTCGCTCTCTCTCTCCTCTCTCTCTCTCTCTCTCTCTCTCTCTCTCTCTCTCTCTCTCTCTCTGTCTATCTACCTACCTATCTATCTATCTATAACTCTCTATCTGTATGTCTCTGTCTCTCTCAGATAGATACATTGTCTGTCTGTCTGTCTGTCTGTCTGTCTGTCTGTCTGTCTATCTATCTATCTATCTATCTATCTATCTATCTCTGTATGCCTGTCTCTGTTTCTCTCAGATAGATACTTTGTCTGTCTGTCTGCCTGTCTGTGTCTGTCATTCTATCTGTCATTCAGTCAGTCAGTCTGTTTGTCTGTCTGTCTGTCTGTCTGTCTTTCTGTAACTCCTCTCTACCCCATGTTTGTCTCATCTGCTCATTTCCCGGACGTCTGTACACACTATCTGTCTTTGTCTTGTTGGATTGATCTTCTGGATGTTGACCTGACTGCGACTTAGGTTTGGTGCGCCATCGGTTAATACCAAGTGCATTAGACGCCTGCGTGATAGAAGTTATTAATTAATTAGCTAACTATACAGTACCTTTGAGTTGTGAAAAACTGAGAAGCACGCTGCTGCGTCTGATACCTCTTCCCACTTCTGACTTATGTATTCTGCTAAGCGAAAAGCGGGCAGTTGTCTTTCAATTCAGTTCGAGTCTGTACGCTGATGTTAGTTGAGTCCGCTCCCGATCTGTGTACCATGCTTTGATACTGGTAGCCTGCTTTAGATGCTTTTAAATCGTGTACACTGCTCTTGAACTGTGTAGAGTGATTTTAAAAGTTCCCACTGCTTTTAGAGCATGTACACTGCTTTTAAATCGTGTACACTGCTTTTAAATCGTGTACACTGCTTTTAAATCGTGTACACTGCTTTTAATCACGTCCACTGCTTTTAAATCCTGTCCACTGCTTTTAAATTGTGTACACTGCTTTTAAATCCTGTCCACTGCTTTTAAAATCGTGTACACTGCTTTTGACACATGCACTGCTTCTTATAACTGCTTCTAATCCCGGTACACTGCTTTTAAGTAGCTTAAACTTCTTCTAAACCTGCTTCTAAATAGCGCGCACTTCTAAGGCACGTACCCTGATTCTAGGCTGCGTACACTGCTTCCAAGTCGTGTATACTGCTTCTAAGTCGCGAACACTGCTTCTAAGTTGCGCACACTGTTTCCAAGTCGTGTGTACTGCTTCTAAGTCACGAACACTGATTCTAAGTTGCGTACTCTGTTTTCAAGTGTATACTGCTTCTAAGTCACGAACGCAGAGCTGCTGAGTTAGTGCAGCTGTTAAGACTGGTCGCAGCGACTGGCAGTAGATGGCAGCAGTTGCGAGCATCGTCGAGAGCGATGCCACTGCCCGTGAATCTTGCGACCACGGAACAACGAAAAGCCGAACTCCAGGAATAAACCGTCATAAGACAACGACCGGATAAACGACTTTGCCGACAGCCACCGATAGAAACATCCATTCTCTGTGTGTCTGTCTGTGTGTCTGTCTGTCTGTGTGTCTGTCTGTCTGTAAATGTGTGTCTGTAAATTTGTGTCTGTAAATGTGTGTGTGTTTGTGTGTGTAATTATGTTAAAGGTTCATATAGCGTCAGCTGAGAAAGACATACATATCAATAAATACATCTATATTGTGATGTGCGATTTCTTATTCTGTTATCAAATAATTAGAAGAGTGTTGAGAGATGATAGAGAAATCGGTTGACAGGCAGAGAGATTAATAAATTGGTGGGTGGTTGGGTGAACGAGCCGGTGGATGTGTGAGTGGATGATCGGATGGATGGATAGATAGATAGATGGGTGGGTGGGGGACAGATGGATGGGTGGATGGATGTGTTAGTGGATAGATGAATGGATGGACGTGTGGGTTGATGAATGGATGAATGGGAGGTGTGGATGGATGGATGGACGGACGGACGGATGGACGGATGGATGGATAGACCCCGGATGGGCGGGCGGACGGACGGACGGGTAGAAGGAAAATCAGAAAAACAAAGAAACGAAGGAAAAATAAATAAATAAATAGAAATTCAATTAAATAAAATAGGAAGAACGGTTAATAAGTAATAAATCTCCATGCAAAAAGTGCTAAAACTGTTCGCTTCACGTCCTATATTGTATTGAAACCGGTTTACGTCTTTCCAGGAAGCCGCTGATGTCAAACCCAGTTACGGTTTTAAGTCCAAACCATTTGCCTATAGCTTAGCGCCAGTTAACGCTCGGCTCAGCTGACAGATGTCGCCAGCATAGACGACGGAGCCTCACCCTAGACGATGCATCGCAAGAGGCATCAGTCGGAGTGTCTAATCAAAGTCGATTGGCTCCGTAGGGTAGACCTAGTGTGTCGAACCGCGGTGGCCTGTTGGACAGCCCAAATGGGGGAAACTGGCCAGAGCCGGTCAGAGCGGGTCTTTTTTCGTCCGAGGAGTCATTTCGTAAAAAGCCGTGTCGGATTTAGAAGAAAAACCAAAAATTAAAAGTAAGTAAGTAAGTAAGTATATTCTTTATTAACCAATAGCTAATCGCACATCGGTTTACAAGTATTTAAGAACACAAGAAAACTTAAACTTTGAAAAGTTCTGGTGCTGTATTCAAATACATTCAGATCAAATAATTTTGTATGTAATGAAGTAAACATTGATTTTTTAAATTGTCATTTACGTTTCCTGCTCAAAGAAACACTGACGTTTGTAAGTAAACATTTATAGGTATTGAAATATATTAATAAAATGAAATAAAAGCTAGTAGGCCCTATATTTTAAAAATTAAATTTACCAGTGTATTCGAAGAATTCTTGAAGAATTAAACATACTAAAATTTGATTTATTCAAATAAGCTGATGCACTAAAAATTAATAATTTTTATAATGAAATAAAGTTGAGACATTTAAATAAATTGCAACATATTTAAATAAATGAGCGTATTTATGTATTCAAGCTACCCTTGATAAAATCAAATATGCTACGCAGAATAATAAACCCCGAATCGTAAACCCGAGAGATTTCTACAGCGCCCAACGAAAGCCATGTCACGGGGACAAGCTTATTCACAGGCGCTTAGTCAAAATAAAATCGATAGGCAAGTGCTCGGTTCCAGGTCAAGATCCAAGAGTCAGCTAGAGAGACAGCGTGGCAGCTACGGTGGGTATATGTTTGGGATTTGGAGTTGATAAGGTGACCCATAAACAGACAATCTTTTCTTGTTTACAATACCACATGAACTGACATCTACGTGTACAGGAGTGTGTCTAGTTGTTCCAGCCATTACGTGCTGCTAATCGTGCCAAGCTGGTTCAACTTCATCAGTCAACACGGAAGAAATGTCAAGACCTAGGTCACAGGAGGAATTCCCCAACGGGGGAATTACCCTCACGAAAATTCCATACAAGCATTCGATCAATTATGCACTGCATCGACCAATCTATCTATCGATCAACCAATCGATCAATCATCGAACAAATCATTTATTTCAATTTGGAAAATTCGATTTTTTTATCTGCATCAAATCCAAAATGCATGACGATTAGAGTTTCAGTTGCAGGGTAATGGATGGATGGATGGTCAGTTGCAGGGTAATGGATGGATGGATGGATGGATGGATGAATGGATAGTGGTAATGTAGCCTAGTCGGCAATCGATCGTCGAGCTCACTCTCAACATTGACAAAAATCACTCAATGACAAAATGACTCACTGGCCCAAATGACTCCCTCTTCTAAAAGACATATTCACCAAAATGACTCATTGACTTACACGACTATTCAGCCCAAATGACACGTAGACCCAAATGACTCATCAACCCAAATGACTCATTAATTCAAGTGACCAATAGAACCCAATGACCCACTGACCCAAAAGACTCATTAATTCACATGACCAGTGACCCCAATTACCCTGCCCTAAATGACTCATCAACCCAAATGACTCATCAATTAAAATGATCAATTGAACCCAATGACCCACTGACCCAGATATGGTCTAATAAATACTCATATGCCAAACTGTCCTAAATATCTCGCGTCGGCAGACACTTTCTACCGATGGCAACCGAACTCCTAACACGTCACCAGAAGCCGCTAGAGTCATCAGAAGACGTCCATTAACTTCAATCTTCTTTCATCTGCCTCCGATTTTAGCCGCTGATCCTCAGAATTATCGACAGCGTCAGGTAACAAATGTGTTTCTAATGAAAGGGTCTCAGCGGAGGTTACAGAGACTAATTAATCCCATATCGTATTAACTGCCCACGGGTAGGTAGACACAGGAAACATGTAAATGTAAAATGTATATGTACACGGTTTTATATAGCGACCGTATGGCCTCGACCCTGCTCATTTTTCAATGAATTTATCGGGTGAGATCCTTCACCATCGCTGCCTGGTTGAATGGGTACAACGCCATTTAAGGTCCCCGTGTACGGACGCGCGATTTAAAGGCGTCTAAGCACAACCTAATATTTGTAAAACGTAAATGTAATTGTTATTCTCTAGAGACCGTATGGCCTCGACCATGCGAATTTTTCAGTGAATTAATGGGGTGAGGTCCTTCACCCTGCCCGTTTGAATGGGTGCCGCGCCATTTAAGGTCTCCGTGTATAGACCGTACTACCCCGAGATTCAAATCTCTTAAATAAACCACGATCGGGTTGCGACCCTCACACACAGAGGCGCCTTGGCATACGCGTTTACCGATGTAGCTAACAGACTCGTGCATGGAGTACTGCCAGAATGTGGCGCCCCTCTAGCAATGCTCATGCCCGCCAACGCAAGCAGTTCTGAAGGCCTCACTGGATGGACCCAGGGCAGTAGCAAACGTACAGAGAATGAGGCCTTAACCGGGGTGTAGTGAAAAGTTGTAAAAACAATGAGGATTTTAGGGTTTTGCATATTGTAGATTGTATTACGTCCGACAATTTAGCTATTGTGTTTATGTAATTAATTTGCACGGAACACTGGGGAACAGTGGGATGTAATTAACGAGAGGCGGATAGGACGCCCGTAGTTGACAGGTAGAAGTAAACGAGAGAGAGGGAGAGTGAGAGAATGAGAGAGAGAGAGAAAGGCGGAGCAGAGGGATGCTGATCGGATGGCGAAAGGGAGAATTTGGGTGATTGACAGATGAAGGGGAAAGTTAAGGAAGGGTGCGAAGCGAAGAAGGCATTCGCTAAACAACGGTCGAAAGAGGCGTTAGGTTCCGGAGAACAGAAGAAAGATAATAAACCTGTATCTCTTAAACGGACCTCGCTAGACTAAATAGGCCGATGCGAATCATAGACTCTGAGTTTGCTGAATTTGTTGTAAATACGGTGTAAATACGTGTAATATACGTGCGAAAGAAAGAATCGGTGTTGTCTCTGTACGGTCGGACTGATCCATTCACGAACCCGCGTGCTGTTAAAGGCCTAAAGTCCCCCGAAGATAAAGCCATATCAATAGCACCGCTCGCCACCATATCCTGAAAGGAGACTTGTGTTCACCAGCGATCCATCGCATCGCAGGACCCACAAGCAAAAACATTTCTTTCAGTACATTGTGACAGTGAAGGACTTGATTCGTGTGTCAACGGATACCTACAACGTGACGCCGACATCTAAAGGATTCGACCGATGTGCTGAGACGAACTAAGCCGAGAAGAACAACCAAGGGAACAACCGTTGCAGCAAAACAACTACCATTTCAGCAACCAAAGGAGGAGTCTGGAGAAGCCAGCAACAAGTGACGCAGTGTAACGGAGGTCGGAGCTCAACAAGAAATCAATTTCCAGCGGATGCGGCTGTTTCCCCAAAACTACACATTCGACAAATCTGGAACGAAATCTGGTGAGCGCATTCCGAGTCGTTAATAACTGATCATTCGTCATTTTGTTCTGTGTTTCAGAGAAGCACTTGACTTGTGATTTTGAGAGTGTGAATGCAGAAGCTGTAAACCTATTACTATTACTGTTACGTGATATAATTGCATTATCTTATTGTGTCTGTTGGTATACGTGAAACTTATAGAGATTTGTCATTTATCGTACTGTATTAACTGGAAGAATTTTATATTGAAATGTTTGACAAAATGAAAAAGAAGGATCTGGAAGAAGAGTGCAGACGGAGAAATATCAACCCAGAAGGTTTAGATAAACGTGAAATGATACGATTGCTGAAGGGAAATGGAGATGTAGAGGGAGACGGAGATAGAGTGGAAGAAGTTGAGACAGGCGAAGCTAGTATCAGTGAAGGCCAGATGAGGCTGAAACTGATTCAAGCTGAGAAAGAGAAAGTGCAGGCTGAGGAGCGGCGTACGCAGGCTGAAAGAGAGAGGATGGAATTGGAACTCGTTTTACTGCGTGAGAAAGCACAGTTGGGTCTGTTGCAATCTAATAACGCAAGAGTTGATGTAGATGCTGCTGCTGTGTCTGCTTATGCAAAACTACCCAACATGCATGAATCCGAAGATCCGGTTTCCTATTTCCATTCTTTCGAGAAGGTTGCGTTTTTGCATGGTATTGATGAGGCTCGATGGGCTAGGCTTCTTCCATCTTTGTTAAATTCCTCCCTTAGAATGCATTACAACAGATTGCCTATGGAAATCTGTGCCGATTACAGGCAAACGAAATCGTCATTGCTGAGCGCATGTAGGATGAACGCGAAGTTCTATCTGGATAAGTTCAGATCTATTCACAGAACAGGCAAACAGTCATACCCACAGTTTTTAGATCAGTTGCGTGATGTGTTTCAATATTATTTAGAGTCAAAGGATATTACTAATTTTGATGCTCTTAAAGATGATGTAATTTTGGAAAGACTGAAAGAGTCTTTGCCAAGTGATACTAGATATTTTGTGGAGGCGAGAAAGCCCCGAACTGCTGCTGAAGTGGCTGATTTTGCCAATCTCCACTACGAATGCACGCTAGAAGGAAGGAAGGTAAACCACCTCGAGCAAAAGCAGGGTTATAAGCCAAGGCCTTTTAATGCAAACCATAATGGTAATCAGTGGGAAAGTAAACAAGCCCATTCCACACACCACGATACAGCGGAACAAAGGGCCCAAGACAAAAACCTACAGCAAAATGCAAGACCAATGCATTTTGGGAATGTCCATTATCGAACGGACCAAAGAAATCATTTCTACAATAGCAAGTTTAACAAAAACAATTCTCAAGGACAGGGAAATGCCCAAGTAAAATTCGTTAAGCAAAAGTCCAACTTAGACAAAATTGTGGATTACCAAAAACGATTCGTTGTACCTTTGTTTGTAAATAATATTTCTGTTGAGGCCCTGAGGGATACAGGAGCCCAGGTTACGTTGATAAATTCTGAGCTTGTAAAGGATAGTTCATCTGCCAGGAAGGGGAAGCCAGTAACCGTGCAATGTGCTTTTGGGCTTGTGAAATATATTTCAACACAAGAAATTGAAATTTCCTCGCCACATTTTGGTACAGACAGAAGGATAACTATCAAAGCGGGTGTGGTCCCTGGACTTCAAACAGACCTGCTAATAGGCCATGATCTATTCGTAAATAATCCAGACTTGGTCGACCCGGTGGGTGCATGTAATTGGGATCCCGTTAGCTTACCCCAAGCATGTATAGCTACCCGCACCCGTAATTACGACATTAAGGATCAAAGGGAAACCGTAAACCCGAGGGAGCCACCTAGCCCTGTCACGTCAAACGATGAAGCGACCGACGAGCCCAGTGACGTAGGGGTAATTAGTGACGATCACGAAGTGGAAACATATGGCACTGGAAGTGATAGCTCTGAGGCAGAAGATAAACGGATCTCAGGTGAGGGAGATAAGGTAATTAACTTAACGACGCCTGCGCGATCCGAAACCGCACTGCAAAGCGTCATTAGTGAGAGCGAAAGCCCGGAGGAAAATTCAAAGGAAACGATTAATACCCTAATTAACGAAGAAGTCACTGAATTCAAAACAGCACAAGAACAGGATCCAACATTATCAGAATGGTGGAAACGGGCCCGCTCTGGCGATAACGGGTATCTGATAATAGGTGGTCTGTTGTTTCGGCAGAGTTGTTCAGATCAAAGTGAAGACGATAATGGGAGAGAGAACAAGCAGCTTGTTTTGCCCGTGAAATATAGATCAAAGACACTCGAATTAGCGCATGATTCTCTGTGGGCAGGTCACCGTGGAATTAGATCTACTTCTAACATCGTACGCAAAGCATTTTGTTGGCCTGGATTGACAGTTGATATTCAGGGATATGTCAGAACATGTCCCATTTGCCAGAAGACAGCTACTATTAAGAAGGCTGATAGAGCGCCATTAGTCGAAGTGCCAGTAATCGATACGCCTTTCGAGACCATCGTAATGGACGTCTTAGGGCCAATAAACCCAAAGTCATCATTGGGTAAGAAATTCATTTTAATCATCGTGGAACAAACAACACACTGGCCAGAATTCATCCCACTTTCTAACATAACTGCTAAAAGCGTGGCCAAGGCATTAATTGAGACGTTTGCTCGGACCGGAATTCCACGGATAATCAAGTCAGATAATGGTACTCACTTCAAGAACCAGTTGATAAGAGGCCTGGAAGACATGCTAGGGATATCGCCAGCGTTTGCCACAGTAGAGCATCATGAGACTGCAGGCAGCGCAGAGCGAATGATAAGAGTCCTAAGAGAAATGCTGAGGAAGGTGATTGATGATGATCCGCGTTCATGGGAGAGAGCTCTTCCGCTACTAGCTTTCAGCTGTAGGCAGATTCCATCTTCAGTCACCGGCTTCTCAGCGTTTGAACTTCTATATTCGCATGACGTCAGAGGGCCGTTACAGGTAATGCAGGACACATGGACAGGTAAGCTGAGCACCACCGCAACTAAAAGAAGTGTCGTAGACTACTTAACAACGACTCAAAATCATCTAAGGCAATGTGTGGAGCTGGCCACTGAGAATGCTAAGAAAGCGCGTCAGGCTGAAAAAGCGTATTATGATAAGAATTCGTCCGATCGAACATTAGAACCTGGACAAGAAGTGTTACTCTTACGACATTCCACAGAGAACAAATTATTGGCCAAGTGGGAAGGACCTTACGTAGTGAGCAGAAAATTATCTAGTGTGAATTATGAAATAATGACAGAAAAAGGCCCAAAAATTTATCACATAAACCTGTTAAAATTATGGCATGCCCGGAAATCAGACCCCAGCATTCCTCAGGTAAATGTCATCTTAACTGCAGAACCATGCGAAGACCAATTCGAAAGCTTAGGGTGCATGGACGATGAAGAAGAGAAAGCAGAAGAGTTACAATACAATGCCGAGGGTCTTTCAAAAGACCAGAAGAAGCAGCTGGACGACATTTTGAATGAATTTAAAGATAGATTCGCAGGGAGGTTAGGCAGGACGAAACTGATGAAACATACGATCAGGGTAAACACGGACAAGCCTATTGCCCCAAAATTCTATAAAATTCCAGAGAGCTTGCGTGAACAGGTGCACAGACAGATCGAGCAGATGATCGAAGATCAAATTATTGAACCATCAGAATCTCCATTTGCGTCACCAATTGTATGTGTACGGAAGAAGGACAATAGCATTCGCATATGTGCAGATTTAAGGCAAGTGAATTCAATAACAATAGCCGACGAATATCCAGCAAGCGACATGCGAGCTATACTGGACAAAGCAGCAGGTGCTAAGTTCATAACAGGCATAGATCTACAGCAGGCTTTCTTCCAGGTAGAGCTCGACGAAGCTAGTCGCCCTTATACAGCATTTAGAACGCCCTTTGGACTATTCCAATACACTGTGCTTCCAAATGGTGCTAGAAATTCCAGCAAGTGTTTTCAGCGATTGGCGGACTTAGTGCTACGTGGTGCCGAAGACTATGCTGCAGCCCATGTCGACGATTTTATTATTTTTTCAGCCACCTGGGAGCAGCACTTAGAACATGTACGTGACATTTTAACCAGGTTAAGGCAAGCCAATCTAACAGCTAAACTATCAAAGTGCCAGTTTGCCAAAAAGCAAATAAAAATTCTGGGACACCTGATAGAAAATGGGTATTTGAAACCGGATCCCGATAAACTGAAGGCCATTTCTGATTACCCAATCCCGAAAACAAAGCGGCAGGTAAGAGCTTTCCTAGGCATGGGCAACTTTTACAACCGTTTTATCCCAGATTTTGGCAGCAAAGCTGCGCCGCTAACGGAATTAATCCGCAAAGATAAACCAGACAAAGTGAAATGGACGGAGGCAGCTGATAAGGCTTTTAACACCCTGAAATTCGATCTCACTTCAGACAAAGTGCTAACACCTCCCAATATACAAAAGCCCTTTATACTCAGATGCGATGCATCGGGAACAGGGGTGGGGTCTGTATTGGCACAATTAGACGAAGAGGGGGTAGAGCGGCCGATTGCCTATGCCAGTAGAAAATTAATCCCCAGGGAGGCCAGTATGAGTACGGTCGAACGAGAACTGTTGTGCGTGGTCTGGTCCCTAAACCATTTTCAGCAATACACGTATGGCACAAGAGTGCAAGTTTTTACTGATCACAACTGTTTAAAGTTTCTCCAGACCATGGCAAACCACAATCCACGACTCACTAGATGGGCCCTGGCAATTCAAAGGTACAACCTGGAAATCAATTATGTCCCGGGGAAACATAATTCGCTGGCAGATGGACTATCTAGAGCGTATATGACGAATTAAATATCATTACGCAGTAACATGTTTTAGTTCATTCTGATATGTTGTCTTAGAAACTTACGTAATTAGCTGAGTAGTTAAATCTTAAAGTGTTACACGATTATATTATTATGTATTTGAACGATATTACTCGTTTTTGGTTTTGTTTGTGCTTTCTGTTATAGATACGTAGACTTGTAACTAAATCGCCTGGCGAGTTCGCTGACGTACGGCTTTGAAAGACATTAAACCTAACGCCGTTCGATGCTCGTCTGTGCTTCTGTAAATAAATCAGCGTTAAATTAAACTGTTTGCCCACCTAAAGAAAGCCAACTGTGTACTTTCCGAAGCTACTGCGGGGTGCCGTCAGCTTCAGAAGTGGGGAGATGTAGTGAAAAGTTGTAAAAACAATGAGGATTTTAGGGTTTTGCATATTGTAGATTGTATTACGTCCGACAATTTAGCTATTGTGTTTATGTAATTAATTTGCACGGAACACTGGGGAACAGTGGGATGTAATTAACGAGAGGCGGATAGGACGCCCGTAGTTGACAGGTAGAAGTAAACGAGAGAGAGGGAGAGTGAGAGAATGAGAGAGAGAGAGAAAGGCGGAGCAGAGGGATGCTGATCGGATGGCGAAAGGGAGAATTTGGGTGATTGACAGATGAAGGGGAAAGTTAAGGAAGGGTGCGAAGCGAAGAAGGCATTCGCTAAACAACGGTCGAAAGAGGCGTTAGGTTCCGGAGAACAGAAGAAAGATAATAAACCTGTATCTCTTAAACGGACCTCGCTAGACTAAATAGGCCGATGCGAATCATAGACTCTGAGTTTGCTGAATTTGTTGTAAATACGGTGTAAATACGTGTAATATACGTGCGAAAGAAAGAATCGGTGTTGTCTCTGTACGGTCGGACTGATCCATTCACGAACCCGCGTGCTGTTAAAGGCCTAAAGTCCCCCGAAGATAAAGCCATATCAATAGCACCGCTCGCCACCATATCCTGAAAGGAGACTTGTGTTCACCAGCGATCCATCGCATCGCAGGACCCACAAGCAAAAACATTTCTTTCAGTACACGGGGGTTAGGGCTTAGGTAGGAAGTTTCTTTTCTGTCATAAAAATCTCAGCATAGGTTTAACGATACGTTAACGACGCTAATTGGCGACCTATTTAAGCGGGACCTTGGTCCCTTCTGGGTTTGCCTTTTGTATTCTGGCAAACTGTACGTTTTATGTGTAATCTGATTTGTTGAACTTGAGCCAGTCAAAATCAATCTATCAGTCTATCAATCAATCAGTCATAGCTGTCTCAATCAAAATCAGTCAATCAATCAAAGCTTTAGCTATTCAGTTGCACACATGGTCTAAAATCTAACGATTGCGGGTTCGCGCCTGCTGAGTGAGCGTGATGTAACTACCTCGGAAAAGTTGTTACCCACGCTTGTCTCTGATCTTTCTTTAGTGATCTAACTTTTGAGAACTGAACATTATTTTCATGCCCCACTGTGTTTTCTTGTTCTTACACACGTTTTTCCCAACAGGGAAAGGTAAATACGAATAGGCAAACAGATAAAGGTAAAGATAAGCAGGTAAAGGTACAAATGTAAAGTAAAAATGGTAAAAAAATTTGGTAAAAATGAAAACACATAATACTGGATTACATGCTGTAGCAAAAGCATTTTGGGAACTCAGCACCAAGTTGGTAACTAAACAAAGTTTCTTTTTTCGCAAGACTCTCCAGTTTGCAGCGAATAAAATATTTTTATACTTCTAAAACTCTCCATCTGGGTGCGAAGAAAGAGCTTCTGTACTGCTAATACTCTTCAGACAGGATCAAACATTTCTTCATACTTCGAACATGAAAAACCAAGCAAAGGGTTCTAACAGTTTATCTTTCCATTTGAAAATCCTTCTCATTCTTCGCCATCTGCGAGATGTGGTTCATTTCGACAGATGACAGCAATTCTTCGTTCCCTCGGAACAACAACGCCTCGGAATTTGGAGGACTCTCCAGCAAGAACTTCGTGGGTGTATTCATACCGGGCTCGACTTCTAAAAAAGGAACAGTTTTCATGCACATATCTGTACCAGGCCTCTGGCGCTTAACCAAGAACTTCATGCGTATATTCATACTGGGACTGATTTCCAAAAAAGTAATGGTTTTCATGCATATTTTTGTACCACGCTCAATCTCTAAAGAAAAAGGAAAACAGCCAGTGCTGCTGATACTAAACAAATTCCTTTAAAAATGTCTGCAAGACGTTTTCCACAAAGAACAAAATAATAACCTACTTCGGAATCTCCCTCTCCTGTCCGCATTTGGCACTACCCTCCCCTTTGCGGATAGCCACACTCCAACACAATACTAAGGCTTCCCTCTGGATTTCGTCCTTTGGGTAAAAATAATAATGTAAGGAATTTGAGCAAGTCTTACATTCATAAGTTCATCAGCACCATCGATTGATGCCAGTCAGTAGATGCTGCCGCTATATAAATGCAAACCTAATAAATATTTAAATTCAAATGCATGCATCTCGAAAATTACTATAGTGTCTTTAAAGTACCTCACAAAATCCTAGCCTGCACCAGTAAAAATAATGTGGAAGGCATTAAGAACAATGTTATTCAATATTAGCCAACACTGCACAGATAACTAGAAGAGTCACAACTGGTAAACTCCCACAGACATGTAGAGCCTAACCAACGGATTCTCGTCCTCAGCTGACAGTAGATACCACGTTTAGAGTTCCAGAATTACATAGCATCAAAGAATCATAATCATAAGGTTGAGATTTCTACAGCACCCGAACGAAAGCCAAGTCATGGGAACCAGCTTATTCACAGGTGCTCAGTCAAAAACAAAATCGATAGACAACAAGGGTTTGGACCTGATTTTGTCAACTGTGACCCCTAAATTGATTTCAGTTCAGTTCAATACCTCATGACGTATAGAGATCTTCTGGACAGGAGAACGTCAGCGTAGCAAGATTTGTCTTTTTCGTTCACGAGTCGCATGACAGCACTTGACAGAAGGCAGATACCCGAAACGGTGGTGCCACAAAACTAAACACAGAATCAAGTCAGCCAGTAAGTTGACACAAACCATAAAGCTTAACCACAAATTAACCAATTTATATTCCTATCCATTTACTTGGCTCAACAACAAGTAAGTAATATTTATCAGCACGAAAAAAATGCACCCATTTTGCAACAACAGTAAAAACAATAAAAAGAAGCCAAATGTTAGCAAAAAAATATCAAGCAACATTATAAGCAGTTTAAAAATCTATCTTTATGTACAGTTCAAAAGAACATGAACAGCACAAAATCTAACGTTATATATATATTTCAAAAGAAAATTAACACAAAATCTAACTTTCTGTACAGTTCAACTCTGGATGGGAATCCGTTGGTTGGACTCCCATGTCTGCACGAACCCATCACATCATTCTTTTAGTCATCTGAGCAACGTTTGCTCCCTGAGGAAATCTTTCTTCTTCGTGGACAGTTCTTTGGTGAGGTACTTAGAAGGCGCCACGTGGTAAATGTTGAGATAACTAACAACGTCAGACATACTTGACTTGTCTGACTTTTGGATCTTGACCTGGAACCAAACCCTTTTGCCTATCGATTTTGTTTTGACTGAGCGCCTGTGAATAAGCTGTTCCCGTGACGTGGCTTTCGTTGGGCGCTGTAGAAATTTCGGAATTACGATTACAATACCTAGTTGGCTACATCAGTAAACGCATACGCCAAGAAGCTGCGAGTGAGGATCCCCGGGTTGGCAACCCAAAGATGGCTTATTCAAAACATTTGAATCTCGGGCTAGTACGGTCCGTGCACGGGGACCTTAAATGGCATGGCGCCCATTCAAACAGGCAGCGGTGGCGAAGGATCTGACCCGATAAATTCATTGAAAACTGAGCAGGGTTGTGGCCATACGGTTGCTTTAGATGAAACATTTTACATTTACACTTACCTTGATGCTGTCCACATGAGCCTTGATCACTCCAGTTGCCTTAAGGTCAAGGACATGTACATACGGCAAATGGATTGTTCCGGGTGGAAAGGTTAAGGCTCTCAACCGATCGAAAATTCCTCTATTCTTCTGCGACCACATCTTTTTCTCTGTTTCGCGATAACCAAGAATTGCCTGTAAATAAGACAGAAACTTGTAATAATTGTTCATGAGTAATTTATGTAATGTAATAAGCCAAAATCTCCTTGTAACATGCTCCTACATAACACATTTACTCTGATACACTGACGTTGTGGCTATCAATCCAAATTTAATTCACCTTTAGAAAATGACCTCACTATGATACAACCTTGTTATAAAGACAGTGTTATATGGAAGTTTCAGTGTATTTTATTAGTGCATATACAACATAATTATAATCTAATCTAATCCAATCTGGAAACTTCTATAGTGCCCTCACCATAATGCACAAGGAATTAGTGAATGGCCACTTCTAAGCAAGGTCACGTTCCAAAAAAACAATGCAATGGACAGAAGAAGTTGAGGTCGGTGACCCTAGAACTATTAGTGAGCTAGTTCAAGGGTCAAATGTTAGGATAATCTAATCTACAGACTGCGAAAGAACTCTCCTCGTGAAGAAACTTAAGCTGCTAAGTCACTACAGAATTACTGGTTGCATTATATAAATGTCTGAAATAAAACAGTAAATGCACTGACGTCATCCCAATGATTTTCTTCGTATTGCAATCGCTTCAAATACGGTTCGACTTCATCAAGTATCGATTTTTCTTCTTCTTCTGTAACGAAGTTTCTGTAAACTATGAAATCTTTGGAGATGATAGCAGCTGTATCGGCGTCGGTAGCCTCTCCAACTTCATCCCACAAAGCTGGAATCACAGATTCCCTAACAGAACTTTCCGATTTAAAATCTCCCAAAGACTGCTGTTGCGAAATTTGCGACGAATCACGCAGCGATGTAGTCAGGACTGCAGTAACTTTTCTTAACGGCAGAATTTTTCCCGGTAGCCGCTCACGACCAAAGACTTGAGAAAGAGTGAAGCATTTCCTGAGTGCGAACATTTTCCCTCTTTATCTTGATTTGTCTTATTTAACATAATACAGCGGTTCGTTGGAAGTCACCCAGTAGGCGTCCTTCCCGTGATCTACGTGATTTGAAGCACATAAACATAAACATTAGAATTTAGAAATCCAAACCGGAAACGCAGAGTTACCATATGAAAAGGAGATTAGATCTACCGATGCAGGCGATGCTTTAGCTCGAGCCTTTAAATAAGTAAGTAAAATTATAATTGTCTGGCGAATTTTTCGTACATAGGTCTGTATTGGCCTTCAGATCTCGACTGAAAGCTCATCTCTCCTGTGGCTCTTATTTCCCTCGGTAGGCTGTTTCAGTGTCATTTCGATTTTCTCTCTTGAATAGTACTACCTCTGGCAGTTGGCTTTGCTTAGTAACAACCACTGACTTTAGCATTTGTACAATAGAAGTTCACGGATTATTACACCATTACCTTTTCAAGAGTGAACCGACAATTAAGTCTATTTAAATTAATACGGGTCCAAAGTTTTATGACCTACCGTCTTAGAAACAATTATTGAATGCTAAAGCAGTTTTCCTAGTGCGAAACTGATTATATAGCCCTACACGAGGCCTAGCTTATAATACCAGAGGCGAATCCAAGAGTAAACCGATCATCCCTTCCCTTTCTGAATTTTAGGACCAAACTGAATAGTCGCCTACTAAACTTATAGAATAGCCTAATTAAAACTATGAAACTGGTGAAACTAACTGTAAAACTTGGAAAAGGTCACAGGTATCTGGAAAAACGTTAAAAGTCTAAAAATTGGAAGGCTTAGAGGAATTTTATTTTTTAAAATCTCAAAAAATCGAAAAGGTAATAGAAAAAAAACAGGAAAACTAAACCACAACTGTAACTCATTTGTACGATCAATATATGCGTATGTGTGTGTGCGTGTGTGCGTGTGTGTGTGTAAGTGTGTGTAGGTGTGTGTGTGTGTGTGTGTGTGCTCGTGAGATCTAAAAGTATGCAATAGGTGGTTAGAGCTTACATGAGAATTGATGAGTCCCATTAGCATCGTCTTATTTCGCGCGAAAACACATCGTCTCCTGCTCCCTCCTTCAACCCCTGCGCCTCCTCCTTCTCCTCTTCTTCCTCCTCCCTCCTCTTTCTTATTCTCCTTCTCTTATTCGTCATCCTCCTCTTCCTCCTATCCTCCTCCCACTGTTCCTAATCCTCCTATTCCTCTTCATCTCCTAGTCATCCACATCTAACTATTCCTCCTCCACATCCTCCCCCTCCTTTTTGTCCCCATTACCTCTGCCTCTTACTCCTCCTACATACTCCTCTTTTTCTTCCTCCTTTTCCTCTTCTTCTTCCTCATCCTAATCCCTCTCCTAGTCCTCCTCTTCCTCTTCTTCCTCCACGTCCTATTCCTTCTGCTTTTCAGACTACGAACGGACGAACGGACGGACAGACGGACGGACAGACGGACGGACAGACAGACGGACGGACGGACAGACAGACGGACGGACAGACAGACGGACAGACGGACAGACGGACATACAGACAGACGGACGGACAGACAGACGCACAGACGGACGGACAGACAGACGGACGGACGGACGGACAGACAGACGGACGGACAGACAGACGGACAGACAGACGGACAGACAGACGGACGGACAGACGGACAGACGGACGGACAGACGGACGGAAGGACAGAGCCGTGCGTTGCAACCGAATACCCGGCGGTCAAACCTTAAACGCGATGTGCTGTACGTTGTCGAGAACCCTGAACGCGACCCCAACTCAATCAGGTCATCCTCTTTCACCGCCACTCCCTTCCTCTCTCTCTCCCTCTCCACCTTCCACTCTCCCCTCCCCTAATCCCACGAGTCTTGGCTGCAGCAGCATCCGGAGGCTGAGGAGATGCGGTGCTATCGATTTTCCAGCTATTCCCATTTGGAAAATCGGTAATCCATCATTGTTTTCGGTGGCAGATAAACGCCCCCCGCAAACTAGAGATCTTACTAAACCCTCCGGAGACGAGGCCGGCGTTTACAGACCACGCACATAGACCTACCAATAGGCCTCCAATAGGCCTACCAATGCACTATATATATACATATATATACATATGTGTGCCAACAATAGTCCAACAATAGCCCTAGTACAGAACAACAGTAATTGTGATTGCAATAGACTTTATATAGCGCCGCTTAGGAGAAACCAGTTAGCGGTTCTGTGATAGGCCACCTAAAGGTAGGCACGGATTACCGAATAGGCAAACTAGGCAGCTGCCTAGGGGTGCAAGGGGCATTTTATCACCAGGCGATGGGGATTGGCTCCAATCCCAAACATCACCCACCGTAGCTGTCACGCTGTCTCCCTGCCTGACTTTTGGATCTTGACCTGCAACCGAACACTTCTGCCTATCGATTTCGTTTTGACTGAGCGGCTGTGAATAAGCTGGTCCCCGTGAAGTGGCTTTCGTTGGGCGCTGTAGAAATCTCGAGATTACGATTACGCTTTTTAACTAGATACAGTAACACGGTAATGTGCAAGCTACCGACTAATTGGATATGATCACAGTTTGCTTATTTACTTACTTACACACAACAGCATCTAATGACGCAAGTATGACGTAGCGTGCTTGCGTGGCTTGGTAGTGGTTTTGCGAATATTTATTGATCTATTGAACACATAAATCGTAATCAAGGAGGCCTCCAAATAGCTTAGATTAGCGTGCAAGCGAATAGGAACACGCCATTGACTCCTTGCCTGCTGGGAGCTGTTTCAGAAGCAGAGGGTAATAGAGGGGCTTATATTACCTGTGCCTAGGGGCCCCAACAGCCCTTAATCCGGGTCTGACTATAGGCAAACGATCGACCAACATAGGTTGAATAGCAGCCCAAAAATAGACGAACGATATGCCGACATTATATATACATATATATATATATATATATATATATATATATATATATATATATATATATATATATATATATATATATATATATATATATATAAACTAGCTTCCAATTTTATGCAATCATTACAATATAAACATAACTTAAAATTAAGAAAATGGACGCATAATTATTCACTATATCAATTCCAAACACCCTCCACCGTAGCCCTCTGACTGTCTGCCTTGCCTGACTCTTGGATCTTGACCAGGAACTGCACCCTTCTTGTCTATTGATTTTGTTTTGACTGAGCGCCTGTGAATAAGCTGGTCCCCGTGACGTGGCTTTCGTTGGGAGTTGTGGAAATCTTGAATTTACGATTAAGATTACGATTAAGTTGGCTGTCTAAAGCGAACTACATATTCAAGTCCATGCATTTGGCGCATCTGGCACGTATATGGAGTAGTCTGTTTAGCATCCTCATCTCTATCCTCAGCAGCCGCATCTCTCGGATCACTTACACGGATGCATCACAAACACAAGCGCAGCATCTCGCACGCAAGGCGTCGTTTCGTTGCCTAGCAACAGCGTTGCATTCCGACCGCTAGGTGACGCCAGAGTCAGACGTCGGAACTTCAGGATCCCGGGGCACATCGGTCATGACATGCGTGTGTGTCTGCGTGTCTTTGTGTGTCTGTGTGTATCTGTGTCTTTGTGTGTATATGTATGCCTGTGTGTGTCTCTGTATGTGTATGTGTGTGTCTCTGTATGTGTATGTGTGTGTGTCTCTCTGTATGTGTATGTGTGTGTCTCTGTGTGTGTATGTGTGTGTGTATGTCGGAAGAGAGACACAAGAAGGCTGACCGAAACTGACCAAGTCCACTCGTTTAATTGACCCTAAAATGACCGCAGGGGGTTTAGTCTCGACGATACAATCGGAAACAGTTGAGCAGAAGTGACCAGAAGTTGTGGTTGTTTAGCTGACCAGATGCGACTTCTGTTATAAGTGACCAAGAAGCTCTTATCTTTTGGACTTATTCACTGCAAAATGACCGCATTTTCTGGATTTTACACCAGTTCTTTAAGCTAACATTATATGTGCTGCGCTAGCGATCTCGTTTTCTTGGCCTCGGCGTATGCAGGCGGATGGCGAGTCTTCATCCTCGCCGTCTAATCCTGCCAACGACATGTTGTCGGTGCACTCATTTTATAGCTGAGTTCGCTGTAGGGGCGCAAGTGAAACAGAAATTTCAAAAAAAATCTTTCTTTCCTAGCTGGGATTTGAACTCTGAACTCTCGCTTGACCGTCATGCACGACAACCACGAGACCATCACTCACCCACACTGTCTGGACTTTTGGACGACAAATTAGGTTCTGAAAAGGCGCCATATAAATGTTCAAATACATACATGCATACATGCAGACATATGTATACATACATACATACAAACATACAAAAACCACATACATACATACATACAAGCATATATACATACATATATACATACATATAAACATATATATAAATACATACATACATACATACATATTTGCATACATATATACATACATATTTGCATACATATATACATACATACATATACACATACATACATATAAAAATATATGAATACACCCATACTTACATACGCACATAGGCCTACATAAAAAATCTGAACACACACATACATACATAGACCTACCTACATACATGCATATATGAACACACACAATATTACATATCTTCAAATCAAAATCGTCCAACTCCGGGTGAGGGAATTTGCCCTCCCAGCAGTGCAAATATGATCGCCTCTCACACAATCCGCCCCTTCCCTTTCCCCTTCCCAAGACCCCCCATCCGAGGGTGCGTCTATTTTATTAGAACGGACGTCGGATTCGCCCAACCGACCGAGAAATGGCGCCACATAATCTCCAAGATCTGTGCGCCGGCGTTGTCCAACGGCGCACAGCCTTTATAGCTCCCTCGCCGATCAGACAAGCCCAACATATCGGCTGAAGTTCGATCTCCACCGCGTTTTAAATCGATCCATTTAAAGGAGATCAATTATCGAGATAAGAACGAACGCCCGAAATCCCGAATATCGACCGAATATGGAGACCATAGAATACGATGAACTTTCGAGATAAGCGAACGAACGAAAATGAGGCTCTGTACGTCGCTTCGGATATCTATGGTCAGTGAGACGAAAACAGACAAGCTAGATATATATATATATATATATATATATATATATAATATATATATAATATATATATAATATATATATATATATATATATATACATAAATACAATATTTTCTTTATATACATAGTTTTAAATAAGTGCTTTATGTGTCAGTATTTGTGTAATAATACTTCAAATGTATTGGATCAATGAAATATACACTGAACAAACACATTGTTATCAGTTATCGTTATTTTGCAAATTTAATTGTTAGTTACATATAGTAAATGAGAAATTAAATATTTGACTTTTAGGTATTATATTCTGAGTTTTGGTCATTTTAGTTAGAGTTGTTGGGGTTTTTCTTCGGGTGTTTTTAAAGTAGCTTTGAACTCACCAAAAAAACAATCAAAAGTACACCGTCCGACAGCACCAGAGACATTGGCATAGATGTAGGTCAGCATAGAACTACCATAGATGTTAGACAGCATAGAACTTCCATAGATGTTAGACAGCATAGAACTTCCATAGATGTTACACAGCATAGAACTACCATAGATGTTACACAGCATAGAACTACCATAGATGTTAGACAGCATAGAACTTCCATAGATGTTAGACAGCATAGAACTACCATAGATGTTAGACAGCATAGAACTACCATAGATGTTACACAGCATAGAACTTCCATAGATGTTACACAGCATAGAACTTCCATAAATGTAAGACAGCATAGAACTACCATAGATGTTACACAGCATAGAACTACCATAGATGTTACACAGCATAGAACTTCCATAGATGTTACACAGCATAGAACTTCCATAGATGTTACACAGCATAGAACTTCCATAAATGTAAGACAGCATAGAACTACCATAGATGTTACACAGCATAGAACTACCATAGATGTTAGACAGCATAGAACTTCCATAGATGTTAGACAGCATAGAACTTCCATAGATGTTAGACAGCATAGAACTACCATAGATGTTACACAGCATAGAACTTCCATAGATGTTACACAGCATAGAACTTCCATAAATGTAAGACAGCATAGAACTACCATAGATGTTACACAGCATAGAACTACCATAGATGTTACACAGCATAGAACTACCATAGATGTTACACAGCATAGAACTTCCATAGATGTTACACAGCATAGAACTTCCATAAATGTAAGACAGCATAGAACTACCATAGATGTTACACAGCATAGAACTTCCATAGATGTTACACAGCATAGAACTTCCATAGATGTTACACAGCATAGAACTTCCATAAATGTAAGACAGCATAGAACTACCATAGATGTTACACAGCATAGAACTACCATAGATGTTAGACAGCATAGAACTTCCATAGATGTTAGACAGCATAGAACTTCCATAGATGTTAGACAGCATAGAACTACCATAGATGTTACACAGCATAGAACTTCCATAGATGTTACACAGCATAGAACTTCCATAAATGTAAGACAGCATAGAACTACCATAGGTGTTACACAGCATAGAACTACCATAGATGTTAGACAGCATAGAACTTCCATAGATGTTACACAGCATAGAACTTCCATAAATGTAAGACAGCATAGAACTACCATAGATGTTACACAGCATAGAACTTCCATAGATGTTACACAGCATAGAACTTCCATAAATGTAAGACAGCATAGAACTACCATAGATGTTACACAGCATAGAACTACCATAGATGTTAGACAGCATAGAACTTCCATAGATGTTAGACAGCATAGAACTTCCATAGATGTTAGACAGCATAGAACTTCCATAGATGTTACACAGCATAGAACTTCCATAGATGTTACACAGCATAGAACTTCCATAAATGTAAGACAGCATAGAACTACCATAGATGTTACACAGCATAGAACTACCATAGATGTTAGACAGCATAGAACTTCCATAGATGTTAGACAGCATAGAACTTCCATAGATGTTAGACAGCATAGAACTTCCATAGATGTTACACAGCATAGAACTTCCATAGATGTTACACAGCATAGAACTTCCATAAATGTAAGACAGCATAGAACTACCATAGATGTTACACAGCATAGAACTACCATAGATGTTAGACAGCATAGAACTACCATAGATGTTACACAGCATAGAACTACCATAGATGTTAGACAGCATAGAACTTCCATAGATGTTACACAGCATAGAACTACCATAGATGTTAGACAGCATAGAACTTCCATAGATGTTACACAGCATAGAACTTCCATAAATGTAAGACAGCATAGAACTACCATAGATGTTACACAGCATAGAACTACCATAGATGTTAGACAGCATAGAACTTCCATAGATGTTAGACAGCATAGAACTTCCATAGATGTTAGACAGCATAGAACTTCCATAGATGTTACACAGCATAGAACTTCCATAGATGTTACACAGCATAGAACTTCCATAAATGTAAGACAGCATAGAACTACCATAGATGTTACACAGCATAGAACTACCATAGATGTTAGACAGCATAGAACTTCCATAGATGTTAGACAGCATAGAACTTCCATAGATGTTAGACAGCATAGAACTACCATAGATGTTAGACAGCATAGAACTTCCATAGATGTTAGACAGCATAGAACTTCCATAGATGTTACACAGCATAGAACTTCCATAACAGCATCGAACTACCATAGATGTTACACAGCATAGAACTTCCATAGATGTGAGACAGCATACACACACATATACACACACATGCAGCTATGCTGGTAGGTAAGTAAATAATATCTCAAGTAAGTAAGCAGGCAAACAAGTAATCGTAATGGCGACTATATATTTATATAGCGCATCTCAATTAAATTTCCTCAGTAAGTAAACAAAAAATATGTAACTGAAACGAGTTTGATACTTTGATTAGCCAGTGCCTCGCTTTCTGCGTGTGAATAGCGGAAACATACGGGGAGAGATAGAGATAGAGAGAGAGAGACAGAGAGAGACAGAGAGAGACAGAGAGACACAGAGATACAGAGAGAGACAGAGAGACCGAGACAGAAACATCGATCAAAGCCATCGATGACTAAATCATTCAAAGTGCGTGAGACAGTTCAAAAAGAAAAGCACCGCAAATACAACGTCTCTCCTTTCTCCTCCTGCTCCTCTACCTCCTTCTCTTCTCCTGGTCATCCTCTTATCCTCCTCCTCTCCATTCCCTCCCCTTGTCTCCTCTCTTCTGAGAAGCGTAAACTCCTCTCAATCTCTTCCATGTGTCAAATGCATTGTTTTTCGCTTCTTCCCACGACGAAGTCACATTGAAGTCTTCCATTTTTTTACTCCATGCACATCCAATCAAAGCCACTTAGGATCGGAATATCAGGTACGTAGACGTTTTTCTAATACATATTTGCATACAGTTGTATGTATGTATGTATGTATGTATGTATGTATGTATGTATATATATGTATGTATGTATGTATGTATGTATGCATGTATGCATATATATGTATGTATGCATGTATGTATGTATGTATGTATGCATGTATGTATGTATGCATATATATGTATGTATATATGTATGTATGTATGTATGGATGTATGTATGTAAGTATGTATGTATGTATGTATGCATGCATGTATGTATGTATGCATATATATGTATGTATGTATGAATGTATGTATGACTGTATGTATGTATGAATGTATATATGTATGTTTGTATGAATGTATGAATGCATGTATGTACGTATGTATGTATGACATTGAGAAAGCGACAGAAAGAGTGGGAGAGAGACAGAGAGAAAGAGAGAAAGAGAGATACAGAGAGACAGAGAGATACAGAGAGACAGAGAGAAAGAGAGAGACAGACAGAGAAGGAGGGAGGGAGACGGATAAATGATGGAGAGATAGTAAAAGACCGATGTAGAAGGAGCGTGATGTACGGCGATATCTCAGCCTGCTTTCACGGGCACTGAACGTCATTCAGACGACTCAATCAATCAGTCAACCGTGAAATCGGTCAGCCTCCGCGAGGCCTCTGGCAGCTTTCCACTGGTTCACCACATCTCCTGACTGAATGAATTAGTTGCAACTGCTCTAAATCATCATCGCTTCTGCTAGAATCTTTTCCCTCCTCTCCATCTCTCTCCTCCGCATCTCGCGCAGCCTCCTCCGTTGTTCTCTCTCTTCATTCCATCGGACGTCCTTTCCACTCGCTCTTCCTGTCTGGGGCTCCACGGACCGAAACAGAATGCCTAACCCAGCATTTGCCAATCTAATCCGAACTGATCCCATTTATATATATTGTCCCACATAGCAGTACACCCACATGCGCTCCCAGCCCAGCCCTGGCGAAAGAGAACAGTTTTTAACTACTTACTACTACAATCACCACCACCACTACCACTACTACCACTACCACTACTACCACTACCACCACTACTACTACTATTATTATTACTACTACGACTATAATTATTATTATTACTACTACTACTACTACTATTATTATTATTATTACTACTACTACTACTATTATTATTATTATCATCATCATCAGCATTATCATTATTATCATTATGATCATCATCATTATCATTATCATTATCATCATTATTATTATTATTATTATTATTATTTATTTCATTATTATTATTATTTTTTTTATTTTTATTATTATTATTATTATTATTATTATTATTATCATTATCATTATCATTATTAGGACCCCTTGGTAGTCCTCGGGCGTGTTATGTGGTCTGCTAGGCGTATTAATCTCCGTTAACCTGTGCGCGAAATCCCATTCAGCTCATACCTGTATTATGCCTGCCCGCACCACGATGTATCAATGCGCCCTGTGTTCATACGCGTCCCTGGTGAATCGGTCGGCTATCGCGGATAAATCATCCCAGGGGGTTGATTCCGACTCCGGTCACGTGCCGTGGATTTGTCAGGGAGCGCGGGGCTTTGCAGGGGCCGAATGATGGATGGATTGGGAGGGTAACCGACTGAGTAACCATCGCAGATCGACGGACTGGGGGCTTGGCCTACTCTTACTGAAAAATAGACATGGAAGCCGGCGTAGTTCGAGTTCGATTCCTGGACGAAAACAGTACCGAAGTTTTGTGATTGGTTCGCGTGACCGGTGACGTCACGTAGCAGTGTTCTACCGCGTCGTCCGTCAATAATAATAATAATAATAATAATAATAATAATAATAATAATAATAATAATAACAATAATAATAATAACAATAACAATAATAACAACAACAATAATAACAACAACAATAATAATAACAACAACAATAATAACAACAACAATAATAACAACAATAATAACAACAATAATAACAACAACAACAATAATAATAACAACAGCAACAATAATAATACTAAAAACAATAATAATGATAATAATACAATTTATATAACGCTGTAGAAAGGGCGAGGCCGAGAAAAAGGCGCTGTACATGAATTTAAAAATCAACAAGTCATATGACATTTTTAAGACAGGCCTTGAGTCGTGACTTGAAGCCATAGTCAAACCCGTCGGAGAAGCCCGGTAATAACCGATGATCAGAGACGCCAGGGGTCGGGTGGGGTCCGCGATGGTCTATTGGTTAACGTGCTAGAAAGTCAGCTTGAGGTCGTTGGGTTCAATTCCTCTCCAAGACCGAACTATACTTGAAGATTTCTCTTCATTAGCGCCGCCCAGGGCAGTCAGCTATAAAATGAATACATTGACTGTATATATGCAGTCTGGGCTGATCTTCTAGCGCATTTGTGAGGTTTTTCAAAGGGGCTATATAAATGTTCAGAGAGATACATGGATACATACTGGCGATGCGAAGCTTGGAAGTCTGTCTGTCTGCCTGTCTGTCTGTGTGTCTGTCTGAGTGTATGTGTGTCTGTCTGTCTGAGTGTCTGTCTGTCTGTCTGTCTGCGTCAGTGCTGAAATATGAACTCCTATTCATCCCTCTCTAGTTTCAGTAGGTGTTATTCGAGAATATTCTACAGGTAAGCATTAAAATCCATGATTTATTACTAGCGTAAAACCGGGGAAATATTAGAAAGTCAAGTTTTAGCAACTGGATATGACCCGTTTAATAGTGGACCCATGTCATCCTAAACGATACCAATTGGACACGATCCGTTTATCCTCTCTAGTCGATTTCCTGTCGACAATATACAGCAGTGGACGTAATCAGTTTTTATTAGGATTCTTATAATGAGATGTCATTTCTTTTCCAGGTGGGGGGGGGGTTGCTACCCGGGAATATATTGTACTAGATTCCCCCGAGGAGCACACCCGCCATCAGATTTCATTATTTGGAATTACGTGACGACTGTTTGCGACGCACGAAACCCAATATGAAACGATGCATCTAAGGTATTAACGCCCAGCAGAAACGATGTTTGCCAGGAAAGCTACACGAGGAAATTGATTTCCCTTGGCTGGCGTACATATCGCAACAAATAGCCCTGTATTGTGTAGTTCAAAATAGATATGACTTGTATGTATGTGTATTTATGTATGTATGTGTGTATGAATATATGTATGTATGTATGTATGCATATGTGTGTATATATGTACATATGAAGGTATGTATATATGTATTGTATGTGTGTACACCTATGTATGCGTGAAAGTATGTGCCATGTATGTATGCATATGTATGTATGCATGAGTGTACACGTATATATGTACATATGAATGTATGTATATATGTATTGTGTGTTTAGATAGGCCTATGCACGTGTGAATGTATGTATGTATGCGTATGTATGTACATATATATATGTACACATGAATGTATGTATACATGTATTGTATGTGTATATAGGCCTATGCATGTGTGAATGTATGTATATATGTATGCATGCATATGTATGTGTGAGTACATATGAATGTACGTATGAATGTATTGTATGTGTATTATGTGGATGTATGTATGTGTGAATGTATGTACATATGTATGTTTGTATACTGTATGCATGTATAATCAAGACACTCAAAGTAGCACCTTTTAAGTGCCTTACTGTATGCATGCACGTAAGTAAGTAAGCATAGGAGTTGTTGAACCATCTCTTTCCATGTTTCCATTGGCCTAATACTACTACTACTACTACTACTTCTATTATTGTTTCTGCATTTATTAAGCGCCACTATCTAATGACTAAGCATCAATCGATGGCGCTGAGCAACTGCGCGCGAAGGACTTGCCCAAGGTCCCTACACAGTAACCGTCAAAGGGGAGGAGGCTCGAATCCGTGCTCTCCGCCAAGCGCTCTAACCAATCGGCTACAGTACTTTGATACAGAAGTCTTGCTATTCATTATATATACGTATGCACAGGGAACATATGTGAATAAATAAATAAATATATATATAATATGTGAATATATATATATATATAATCAATAATTATATAAATATGATAATAAACATGCAGGTCAATACGCGCCGATATAGCAGTTTTTGTTGATGTTTCGGCTCGAAAGGCGGATGCATATATCTAAACATATACCGAAATATTTATACATGGCTCGGAGGCGTTGCCAATATTTTCATTTCCGAGTTGCATACTAAGATGGCGTCGGCCATTGCTCGCAGCTGCTCTGGCACCCATAATCCATTGCGCCGTGGAGCAGACGACAGCAGCGCAGACGCCATGTTTTCTAAGCAGCTGATGTGCGGCGCATATATAGATCGATTTCCCGCCATTCTTCTTGTTGTCGTCTGCCGTTTCGCTTCCTTCCGAAAGAAATTCTTTCTCCGAAGATATGATAACTCGTGGAGACCGTTACACAGTCGACCTCTAGCGGGCCGGAAGTGACCCAGCCATGGCAGCGTTTCTCAAAGTCCTATTTCCGGTGGGCTCGTGTTCTCTTCCGCCAACTCTCGCAGAGGGCGGCTGACGCAATGGCCAGCTATAAATACACCGTTAGCTGTTTACTGTGAAGCGGAGGGCGGGTGACATAACGGCGAGCTGTAAATAAACTATCGTGAGCTACAGCAAAGCGGTTTAACGGTTAATATGGTCGTCTTCGTCGCGCCGTTGTGTTTAACACCCTCCGCCGTCGTTTTTCTTCCAATCTTTCGCCGGTTATTTTGTGTTCTAGGAGGGAGAATTACGGATTCCCGGCCGAGTGTGTTATCCACCCGCCGCCGCATCGACTCGTAGCTCCTACGGAGGCTGGCGAGTACATTCTCCGCCCGCCGCTACGAATCTTGGCTGACGGTTTCCATGTCACGCGTGTTTATACCCACTCGGTGGGAGGCTACGAGCACCGTTGGCGAGTGCGGTTTACTCCCTCCGCCGAGGGGCATTGAGCTAGAATTGCTGTGAGCTAGTAGTCGAATATCTTTGCTTGGCTGTCGAGGGATCAGCAACAGTTGCCTTCAACAGGCGATCGAGCAAACACGAAACCGGTTTCAGCGACGTGGAATCAATTCGAAGGTAGGTACGGATTCTCGGCGGATTGATCCGATTCAATTTGGACGGCATCGGGTTAGATTGGATGATATTAGAGGAATGAACGAATCGAAGGCATTGATTGGAAGGGATCGATTACGTACGTTAAGCTGAAATTGAATTTCATTCGACGGTTGGTGGATTTTATTGTCTTTTTTTGACAATCGTGAGAGTTGTGTTGTTGCTCGAACAGATTTAAACGCTGCCGAAGAGTGGGGAATTTTTGCCGTTCAGCTGCATATATCTTTCTTTTATCTATCTATCTGTCTGTCTGTCTATCTATCTGTCTGTCTGTCTATCTATCTATCCATCCATCTTTCTTTCTTTCTTTCTTTATTTATTTCTCTCTCTCTCTCTCTCTCTCTCTCTCTCTCTCTCTCTCTCTCTCTCTCTCTCTCTCTCTCTTCTTAAAAGCTAAGCGCAGGGTACCAGCTTATTCCCCAGCGCTGCGTCAAGTCAGCGGGGAACGATAGTCTATCGGTGAGCATGCCGAACTGTCACCCAGAAGTTGGAGGTTCAAAACCCGCTGGTGCGAAAAGATATTTGGATATTTCTCTTCCACTAGCTTGTATAGCCAACCTATAAAATGAGTGCACCGACCGCACAGTATCGGTGGAAGAATCAGGCTGCGAGGGAAAGAACTTACCATATACAGGCTGGAGAGGGAGAAATTCCCTCTTGGTTCCAACCAAAGCATACCCTGGAATAATGAATAGCCGAAAATGTGGCGAAAAAATCCATTATCCGTCCTTACACGTGGTTTCTGGACTCGGTGTCGAATCTGACTGAGACTTTCCTTTGACTACTTGGCATTTTAAAAGGAGTTCTAAATAAGTCAGCTGCAAAATAGGCGTTAAAAAGTACATAATGGAGATAAGCACAAATAGGCAGTGTCTGGTAGCACCCCACAATTATGTCGCTTTCTGATCAATTGGATTGGACCCAATCTACTGGTTATAACTCTGTCTCTGTCTTTGTCTGTCTGTCTGTCTTTGTCTGTCTGTCTGTCTGTCTGTCTGTCTGTCTGTCTTTCTCTGCAGTCGACGAAATGTGATTAATGTGATTGCCCAAGAGAGAAAAAGAGGATGTGCTGCTGATATATTGGATACGGAGTATATGTGGTTATCGCGGGAGGGAGCGAGCGATGAGGGGTGGATAGATGGATGGATGGATCGATGGATGGATGGTTGGATGGATGATTAAATGGGTGGATTGTTGGATGATTAAATGGATGGTTGGATGGATGGTTAAATGGATGGCTAAATGGATGGTTGGATGGATGGTTAAATGGATGGTTGGATGGATGGCTAAATGGATGGTCGGATGGATGGTTAAATGGATGGATGGATCGATGGATTGACGGACGGACGACTGGGCGGACGGAGCGACAGATGGACTGTTGGATAGATAGATGTGTGGAAGAATGGATAAATGGGGCGGATAGAGCCGGAGACATAGAGAGTAGGAAACAGAGACAGACACAGACAGACAAAGAAGCGGACAGGAAGATGGTGACAGGGTCGGTGCGTCGGCATTTATTTTTATCCACCACGGATTTTCGTTGAAGTCCGTTTGAAGCCCCAGGTTAATCAATCTAGACGGAACCGCGGTACAGAACTAGGCAACACAGATGCTCCGTGCTTCTAACAGCTATCCGCGAGCTATGCTTAGGATGCAGATGACTTACGGAACACCGAAGCGCATCCGACAGTCTTGATCGGAGAGTCTCGATCCGAGAGTCTTGATCCTACAGTCTCGATCCAAGAGTCTTCTTCGGAGAGTCTCGATCCGAGAGTCTTGATTTGAGAGTGTCTTGATCCGAGAGTCTTGGTCGGAGAGTCTTGATCCTAGAGTCTTGATCCGAGTCTTGATCCGACAGTCTTGATCCGAGAGTCTTGACATTTTTGTTATTATTGTTGTTATTGTTGTTGTTTGTTGTTATTATTATTATTATTATTATTATTATTATTCTGTGAAAAAGGAGACTAGGTAAACTAAGTCTACACCAACGGCGAATGAAAGTAAATATCCCTGCAATAAAAACACCGTATGACCCCAAACGATAGGTGCTTCACGGCGCACACTGGCAGTCTCTCTGTGCGTGTATGAGTGTATGCGGGCTTATCCGTCTCCTCTCATTGGCCTCTTCCCTCTGGGGCAGAGGAGAGAGGAGACTGGGAAGGAGAGAGGGTAATGAGTGGAAGAGCGGGAGGGAGAGACTGAGAGAGTGGCAAACCCGAACACATAAAGTGTTTTTATTGCAGGGTTATGTCCTTGCATTCGACGCTGAAGTAGACTTTTCTCAGTCATAGTGGTGCGGATCAAGTGGCCTTCTTTTCTTACCACTCCCTCTCTCCCTTCCTGTCTCTATGTGTCTCTGTCTCTGTCTCTCTCTTTCTGTCTGTCTGTCTATATATATATATATCTCCATTCTCTCTGTCTGTCTGTCCACTCTGTCTGTCTGCCTATCTGTCTCTGTCTCTGTTTCTCTCTTTCTCTCTCTTTCTCTCTCTCTCCCTGTATCTTTCTCTCCACTCTCGCTGCCCTCTTTCCTTCCAGGCAGAATTGCCATTGTCCGCTTTCGCTCAATTGTCTTCAAATTCCGAGTGATCTATGGCGTAGGCATCGCTACCATAACGAACACAATCGTAGTTGTCCGGGGGCTTCGAGATCATTAGCTACCAGCCTGTCACGTGCACAGCCGTTGTTACATAGACGTGCCATGCAGCCGATGTCACGTGGCCGCTGCTACATAGCTGATGCCATATAGCCGTTGCCACCTGACCGATGTCACGTGGCCGTTGGCCAGGCAGACAGCTACTGGCTTAAAATCTCGTCAGCAAATCTCGTCGGCAAATCTCGTCGGCATCTATTATCTGTCATTCAGCGAATGCCGTGTTGCTGTCAATATCATCGCCCAAGGGAGGAGAGGGGAGGGAGAGGAAGAGGGAGAGGGAGATCGCCCAAGGGAGAAGAGGAAAGGGAGAGGAGGGAAAGGCAGAGGAGGGAAAGGCAGAGGAGGAAGGCGGATGGCAGAGAAAGGAAGGATAATCCAGGCATCGCTATGAAACTAACGGCAACCAGTGCGCAGTCTAACGCTTCGAGCTATCTACAGTGATTTCACAGTTGTCGTTGCTTTATTTATCATCGTTGTCGTTGTAGCAGTCATTATCATCAGCAGCAGATTTATCATCGTCTTCGTCTAAGTAATCTCGTCTTTATATATGACAGTATTAATTCAGACAAATGTTCCCAATGTCTGAGCGTAGCATTGGCCTCTAGGCGTCTCGGCGTCTGCACGTATAAACGTATGCACACAGAGACAGACAGACACAGACAGACAGACAGACAGACAGCGAGAGGCTCACAAACAGACGGCAGGCAAACGCGCATGCATATATGTACTGTGTTTCCTGAAAATACCCCTTACTATTTCTTACTCTATCAGGGCTTGGAGAACCTAACAAACAAGAACCAGTTATTGGAAATCAAGATGCCCCTCTTCGGAATTCTGCGGGTGTTCTTTAAACTTCGGTGAATTCCAGAAGAAACAATGAGAAGGATATCTTCGTAACGGAAAGACTACAAATAGACAGTAAACACAAAAAAGCAGACCGTTCTCTTTAAGGGTACAACACCTAACCCAACCCCTTCAGCATGTATAGTTCCAGGAGGATCGGTGGAAACAGCTTCTCCGCTAACAACGTTCGAGGGGTTTTCTTTGGAACGCTGTTCCTCTGGTTCCTGGCTATGGTCAGCGGAACAGGAAGTAGCTCAAGCGGAACGTCGATGGAACGCCACAAATGCCCGACCCAGTGCGATTGCTTCAACTACTACGAAACGGTCGACTGCAGTCGACGAGGACTGTTCGCAATCCCGCCTCTGTCCGGAATCACTAGACGCCTCTACATGGAGGGCAATCAGGTGGAAGAGCTTCCGGCTGGCGTTCTCCAGGTGGCCGTGAACCTCTCCGTTCTGATCCTCGAGAACAACCGACTCATGGCGCTCAGCACTAGCAACTTCTGCGGACAGGAACACCTGCAGGAGCTGGACGTTAGCAACAATCAAATCGACACTTTTACCATCGATACCGCTCGGGGGACCGTCGGTAGTGCCGGTGCTAACGCGTCAGGGTGTCGGGCACCGAGTCTCAAGGAGCTCAACCTCAGCCATAACCTGCTGCGATCGGTACCCGCCAATCTGTCGGAGTTCGCGCCGAATCTTGAGGTGCTCAACCTCAGCTACAACGAGATCACTTCGGCCTCGCTCGATCCGAGCTACTCTTCGATGACCTCTCTACGGTACCTGGACCTGAGCCGCAATGACATCCGACGCGTGCTAGCCACCGACCTGGACGCCATCCGACACATCCCGCTTGAGACGATCAACCTCTCTGACTGTGGTCTGGTGTACGTCGAGGAGTCGACCTTCCACGGAATGGATTCACTGACATCGCTGTCCCTGGCCAGGAGCCTCGTCAACCGCACGGTACTCGAGAGAGTCTTCCGGTCGTTCTCGGCAGCAGACAACCAGATGACGAAGCTGGACGTCAGCGAGACCTACATCAGCAACCTGACGGTCGAGATGGTCGGCAACTTCCGTCGGCTCGTCAATCTGTTCGCCTCCTACTGCGACCTGGAAAACGTCGAGCCGGAGCTCTTTCTCCATCTCCCGGACCTGGAGACGCTGCACGTGGAAGGCGGCCAGCTGGTCCGTCTCGACAACATCTCGAGCTTGAAGAAGCTGCGGAAGCTGAGCGCGCACATGAATCGCCTGTCGGAGCTGGAAATGAAAGGACTGTTCTCGTTGGAATCAGCGGACCTCAGCTACAACCACTTCGAGCGACTCGGCCCCGGCTGGATCGGCGGAATGGAGGAGATCCAGACGCTGAACATGAGCCACAACAAGATAACCACCATCAGCTCTGACGCCTTCTTCCAGACATACGAAATCTCGACCCTGGACCTCTCCTACAACCAGCTGACCAGCTTTCCGAACTTTGGATCCGTACGGATCGCAAAGCTGGACGTGTCCCACAACGGAATAAAGGACGTGGACGAAGGAGCCTTCGACATTCTCCACCAGACCCTCAGTGAACTGGACATGAGCTACAACGATTTGTCCGAGTTTCCCAGCCACGCCTTCAAGGACTTCCACCTGCTCCAGTACCTCGGACTGAGCCACAACAAGCTAGGCGAGGCGTTCCGCCAGCGACGTCTCGGAGGCCTTTTCGAGAGCCTTCTTCTCGTCCAGGTCCTCGACCTGTCCTTCAACAGTATTACGAGCATCGACGAGCGGGAACTGTCCTTGCTACACCACCTGAACACGCTCTACCTGCAGGGGAACCGTATCCGGGACGTCAAAGACGCTTCTCTGGACAGCACCCGCGTCCTCGCCAAGCTGATTATGTCTGGGAACCAGCTGCATACGGTGGACGCGGACCTTCTGACTCGCCTGGAGTACCTGGAGGAGATCGACCTCAGTGACAACCCCTTCGAATGCACGTGCAGCCTGATGCCGTTTCTGCAGTGGGCCAACACGACGATGGTGACCGTGCTGGCCATCCAGGAACACTCAACCTACCTCTGCGACTTCCCGCCGGACACCTTCGGCAAGTCCGTGTTCCTCATTCGGCTCTACCCACACGAGTGCCAAGAAGCCGTTGCTAGGGAGCTCGTCGCCAAGGAAGCGATGTCACGCAAGACGGTGATGCTGGCGTTGCTAGGCACGTGCGCCCTCGTCGTCGTCGTGTGCGTCGCTCTCGCCTGCTACCTGGGACAGGTGTGCCAGAGGGTCAGGAATTTGCGATACAGGTGGCAGGTACGCTACAGGGAAGTGTCTGCTGTCGAAACTTGCACGGATCCAAAGGTGTAGGTGAGACCCCTCGGAAACATGCAGAGAAGCATGGAAGAACTTAACAGACTAAGATTGTATAGTTGACTGCTTTCGGCAACAATTTGACGGTACTGGACAACATGACCGTACTTGAGGACCTCACAGCGGTACTTGACAACAACCCATTGGCGCGTAAACGTACCGAGCAACAACGGTCTAGTACTCCACCATACTTGGTAACAGCGTAGTGGTATGTGCATTTACATGAAAACATCGTATTGTTACTTCATTGCATTGGATGCCAAGGTTCCCGGCTTTGGCTTTATATGTCAACTGGATTTCGCAATACTTGACAATGCAATGCTACTTGATTGTTTTGTTTGTATAAATGTGTTAGTATCTTATTTTTCGTCGGCTTAAAGCTATGTATTGTATTGTATTGTATTTGATGACTTATATAGCGCTTCTTACAGAACAAACTACCCAGAGGTGCTTGATAAACGGTAATATTTGAAAGAACATGCTGGTACTTTGCTGCGCATTGGTGCTTAACCTAGGTTCTTGCTTGTTTGTGGTACTTCGCTGTGTCACGGTACTTTACCTTGGTTCGTGCTTGTATATGGTACTTCACCGGGTTTTTTTTGTGCTTGCCAGAATATTTTTAAAAAATGGCATTGGTACTGCATCAGAATTGGAAGTAAACATCTGACTTGAGAGAGGAAAACAGGCAGAACTTAAAATAGCACAAATAGTTCACGGTAACAACATTTCACATAGAAACAATCGTAAAACAATGACACTTTAGAACAATTAAAATCTACAACAGATAAAGAAACTTTACAACAGACATCGAAACTTTATAACATGCAAGTACTTAACTTCAGCAACGTTACTTTACAACAATGATACATTACAAAAAGTCACAAAACAACGACGAAATTAACAGCAATAACAACAACAATGAATGACTTAAGTACTTCGCATGTCTTGATGCCTTTGATATGGTTCCATATCTGATATGTGAGACAGTTCACGAGTAAAGGATACAAAAGATGGTAAAGTAAGCTTGTGAGAAAAGCACTCGGATGGCGGGGAGGCATAAAATTGGACGAAATAGTTCTTTGCATATTAATAATCGATTTAGGTTAAATCATAGTCAACTTTGGTAAATTTCAACTCACAAAAGTAGCCACAAAGACGCCTGCATCTTTAAGAAATTGTAAGCCAATTTACTATTTGTGATAGAAGCATACGATTTTCACCTAATTATTTAGCAATTCCAGTCCCATCCATTTCAGTATCATCTTCATTTTTGATTTTATCCGATCTTGTTACCCTTTTCTCTTTTCACGGTCATTATATATATATATATATATATATATATATATATATATATATATATATATATATATATATATATATATATATATATAAGAGAACATGACAATATATATATACGTTGCTTAGATTTGCTGTAATTATGCATAGTTATAGTGATTATAAACATATTGATTGACGTAAGCAAGTCACGGTCAGCGGAAATCATTGAGTTTTAAATCAAATCTTTCTCTTATATTCCATCTGACATATTACCTCTTCTTTGAAACATATTATCAGTTGTCATATTACCCTTTCAGTGAGGGTGAATAGACTTAATAAATAACAAATAAGGTGATTTTAAAATCAGATATTGTAAATTGTTTAAATTCCATTTCTATTTTTGAATTGACAGTCCTTCGAGTAATTCATTTACCATTACCATTGCTGTTACTGTTTCAAAACTTCTTACACTGTATGGATTTCCTTTTGAGTAATAAAATTGTTGCAGTAAAATTCCAATCATTTTTGTCTACTCAGTCTGATACATTAACTTCTATAGCGCCAATTTATGCAGTAAACGAAGTAGCCTAAAGTAATTTGTGAGTGTCTTAATGGTTGGTAAATTCCGCATTTATTTAGCGCCAAGAAACCACTTGAAGTCACTCAAGCTAATTTTCAACCGAGCATCTCTAACAGATTATGACTTTGACTGCAGTTTCACTTGAAGCAACTATCGACTGATGCCCTGTGCATTATGATTATGGCGCCATAAAAGTCATTAGATTAGATTAGATTTGACTAAGATGTTGCACTAATTACACTGGCCTCTCATCGAGCAAAGAATCCAGTCTGAAAACTGTCAGTCGTAATCGTAAGCTCGAGATTTCTACAGCGCCCAACAAAAGCTAAGTCGCGGAAACACCTGATTCGCAGACGCTCAGTCAAAACAAATCGATAGACAAAAGGGTTCGGTTCCATGTCAAGTTCAGGCAGACAGTCAGACGGCTACGGTGGTGTTTGGAACTGAACCGGAAAGTGAGGTAAGTGGAAGAGAAAAAATCAGGATAGGATTTGTTTTAAGAGAAGTGTTCGGCTTATTACATTTAAATCAACCAAACTAGCTCTGCTCCTTGTTCAACATATATCACAGTCGATCACCAGACAATTTAATTCAATTTAATTCAAAGGGCGCTATAGCAGTCTCCAGATCAGATCATAGATTAGATTATATTATACATTGATTTTAACGATGTAGTCCTATTAAACGTCGTGCATAAAAGAAGATGCCTGAACTAGGCGCAACATAAGTAGATTTTTTACGATTACGATTACGTTCAGCGCTGAATAAGAGCAGTCGTTCCGGATGTTGCAGGCCGGCGAGCATGACCAGAGGGCGCCTGACGTACCGGAAGTAAATCAGAGATCTATAAGGAGTCATTCCAGCAATCGATCTCTCAATCGATCTTAAGCTCATCTTCTTGCTAATGACACCACTCGGACACGCGGCGAAGATTGAACGTCGGGGAAACGACTATCGAAGCCAAAATAACGAGAATTAGGCCATCAATATTCTCCAAAATGCGACCGGATGTCAAGATTCGGTTTCATAATTAAAAACCGTCTTCCGGAATCGCTCAAGGGGACACAACGAATGATGGTTGCTGCTATAATTTATGTTTGTTTCCACTTCGAATGCCGTGTCTGGGAGTTCGCAGTTCGTAATCGTAATTCCAAGATTTCTACAGCGCCCAAAGAAAGTCGCGCCGCGGGGACCAGCTTATTCACAGGCGCTCAGTCAAAACAAAATCGATAGGCAAAAGGGTTCGGTTCCAGGTCAAGATCCAAGAGTCAGACGGAGAGACAGCGTTGCAGCTACGGTGGGTGGTGTTTGGGGTTTGAGAGGAGAGACAGGTAAGAGGAAGAAGGGGTGTCAGGATAGGATCTGTGGAAGAGGAATGTTTTCGGTTTTGAGTGAAAGGCCGAAGCAGAAATTCCAAGCGGTGGAGCATCGGTGAGTTTGTATGATGGGTCAGAAAACTATCGCAGTTGCGTAGTTGGTAACGGTGCTAGTTGTAATTGTAATTGCATGTCGTGTAATCGTAATCGTAAACTCGAGATTTTTACTGCGCCCAACAAAAGCTAAGTCGCTGTAAACAGCTTATTCACAGCGCTCAGTCAAAACAAAATCGATAGACAGGAATAATTCGGTTCCAGGTCAGAATCCTAAAGTCAGACAGGCAGGCAGGCAGGCATGCAGCTACGGTGGATGGTGCATGGAACTGAAGCGGAAAGAGAGTTAAGGGAAGAAGAGGAATCAGGATAGGATCTGCAGAAAAGGAGTGTTTTCAGTCTTGAGTGGAAGACCTACGCAGAGATTATAAAGTGTGAAGAGATGATGAGTTAGTTTGATGGATCAAATAATTTTCGTAATTCTGGTGGGAGTTTATTCCAGAGGGCTGTAGCAGCTATGGCTATGAAGCGATTTCCAAATTTTTAGGAAGAGGTGACGGGTTGGGCGGAGAAGTGTTGGGGCAGAAGAGAAGGGGGTTGTATGATTAACTGGAATAATACATAATGCATCATTTACTGAAATGATAGAAAATTAGGAATACTCTCGTTCTCATGATTGCTCCAATAGGCCTATCGTAGCTGATAATTTTCTAACGAACCTTATAAAACATTATATTTCTATTATGTTGTTTTTCTCTCGAATAATAGTAGTACATAATAATACATAATTGGAATATTTCATCGCTTACTGAATCGATATAAAATCATGATTATTAGGCCTGCACTCATTCTCATGATTGCTCCAACATAACTGCTGATAGTTTTCTCACGAACCCTGACCAATTTTGGATGTTTATTATGCTATTTTCCTCTCGAACTACGTATTAAGTTAGACTTTCAAACTGTTTATAATATTGCATAGTTATTTTCTGATATTATGCTACTTTCTCGCTGTTTTATGTGCTTGCTTTTATGAAGTGTGGGCGTTAGCCTCGCTCTAATGAAGATTACTCAATCACTCACTCAGCTATGGCTCATTAGAGATAGTAAGTACATCGAAGTAGTGCAAAACAAACGAATCTCAAGATATATATATATATGTGTGTGTGTATATATATATATATATATATATGTATATATATATATATATATATATATATATATATATATATATATATATATATATATATATATATATATATATATATATATATATATATTGACCCACTCCATAAACAGAATTGTAATTGTAATTGGAAATTTCTGTAGCGCTTCTTTCAAGAGAGGCTAATGAGAGGGGCCCTCACTGCGCTAGCCATAATTATGTTTAAGGTCATTAAAAACGACATCAATATAAGAACGCTATCGTCATTTATATCCTAGAAATAGGCCTATTCGAGTGTGAAAAAGCATATCCAAGAAGTGGTATATCCGTCCTTTTATCCGTCCTTAGTACCTGGGTAGGTCGATAATTTTAAACTACGACATATAACTGAATTATATATAAAATATGTACATATATATATATATATATATATATATATATTTCCGAATTATATTAAGATACAGATGTGGGTATAAGTGTACATATGTGTTGTGTATATATCGTAAATGTGTAATATATCTGTATATGTATATACATGGCTTAACATGCACATTACACATTGTATACATATATTCGAAACATGTATATGTATATTTATACTGATCTCCCCATTTACTATATACATATAAATATATATTGCAATGTTGCGATAAGTGAATTCTGATCACGTATCTGGTATCGACTATCGTTTCGTCTCGATCGCTTTCTCTGTCCGTCAGCCGAGTCGATTTCGTTCCTCGTCGGTGAACATTTTAATTAGCGGAAATTAATCAAATCACGTTCCACGAATAAGCAATACATCGACGGCGCCGCACCAGGCGCGTTTCAACTGCGGCTTCCGCTGGATGTCAACGGCTTCGGCAGCCAAGCGTTCGTATGGGAGCATCAGGAAGAATGCGAAAGATCTCAGCATGTGTATACGCATATACTACTGAAATCAAGGGTGTTTGTTTCTCGCGAGAAAGAGTGAAAGAACTCAGCAAACCTTTGCATGGATATTTTTCCGAAAGAATGCGTGTTTCTCACAAGATAGAGTGTGAAAGAACTCAGCAAACCTTTTGCACGGATATTTTTCCGAAAGCAAGTGTGTTTCTCAAACTTACTCTCGCTATATCAAGCTATATCAAGCTATATCACTTGCTATATCAAGTCAGATAGATAGACAGTCAGGCGGCTATAGGGAGCCGAGAGATAGATAAGGGGAAAAGGAAGAATCAGGACAGGATTTGTGGAAGAGGAGTGTTTTGAGTTTTGAGTGAAAGACTGGGGGTGAAGTGACATCCTTGCCCCGAGCACATCCTGGATTTTTTCATAACAAAAGCGCAAGTATATTTGTGAGAGAAGGATGTACGTGGTACATCATCTTTTGCCACACATTCTCGAATCTGAGAGAGACGAACAAAAGACGTTTGTCTTATGGATGACATCATGAAGTAACAGATTATGGTTCATTAATCATAATTCATAATTCATGCCATCTGGAAATTCTATGCGTGGCGGCCACTTATGCCGGGGTCTCCCTCAACCCCGCCGACGTCGGTGATGCATATTCTTTTTCGTAGGGGCGCTATATCAATTTGTAATGAAGAGATAAAATTTCCTGATCACGAGCGATTAGATTTATAACAAAAAGGGCAAACTTTCCTTTTTGGTTAATCTCCTAATCTAATCCAATACAATCCAAACTAATCTAATCCAATCTAATCCCGTCTAATCCAGTTTAATCTATATATATATCGCTAACTATATATATATATATTATATATAACTATATATATTTAGCGATATATATAATTACTTTGATGAATATATATATATATATAAACACATTCACATCTTGCAGTCTCTATGGCTTGCTGTAAATTATGTAACTACATATAAGTCTCTCTCATTCTATAATCCTTTACATACATATATATAAATGATTATAGAATGAGAGTATATATATATATATGTAAAGGATCATAGAATGAGAAAGGCTTATATGTAGTTACATAGTTACAGCAAGCCATAGAGACTGCTGGTTGTGATCATGTGTTTATATATGCAATATATATAGTATGTATTTTCAAGGGCTTTTGTTGAGAAATAGATTGGCTGCTTACAGACCAACGAGATGTCATTTCTCCCACCGGACTAAACGGACAACCAGACAGACACACGGACGGTAGGACAGACCGACAGAGAGGCAGACGGACGAAGGAACAGACAGACAGACGGACGAAGGGAAAGACATACGGATAGACAGACGGATGAGAGGGGAGGGTTGTCATAAGCGTCTGTAATAGGTGCAAACTAATCAACGGAAATCGGATCAGACGATGATGTGCTTAGGATTCACATCCGGATTCTGATGTCGATATTTATATAGCGCATTTTTCGCGTAGGCGTTTCTTCATTGTGCGTCGTTCGATGATGAAGACATCGAAGTCCGCCTCGTGTGTTGTATCGTCTGCCATGTTTTGGCAGATGCGAATGACGTCACGCGCACGCTTATACCCTGCTGTTCGATGTTCGAAGGCTGATACCCGACGCGCTTTGTATAGCGCTGGGTTTTATGAATGACGTAAATGACGTGTTGCAGACGCGCTGTTCTAAGGCTGCATGCTCTGTGGATGTATGTGTGTTTGTTCGTGTCTGTGTGTCTGTCTGTGGGTTTGTCTGCGTGTCTGTCTGTGGGTCTGTCTGTCTGTATTTCTGTCTGTCAGGGTCTGTGTGTTGTCTGTGTCGATGGGTGGTTGTGTTTATATCTCCATCGATCTGTCCGTCCTTGTATCCATCAATCCATCCATCCGTCCGTCCGTCCGTCCATCCATCCATCTATCCATCAATCCAGTCATCCATCTATTCATCCATCCGTCCATCCATTACTCCATCCATCCATCCATCCGTTAATTCATCCATCCGTTAATCCATCCATCCATCCATTCATTCATCCATCCATCAACCATATCGTGTTGTCTCTAAGTCGTCCGTACGTCTGTGTGCATATGTCTTTCTCTTTGTGTGTGTGTCTCTCTCTCTCTATATATATATATATATATGCGTGCATCTATCTCTCTATCTCTCTGTCCATCCACCCTCTGTTTCGAACCATGCGCCGCCACTTACTGACCACCACTTCGAACCCTTCAAATTCACTAAACTTTCCATTCACCATCCATATTATCTCAACCCCTCCTCATCTAACTCTCACCCTGCGGAATCGCCCCCCCCCCACAGATGATTTATCGCCCTCTGTCGGCCATGGTGTCGGCGAGTAGTGACATCTACCGACCTCATCGCGAACAGCTCCGCGCCTCTGGACCGAATCCAGCGCTGCTTATGACAGATCGGGCTGGCTTAGAACCTGATTAGCGCGTTTTATGGGCTATCCCCCGTGGCCCTATAGGGAGGGAGCCAACGACGGCGTAGTGCAATTAATTCTGTACAGGGATCTTTCCACCGAATGTTCGTCCGAGTCTAAAACAGTGTCGACCACTTGCGGGAAATTACAAAGTATACACCGCGCCCGAAAAAAATCAAAGCGCGTCGATGGTCGAATCCTTGTTATGATGTTGCAGCCTTCGTGTTTGCTCGTCTACCTCGGAATCACGTTTCTCAAGAGACTCTAGAGGCTTATGAATCGTAATCGTAATCGTAATCGTAATTCCGAGATTTTTACAGCGCCCAAAGAAAGTCGCGCCGCGGGGACCAGCTTATTCACAGGCGCTCAGTCAAAACAAAATCGATAGGCAAAAGAGTTCGGTCAAGATCCAAAAGTCAGACGGAGAGACAGCGTGGCAGTTACGGGTGGTGGTGTTTGGGGTTGGAGAGAAGAGAGAGATAAGAGGAAGAAGGGGTGTCAGTGAACATGTTTACCTTGACTTTCCGCTTCGGAGGTGTTTTTAGAGCCTTGAATTCAGGCGTGCTACCTTTACCTTTTTGCTTCTGATAAGTGTAAGCCAGAGATTTTGCTACCTTTGCCTTTATGCTTCTGAGGAGTATAAGCCAGAGATTTTGCTACCTTTGCCTTTATGCTTCTGCAGAGTGTAAGCCAGAGATTTTGCTACCTTTACCTTTATGCTTCCGCTGAGTGTAAGCCAGAGATTTTGCTACCTGTACCTTTATGCTTTCGAGGAGTGTAATGTCCCCGTGTACGGACCGTGTTAGCCAGAGATTTAAGTCTCTGAAGTAACGCACTTGTTCGAGCCGCTTCATAATCGTCACATCATAAAGCGCTTCAACAAAGACGTGTAAACCTGTAAACGTGAAAAATGAGCAGGGTCGAGGCTATAAGGTCGCTATAGAAAAACGTATACATTACATTTACACTTACGTGACTAGTCATACTGCATATCCAACTCAATCCGTGTGCTTGCATCTATGAGGCAGAACAAGTGAGCCGTATTGCAAACAATTTCCGCTACGGTGTCCGTCCTTCAGACGATCAGGTAACGCATAATTCTCCAGCGGATATTGGTCGAATTCCGGCTTTTAAGAGGGTCAGCTGCATTAGCCTAAGTCTCACTAACCGGCTTTGAGTTTTGGCAAAAGAATTGCTTTAGCTGTCGCTGAAAGTACAACATGGAGTAAGAAGAAAGGATCAGCTGGTGTATGCAATACTCCTAGTAGATTTGTAAATACCTGTGATTTTTATCTCACCTTAACTAAATTTATAGCTAATTTGTAGCGATCTTACCTTATTTTAAACACTCTTACTATACCTTACCCTATATATAACTTTCACCTGCCTTAAATTACCTCACCTTCACATACCTTACCATATAGAACATTAGCTTAGCTTACCTTACTTAGTTTATCTTACGTTATATCTGATTTCATCTTACCTTACTTTGCGTTGTTACACCTTACTTTGCATTGTTGAATCTTACCTTACCTTATCTCACCTTACATTTTAGCCGATCTCACCTTACATGATCTGACCTAGACTCGTTTAGCAATATTATTTAGTCAAGACAGTAGCAACACCACATTAAAGATCTCGTTGCTTCTACGTTTATCAGAAAATGGTCGCTCTTTTACCCACGCATTCCATCTCCTTCCCACCCACCCCATCTCTGCGCTACGAAAACTGTCCCAGACAGCCGAGCGACGAGTCGCAAAAGAGATATAAGCCCAATAAATGCGCTGCCTTCATCGATTAGTGCGAACTCTTGGTAATCATCTCTCGTTCCCGTTAGCGAAGTACATGTATTACCCAGGACGAAAGATCACAGATGGCTACCACGTGCCTTGGGCCAACGTTCTGAGACCTGACTCGACAATGGTGGATTCGTGTAGATTGCCAATGGGGTTCTGATGTAATAGACCTCATAAATACTTTAGACTCGAGATACGTCTGAAATTTATATTGGAATTTATAACTCCATAACAACCCTCGGGGTTCGGCTTGACAAAGAGGGGGAGGGTATCGCGAAGGGCGCGTCATAACATGACGACAAATGGCGTAGCTTCCGGTGGATGAGTCCCATAATCCCTTTCGGCTACTTTCGCCAAATCCTTCGTTTGTGGTTCTTTGATGAGTTCTCTTGAGATTTTTTAAATCTCTATTTCTTTCTATAAATCGTTTTTTTCGTTTCTTTGTGGTTTACTTCTTCTTTGTTACCTGATTTCATTTCATTCTCCGTTTTCTTTCTCGTGCTCATTATAATTTCTATATTTCTTTTCTTTTTCCCTTTCTTCGTTTCTCCCCTCCCCCTTTAAATTCCTTGTTAAATTTCGATGTCCTTTATTCTTTCTTTCTATTTTTCCCACCCTTATTTTTTCTTCACCTTAATCTCTTTTAATCGCTTCATTTTACCACCCCGTAATCCATTCTGCTTTAGCGTTATCCCTCTATAATTGTAGATTAGTAAGATTAGGCTAGTTTAGATAAGATCAGATTAGAGGAAGATTCGAATCCTCACCTTACACATTACAAGGCAGGCACTCGACCAACATGCTACTGCATTCACTCTGCACGATTTATAAAGTTTTTCTCATGTTTTGTTTGTTTTTCTCTGGTCTGCTATCATTTCTTTTTTCCTCTTATATTCCTAATTAAATTTCTCCTTTAACTTTGTCATTTTAAATTCATTCGCTTTAATTCTCTAACTAAATTCTTCCTTAAACTGTCGTTTTCGCTGTTTTCATCGACTCCATGATTGTCCTCGAACATTTTCCCCTCGTTTACCTTCCTCTACTTCCACGAAGACAACAACTCCATCGATTTCCTCCTCACTTCCCTCTGCTTTTTCTACCCTATACCACTTAGTTCTTGTGGCGGATTTAACTATAGGCATTGGGAAGCGGTTTACCCCACACCCTCTTGGTTATATACCCTCCCCCCTCAGACCAGACCCGTGCATGGTGGACTGCCAGAATGTGGCGCCCCTCTGGAATGCTCCCCCCCCCCAACGGAAGCAATCCTGGATCCGCCACTTCTTGGCACCCTTCAGTTAGTATTTCCACACCGGAAATGTCACTTAAAGAAGCCGATGAAACGAATGTTCACCGAATCACTTAATCAGATTCCTCCTGTGGAGACCCTTCGATCATTCCGTCTCTCCAGCGAACCATCTGCGACCTGTCTCTCCCTAATTTGACTTAGTTGCTCCGTTTATTCATTCATCCTTCCATCCGTTCTTCCGTCCTTCAGTCCATCTGTCCGTCCGTCCGTCGTAACTTCATCCGTCCTTCCTTCCTTTCTTTCTTCCACTCATTCATTCATTCATTCAACCATCTATCCATCCATCCATCCATCCACTTTCTCTCTCTTTCTCTCTTTCTCTCTTCTCTTTCTCTCCCTCTCTCTCACTCTGTCTTTCTGTTTTTCTCTCTCTAATTCGTCTCTCCATATGACTCTGTCTCTCTGCCTCTTCAAATCTGCCTGTTTCTCTTTCTCTTTGTTCCTATTTCTATCTCTACCTTCATACATATATCTCTCTCTGTCTTTCTGCCTCTGTCTCTGTCTCTGCCTCGACCTCTATCCCTATACACATCTCTTTTCTCTTTCTGTTACACACACAAACACACACACACACAAAACATACACACAGTGTCTCTCTCATTGCCAGCAACGTATACCTGCCTCCGCTTGTAATTATTGGCCTCTGCTCCAGAACTGAGCTCCTGCCTCGGTCATAAACAGACAGCGAAAGATTCCTTTTCAACTGACCTGACTCTGAGAAGCAAGCACGTACTGACAGACCGACAGACAGACTGACAGATAGACAGACATACTGCCAGACCGACAGACATACTGCCAGACCGACAGACATACTGACATACCGACAGACATACTGACAGACCGACAGACATACCGACAGACCGACAGACATACTGACATACCGACAGACATACTGACAGACCGACAGACATACCGACAGACCGACAGACATACTGACATACCGACAGACATACTGACAGACCGACAGACATACTGACAGATCGACAGACATGTACAGGTCAGAGTTGGCCAAAGACAGTTTATAGGTCACCGGTTCTTAGCAACACCCATACGACTTCTGTCTTACTTACACAACTCAGGAAGATGATAATCCGCATGTACTCTGTTTACCCACCTGTCTGCCTGTCTGTTTGTCTGTGTCTGTGTATTTGTCTATGTGTGTGTATGTGTGTGCATGTGTATCTTTGTTTGTCTGTTTGTCTGTCTGTCTGTCTGTCTGTCTGTCTGTCTGTCTGTCTGTCTGTCTGTCTGTCTGTCTGTCTGTCTGTCTGTCTGTGTTCTTCTGTATTCCAAAGACAGGTTCATCTGGAGCGATGGAAGCAAGGAGACGAAGCACCAGTCTCTCAACACACACCCAAGACAAGAGCAGACAGACAGACAGACAGACAGAGAAGCAGACAGAGACAGAGAGAAGGACAGTTCCTCTGGGATCAGACAAAGATGAAGGGAAAACGATAATGACAAAGCGGCTGCAATTTATTTGGCGCCCGGATAACGGAGGCCGAGCAAAATGAGCCGGTCGTAGATTACCAGTATAGCTAGGTGCTGTTAGCCGCCGTAATGGCTTCGCCAATTCCTACTGAAGTCTTCAAAGTTCGCTTAGCTTCGGACGTTTTGCTTCCAACTGAAAGTCGATTAAAGACGGAGGAGGAGGGGAAAGAAGAGGAGGAGGAGGAGGAGGAAGAGGAGGAGGAGAAGGAGGAGGAGGAGGAAGAGGAGAAGGAGAAGGAGGAGGAGGAGGAAGAGGTGGAGGAGGAGGAGGAGGAGGAGGAAGAGGAGGAGGAGAAGGAGGAGAAGGAGGAGGAGGAGGAAGAGGAGGAGGAGAAGGAGGAGGAGAAGGAGGAGGAAGAGAGGAGAAGGAGGAGAAGGAGGAGGAGAGGAGGAGGAGGAGGAAGGAGGAGGAAAAGGAGGAGGAAAAGGAGGAGGAGGAGTAGAAGGAGGAGAAGGAGAAGGAGAAGAAGTAGGAGGAGGAGAAGGAGAGGAGAAGGAGGAGGAGAAGGAAATGAGGAGGAGAAGGACAAGGAGTAGGAAGAGAAAGAAGAGGAGGGAGTAGTAGAAGGATGAGATGGAGGGGGAGAAGAAGGAGGAGGAGAAAATGGAGGAGTTGGAGGAGGAGGAGAGGAGAAGGAAGGAGGGAGGGGAAGGAAGAGGTGCAGGAGGAGGAGTTTGAAAGTTGTAAGAAAAGAAGCTTTATCTCTGCCTCTGTCTATATGTTTCGCTCTGCCTCTGCCTGTGTCGATATCTCTGCCTCTGTCTATATCTCTATCTCTGTCTTTTTCTTCCCTTGTCTTTTCCTCTATCTCTGTTTCTCTATGTATCTCTCTCCTTCTTTCTCTCTCTCCTCTTTCCTCCCCTTCTCGTAATTGGGAGACTTGAATTGGGCTGGAATCTGGTGGGAAGGGGTAAAATGGGGTGGAATGCGACGGTAAGGAGAAGCTGGAGTCTGATTAGGTGGTCATTGTGCGGAGTGGACGATATACTGACCACTGGACATCGGGATAAACGAGAGACAACGACTGGACATCAGACGACGTCAGGTCCGATATTAGCCGACGGCGCTTAAACACTGGTCCGAGTCAAATCACGAGAGGAGAGGAGAGGAGAGGAGAGGAGGAGAAGAAGAGGAGAGGAGAGGAAAGGAGAGGAGTGGAGAGCAGAGCAGTGCAGAGCAGAGCAGAGCAGAGCAGAGCAGGGACGGAGGCAAAGGAGAGGAAGAGATAGAGGGAGAAATTTGGCGAGGGAGGGAGGGACTCTGAGAGACGGATAGAAAGAGGTAGAGGGAGAGAGGGAGAGGGAATGTAGGAGAGAGAGAGAGAGAGAGAGAGAGAGAGAGAGAGAGAGAGAGCGAGAGAGAGAGAGGTTCAGAGACACAAGGAAAGAGGCAGAGATATGGGCTAGACAGAGAGAGTCAGAGAGAGAGAGAGATAGAGACAGACACAGAGACAGACAGAGAGATGAAGAGAGACACTAGAAGAAAAGTGAGCGATAACTATAAGGAAAGAGGTAGAGAGAGGACGAGGAAAAGACAGTTTGTCCCTCTTCCTCACCCCTTGCCCCGTTATGTCTGTCTGTCTGTCTGTCTGTCTGTCTGTCTGTCTGTCTGTCTGTCTGTCTGTCTGTCTGTCTGTCTGTCTGTCTGTCTGTCTTAGTTTCTCACGATTCACGAGGTCCACTTCATATGCCAAGGTCAGAGGTCACTGACCGCAGCCATTTACGATCCCTTCCCGCCAAGTGCAGCTGTACTCAGAGCGGCGCGTCAAACTAACAACTAGTGGGCCCTTCGACGGGTATGATCGTGTATTGAGAGCCCGTGATTGGCTCGCTCAATCTTCAACCGACAACGCAGCATTCTGGACGGATATCACAACCAAGACTTGGATAGCGTGTAAGGGGATCTTGGGGTCAATCCCCCACAGACTCAGACGCCTGCAACACATTGGTCTATTTAGTGCGGTAGATGGCGTTTCTTTTCTATTTCAGACGAACAGAGAAAAGCAGAGAATTAATTCTGGAGATAAACATCGACAGACCAGCAGAGAATTAGCGGCGAGAAATATGAGACGGAGATGCAGATAAACGAGCAGAAGGAAACAAAACAGTAAAAGAGGCTTACAGAAGAAACACGCAGACAAACAGACAGACGGACAGGCAAAGAGGCAGGCAGACGGTGTCAAGGAGACAGATTGAACGTTGACAATGAATAGGCAAATGGCGAGAAATTCAATTATGTTTCCGTAGATGCGGAATCTATTGCCCACAAAAGCGAGAACGGGCGCAATAACAAGGAGAGTCATAAGACGGAAAACCGTTGAATGACCGACACACAGACAGACAGATAGCCATACAGACAGACAGACAAATAGACGTACAAGCAGGCAGACAGACAGACGGATTACAATCTATCTGTCTCTTCGTTTGTATTTTAGTCTATGTTTGTGTGCGACTCTCTATAATAGACTGTATGAATGAACGAATGATCGAATGAATGAACGAACGAATAGTCGAACGAACTAATGAATGAACGAATGAATGAATCAACTAATGATCGAATGAACGAACGAACGAATGAATGAATGAACGAATTGATGAATGAATGAAAAATGCATGAATGAATAAATGAATGAACTAACGAAATAACGAATGAGTGAATGAATGAAATCAGCCAGTAATTAAGTCACTATCCCTATAGGCATGGACACCAACACATTGCATTTCACAACCAGTCACATCTTTTGCGAATCGTAAAACCACAGACTCGCTTCTGTCCTCCCGACTCTTAGTCCACGACCCCCAAGTGGCACTTCATCTGTCGAGGTCAGAGGTCATTCGACCGCAGCCAGTTACAACCCCTTGAAGCCATGCACAACTACGCTAAGAGCGGCGCGTCAAACCATCAACTTGTGGCTACTCCGAAGGTTATAACCGTGTATTGCGAGTCAACCGACAGCGCTGTATATTACATGACTATCACAAACAATCTCGATTAGTGCGTAAGGGGGGCTTCGGGTTCAATCCCCACAAACTCACACGCCTGCAACACAGTGGTCTATTTTGTGCGGCTGTAGGCCTCGTGTGAAATCCAACGATTGCTGGTTCGAATCTACTGAGAGGACTCCAGATAACAATCGATCCTGGACAAGTTGTTTGCACAAATTTTTCTCGAGTTTCAAATTCAGAATTATTTTTTCCAGAAATTTCTCAGCGCCACAGAAAGAGACCGTCAGGCAGACTAGCTTATTAACCGGCGCTATATCAATTCAAGTCCGTAAAAGCCACCACAGATATGCAGCAAAGGTGATGATGATGACGACTACGACGATGACTACACTGTTGTCAATGCAATATATGTGCATACGTACACACTTACATACATGCATACATTCATTCATACATACATACATACATATATATAGATACATACATACATATATACATACATACATACATACATAGATAAATACATGCAAACAAACAAATACACATACATATACACATAGATACAAATACATATGTATGCATGTGATATATGTATCAATTTATTTATAAAAAATTAAATATGGCCTATTATTCGGTTGCACTCCGTCACGCGATATCTGCGCATGCGCCAGAGAGCACAGACCGCGTGTTAGTTAGACTGGTTCTTCATCGGATGCTTTTGCTTCGGCGGATGTTTTGGTTGATGCTGGCGGTGGTGGCGTAGATGATCTGGCGCACTATCTTCTTCCGGTTGGAGATGCGAATAGTTCTAGCGGGTCAGACGGCCGTCCATCACGGCATCTGCTGTTGGAGGAATGCGAGGGGAGGAGGAGGAGGAGGAGGAGGAGGAGGAGGGGGGGAGGGGGAGGAGGAGGAGGAGGAGGAGGAGGAGGAGGAGGAGGAGAGGGTCATGGGAAAGGTGATGAGGAAGGATGATGTGAAAGAGAGAAAGGCAGTGACATAGAGAAACAGAGAGAGTGATACAGACAGACAGATATAGACACAGAAATTGGAGGAATGGGAGAAGGTGGATCATGGAATAGGATGCTGAGGGAAACTGATATGGGGAGAGAGAGACAGACAGACAGACAGAGGCAGAGGCAGAGATAGAGACAGAGATAGAGACAGACACATAGACAGTGAAAGAGAAAGAAAAACAGAGAAAAACAGAGCGAATGAGAAAGAAGATGGCAAAAACGAGAGAGATGAAAGACAGACTGTGATTCAGACTGAGACAAAGAAAGAGAGAGATAAACACAGGGAGAAAGAGACTGAGAAACGAGAAAAACAGAGAAATCAGCGTCATCATCATCATCATCATCATTATTATTTCTGCATTTATTAAACGCCACTATTTAATGGCTGAACATCAATCAATGGTGTTGAGCAATGTTAGTGAAAGACTTGCTGAAGATCCCTTCACAATAACCGTCTCAGAGGAGAAGTCTGTAACCCATACTGTCCTCTTACAATCCAAGCGCTCTAACAAATAGGCTACCATTCCGCACAAGATTGTGATAGAGAGAGACACAGACAGACAAGCAGACAGACAGACAGACAGACAGACAGAGGAAACAAAATAAGAGACTTTGTAAGAGCTAAAGCGCCCCTAGAGTGGCATATAGAGCAGGAGGAAGTCTTGTTGTTTTCTTGGAAGGAAATGTCTAAGTAACGCCACGCAGCGACCTGGTCGTAAATTCAGGAATCTTTCCACCGAATCTCCGTCCGAGTCTAAACAGTGTCGAAAATCGTAGGAATCAGTTGCAATTTCATCTGCGGAGAGGCAATAAAGAAAGAAGAGAGAGAAAAGAGTAAGCGAATAAGTCAGTTAAGTAAGTAGGCATGGAAGGTAGGGAGATGGTATTATTCTCGTGACTGCGGCCATCTGATAAAAGCTAGTGCGATTTAAGGCAGTTTTTCAAGTTTTGCAGAATAAAGTCAAATGCAGTTATGTTACGTTATGCTGCTCTGTGTTATGTTATGATAACCTAAACAAAAACTTTAGATAAATAACGATAACCATACTTCCTCCTTCATAAAATGGCGAATGACCCTCTCTCGTCTTGATCCCCTCCCTCTCAATCAACCGACCGGACTGGCGCCGCCTAGGGATGCGATCGCCTGTCGATCGTCCAACTATTTATTAGATTCCCATCGGGAAATAAAAGAAAAATTCCAATATATAATAAAAGCGATAGACGCAACAAAATGGCCGACGACCGTCCGTGGCAGCTGAACGGCAGACGCTTTCACTGCTCTATAGTGAACTCTATTGTGCGCTGCGGTTCTGCGCAAGATGGCGGCTCGGTGTGTCGGGCGTTATTGCTTTATATTGTATGACAAAATGATAAATGTCTTCCATATACGGAAGTCTATATTGCATTTGGACCACGAATCAGAGACCGAATAAAGTCGAAGATTTTGTTATCAGACCAGTCGTCAGTCGGACAGCGGGATATGTGTATGGCGCGCTTATTATTGTGGAGGCGAATGCGCTAGCCTGCATAGAAATGGGACAGGTTAAACCCCACGGAAGTGACAATGAATCTTTGTCTTACTGTACGATTTACATCAAAGTATTTCATCTTGTTACTCGCATTTATTTATTTTACTAAAGAAAAACAAAAGATGTAATTTGGCTATTCGAAACTTTATCACCACGAGTTTCCCTCGCCTTGATTTCCAGATGAATCGAAGTTGACCGAACAACATGAACCTTTGAACTTGATTTGACGCAGCGCCGGTGAATAAGTTAGTCTCCCTTACGCAGCTGTTGCGTGGCGTTACGAAAATTTGGAAATTTACATTTACAACTTCAAATAACAGACCCCATTTCTCGCCTTAAAGACAACCCACCTTAAAAGCTCCTTTTCCCCTTTTTTCTTTGGTCTTCTGGCAACCGGACTTGGTTCTGGACATGACATGTTTGGACAATTCCACTGACGACGCAGCGCTCGTGAATAAGCTGGTGCCCTGCGCTTAGCTTTTGAGTAGCGCTTTAGAAATTTGGAGTTTACGATTACGATTAATTTTCAAAAGAAATTTTAAAGATTCGAAAACTCACGCCAGTGAAAGTCAGCCAAGTTCTTCTCTGGCTCTCTCTCACGACCTCTTTGGATTTCGACCATGGCACCAAAAATTCTCCCAGCTCGACTGCTGCCGATTCGGTGGACTAAAAACCCGTCACTCTGACGCAGCTTTTGTGTGGAGCTGATAAATTTCGGCGATTGAGGCCTACATTGGGGGTCTTACATTACCCTGCAACCACTAATGTCCGCTTCACGGAACATCACTTCCAGCAGTCGGTAAATGAGCTGACATGTTTATGCAAAAGTGTAACGGCCTCTGTATTCGTCGACCTTAGAAAGCATCAGCGCCTCTGAGCGCTACTTAACCTCTGGAAAGAGGCTCTAAAAGCGCTATATAAATGTTCATTTAGATTGCATTAAGAATAGATGACTCGCGCAGCTTAGAGCAACGCGGCCCAGGCGTTCAAGTCTTACGTCTCAATAAACGCACGTCGATTTCAGATACCGCCCACCGCTGGGCGGCGCTGGGCTGCATGAAATGCGCCTCATAATTTCATATTGGGTCGATGCAAATTTTAATATTTCATGGTGGTAGCAGATTGCCAACATAATTACTTGATCTCTTCAACTCGCTGGAGATTGTAAGATTATATGATAATATTTTATTCTAATTATGTCCTATAAGACGTGTAGGAAATTTTCCAGAAAATGAAGCTGCGTTGATCTTCATTCCCAGGGTCAACATCTTCATTCCCGAGGAAAAGGGCTAAGCTATAGTCTGCGTATTGGTATGTGAATAATGAATTATGTAGATCACGAATATTTATACGTGTTCAGCACAGTTATATGCCGGGTGTACGTATAGCTGAGTATATATATATATATATATATATATATATATATACGTATGATATTATGCAATTGTGTGTATGCATAGCCTACATATGTATGCATACATACACACATACACACCCCTTCTTCCTCTTATCTCTCTCTCCTCTCCAACCCCAAACACCACCACCCCGTAGCTGCCACGCTGTCTCTCCGTCTGACTTTTGGATCTTGAATTGGAACCGAACCCTTTTGCCTATCGATTTTGTTTTGACTGAGCGCCTGTGAATAAGCTGGTTCCCGCGGCGCGGCTTTCGTTGGGCGCTGTAGAAATCTCGGGATTACGATTACGATGCATATATGTTTTGCCCATCGAGTTGGTTTTGACTGAGCGCCTGTATATAAGGTGGTTCCTGCGACTTAGCTTACGTTGGGCGCTGTATAAATCTCGAGTTTACAATTACGATATAAATGCATGTATCGGTATGTGTGTATGTATGGGCGTGTTTATGTATGTGTGTATATGTATGCATGTATATTCACGGATGTATTATATATCTGGGGATTTCAAGAGCGAAAGAGAATAATCTCAATTGATGCGATCAGCTTTCCGCCCGTTGTATATATGTGTGTATCATATATATATATATATATATATATATATATATATATATATATATATATATATATATATATATATATATATATATATATATATATATATATATATATACACATAAATATGTGTGTAGGTGTGTGTAGGTGTGTGTGTAGGTGTGTGTAGGTGTGCTTATATAATATATATATATATATATTATTATGCTAATATGTATGTGTTCCATTTGTTATTTGTAAGCAAATCCCGAGGGAGGAAAGGAGACAATGCAAGATTGCTGTAGAAAGCGACGGAAGACGCGATGGGAGAGATTACTGGAGGCGGAAGAATGAAGAGGAAGGAAAAGATGGATGGATGGAGGAAGGGAAGGAGAGGGAGAATGAAGGAGAGAAGGAGGTAGAGAAGTAGGGAGGGAAAGGGAGAAAGGATTTAGGAAGGGAAGGGAAGAAGGAGGGATAGAATTAGGCAGAGAAATAGCGAGGGGAGGAGAAGAAGGAGAGAAGAAAGGAGAGAAAGACGGACGAAAGAGGGAGAGAAAGATAAAGGGAAAGCGGAAGAGAAACTGATCGATGCTTTTATTTCATACAATTTGTATGGAGCCAGTGACCCAGAGTCAAAGTGTTGTTCTTTCTAATCTTCAATTAATCCCACACTAATCAAATCTAAATTTGAAAATGTTAATTATTATAATATGTCTTACTCATCAGCTACAACCTCCAGTTAAAACCCTCAGTTATTCCCTACGGCCCCACACCCATGACCGTATTATTGCTCCCGCTGATAATTTAACGCGTAAATGTTTTATTATTAGGATGTTGTATACGTTTTAAGCTTTTCTTCTGTTCTTGTGTTCTTAAAGATTCGTAATCGTAATTCCGAGATTATTATTGTCTTGGACTGAAAAAACCGAGAGTTAAATTTGCTACAACAGAGAAGAATTATGAAAGTTAAGACAGTGTAGGCCAATATTGGCTGCAGTAGCCAAAATGGCAGACTTTAAGCATTTGTTAGGCCTAATTATATATTATAATTATATGAAGTGAAATTCGCACATCGGTGTGAAAGTAGGCCTATTAAAAAATAAGGCGACAACGGAACCGAATTTGATTTGTAAGATTCTCCTCATAAAACGCATCAGTCAATAATCTTGGTGTACAGCCTGCTAGTACTGTGTTGTCTGTCTTCGCAATCAAAAATGTATGTCCACGTGCAATCAGAACTCATCAGTCTAATGTGCCTATAGTAATTAGCTCGACGATAGTTTTAGTAAGTATACATTTTAAATTTATTCAAGAGTCTATATATTGAAAAGTTTCTTTAAAACGTTAATATTAATCAATTCAGTTGTATTAGAATTAATACAGTGTAACATGTTGCCCGATTTAATTTGTTGTTGCTGTTCGGTGGCAGTCTTCCATCTCTTGCCTCCGTGTCCCGAGACTATTCGCCTTCCATCCCTCCGTTCTTCTTCATCGAGTCTCCCCCAGGCACAAGATGACAAATTCACACAACACAAAATGTATGAATTGGGTTTATGGGATTTTACTCCGCGACAGGGACCCAATTGAACGAACACACGAGCTTACGGGTTTTACACCGCGCCAGAGGCTTCGTGAGTTCGTACAATTAGCTATAAATGCCGTTTCGCTTATATAGTATCCTGCAAATTAATATTTAAATAAAGGTGTCTAAATGGGACTGATTATGCGCCAAAACAAACAACTGAGGACCTATAAAATTAAACAATTTTATTCATTATATTAATAAAATTAAACAAAAAAGCTTATGCGGCCTAATTACTAAAGTACTATCAGATTAAACGTAAATTTAATAAAAATTAATTTCTAAAAATCCAAAACAGATAAAGCGGCAGAACCGTGCACATAAGCGCGAAACTTAATGGGAGTGTTAACACGTCCCACAACTGGTAAGCTGGGAGGCTACCGACGTGTATACACGTCCCTCAGGTATCAACTGTTTCTAGTCAGTTCAGCGCCCCAATAATAATTTCCTGCCGCTTAGTAGGAAGCGTGGACAAGTGCTGCCACCTACCGAATGCATGTAAATTTATTTGGGACACTTTTGGGCCCCGTATATCACATATATGGCGACGACCGAATGGACCAAAATGGACTAATTTTTAGCCTTATCACGCAAGACTGTGAAAGTCATCGAATTGGTACAGAAAGGTGTGGTCCTACAGATGATTTATATGGCTGTAGCAGATGCATGCCTTCTCTACAAGAAGCTTGATGGAACTAGGCACCAGAATGTTATTCGATCTCGGCTGTGAAGCCAAGATCGACCAGACAGCCGAACAATCAATGGCCTTCAAGCATCACAAGGCTTCGGACCTATTCAGACTCAGTGGACAGCCCTATTTGGATGTTAGCCCAGCAACTGCAACCAAAGCAGGACCTTGTGTAGTACTATGTTACATGTTGAATGTGATTTCTAGATGCCCTTCAGTGAGGCAGTAAGATAAACTCATAAAAGGAACAGTTATTTTTGATTCTTTCAACAAAAAGATGTCAACAAAATGAATAAAAATTTCCACAATTTTACGTTTTTGGCCTATATCAGCCGCGCCTAGATATAAAATGGACCAGTGATCAGTGTGTTAATGGCTATCTAAATCGGGTCATAACTACTCCCGCCCGTTACCCAACAGGCTTGCCTTGTGGCCGATCCGCCACACTTCCTTATCGATCGACCTTGTTGTGACTGATTGCCTGTCAGCTAATGGCTTCTAGGATGATTAACCCTCTGGCCAAACACCCTGTGACAGTAGGCTTCTTATTGTATCATACTACTTCATTGTACGATGCTACTACAGTGCTACAGAATCTACCAATATACCGCTACTGTCTATATCACAATGCCATCTGCTGATGGTCGCTGCCAGGTCCGGCCTTAGGGCAAAGCGAACGAGGCAACCGCCTTGGGCCCCGCGCTTCCATGGCCCCGCGCTTCTGACTAAACATTTTTTACAACTTTTTACTGCTATTACGTAACGCTTGTTTTTTAAACCAACAGTATTAAGAAAACTTTATAATAAATTAACTATTTATTTTCTTTGGGAATTTTTTTTATATTGCAGGATAAAAAATAGCATAATAATAAATTATCTGCCAATGCCATTGATTTAAAACTTATCATTAAGAATTCGCTATATAAATTTACACTCTCATAGAACAGCTGGAAGACAGTGCTTTTACGTAATTTTCATGGTCTGCTGTCTGCATGCATCTTGCTTTTTGCTTCAGGGGAGGTAATCAAGATATTTTTTAAAATCTAGAATAGCTAAAATATTGCAATGTTAAATTTATTTTATTGTGTCATTCATATTCATAGTTCGGAGCGAATCCATCCCTGCTTGTATTCAGTATTCTTTCTGCTTATCATTGAAAACCAGGCCTATTTAAACTACAGTTATTATTAAAACCGCTTGTAGACTCCTGCCGTTTCCTCGTTCTTATGTAGACGTGAAAGTCGCCAACATTCTTAACCTTTGAAAAAGCGATTAGGCTTGTCTTTATGCGGCCCCCTCTGCCTGTCACTTTTGGGGCGCCACCAGTCAAACGTACGTCAATTTTAGACAAATATCGGCTCTACACAGCAATACGTAGTCTGTGGTGGCGTGTGGAATTCTGCTAAGTCACATAAGTGTGAATTTGGAAATTAAAACTATTGTCCAACAGAATGGCTGCAAATTTTAGAGTTGTAGCCGTCGACAGCGCATTTCAACCGGAATTAACGAACGCGGGTTCAAAATTGGTGGTGGTCGACTTCTTTGCTACGTGGTGAGGCATGAGCGATATTACGAGTTTTTAGTTCGTTGCCGATTCTACGGATATAGTATAAAAGAATGTCTAGTACCACGTACCACCGCAGTAAAAATGTCCAAAATAAAAAATCTACTTCACTCGTGCAGTGTTTTACGATTGCCATAGTAACGTGCTTGAATATTTGTATAATATAACTATTTGTATAGCGCTTTACTGTGTCTCACCAAGTTGTTTACTAATGGATATCCGATTCGCATTGCTGTGCATGTAACAATAAGTAGCCTAATAAATTTTACTAGTAATGTGACATAACTGAGGAGCCTGTAAGTTATATGCATAAGTTATGTTATATGCTGGCTAACCCACTATTGGCCATGGGTATGAAGCGACTTGATATCTCACAGCATCTGGCAATTTCCAAGCTTTTCTTGCTGGCAGTTGGATCTGATGTTCACTTTGTTTTACAGCCAAGTTACTAGAGCACGTGTGAAAACAGAAGTTATGAAATATCAAATGTCCAACTCTACTAGTCAAACATGCCAGCTCCTTTTCTTACATTGGAAAACACAGTTAAGCCATTTTTTAAACATTCGTGGCCTGTTCTCTAAGTAAAATACAGAAATGTGGATGTAAGTAAAAATACAGTTTTATAGGTGATTATAATGATCATTATTATTGTCATGATTATTATGATGTTAGTTGTTATTATCATAATCATAATGATTGTTATTATTATCATAAAATTTTAGGTGTGGCCCATGTCAGCGAATTAGTCCAGTGTTTGAGGAACTAGCAGCCAAATATCCAAAGGCGATATTTCTAAAAGTTGATGTTGACAAATGCCCGGTAAGTGAATTTTCTTTTGATATTTTTTTATATCAGCATTACAATGGAATTCTGATTTACCAGAAACTCGCTAAGACACTGTATTTGGAAGCCTTATCAAGAACTGCCTTGTAAAGAGGTTGTGTCATTTCTCTTAGCTGGGGGCCCTAGACCCCAACTGCGTCATTCCAGAATTTGTATTACATTGAAGCACATTATAAAGAGACTCTGGTCTGTATATTTCTGCATTTATTAAGCGCCACTATCTAATAACTAAGCATCAGTCGATGGCGCTGAACAACTGTGATTGAAGGACTTGTTCAAGGTAACACATTATCCGACTCGAGGGAGACTCAAAGCTGTACTTTCTGCATGACAAGCCCAGCACTCTAACCAATAATTTGGTCAGGAAAATGGACTTCAAACTCTAAAAATCCTTTAGGACATGACCTCATTTTTTTGTATTGTACTGCGTCAAGGTGCATAATATAGCATCTTTTACTGAATGTATGTATGTATGTATGTATGGATGTATGTATTTATGTTTGTATGTATGATGTATGTATGAATGTATATATGCATGTAAGCATGTATGTATCTATGTATGTATGAATGTATGCATGTATGTATGTGTGTATGTATGTATGTATGTATGAATGTATATATGTATGTAAGCATGTATGTATGTATGTATGAATGTATGCATGTATGTATGTATGTATGTATGTATGTATGTATGAATGTATATATGTATGTAAGCGTGTATGTATGTATGTATGAATGTATGTATGTATGTATCACTAAAATTTGTATAGCACCTTTTAAGTAACTCACAGACTCATGTTAGCCCCAAAGAAGTACTGCCTGCATGGGCCTCTGATCTAAACGTGGTTGTAGGAAACAGCCGCCTCAAATGGCGTCACTGCGATGCCAACCTTCCTCTTCTTCCGCAACAAGACCAAGATCGACTCTCTGCGAGGAGCGGATGCTGGCGCTCTGGAGGAAAAGATCAAGAAGTGGTACGGAAGCGGAGATGATGAGGACGAAGAAACAGCAGTTAAAGGCCACGTCTGTACTCCACCTAACTATATTATGACTACTGTTATTAGTAGTTGTTGTTATTATCATTTTTGTTTTAATCGCTATTGTTATAATCACCATTGTTTTTAATAGTGTCTATTATTATTATGACTACTGTTATTAGTAGTTATTGTTATTATTACTATTGTTATTAGTAGCAGTACTAGTAGTCATAGTAGTAGTAATATTTATATAATAAAAGCATTAGGCTCGTGCTGGATATGTGGTGCTTTTAGTAGGTTTAAAAGTGGCATATTGCCAATGCCATCTAGCGAATAATATGAGAAAAAAAACAGGTTGTAGCTAGTGAAAGCAACCGAGAATTTCCCAAGTAGGGAATTTTGCCAAACTAGCATACAGAATCGCTGTATTGCTAGTTAGTATTCTTTTTCAGCCTCGTCCATAATAGTCTATATGAATCATCTTATGTTATTTTTTTTACCCGAGGTAAGTGTAATCCCTCAGGAACAAAAAAAATTATGCTAGGGGCTGTTAAAGGGTACCTGGAAATTATTATTATTATTTTTTTTTACCCAAAGCAGAAATGATCTTTCAGGATTGAAATTAGTATTATATCAACAAATATTATTCTTATTTGTTTTCACTGTTGTCACTAGCTAATGTACCGAGTTTGTAGTGTCTGGCGAAGTCCACTTCTTAAATTTCTAGAATTCACTAACAAGTATTTTCTACTTTCTTGATGTACTTTGTAAACCTTAACAAATTTGCCAACTGTTGAATCAATGTACGTCTAATTTTTATACAGTTTGGCTGGTTTTGGCTTTAACTTACCTCTTATGCTTATGACCTATACTCTTATACCTAGTATGCCAAGACTAAGAAACTTTACTTGCCAGTATCTCTTGCCAATTGCCATTACAGAAGCGATTGACATTGTCTTGTGATGATATTTAGATGGACCTGTCATCTTTCGTCGAGAAAAATGGATGCGAATGCCTGAACGAAGCCGATGGCCACACGCTTGCTCACGCGCTCACGAGCAAGGGAGGGTATTTGGAGTCAGACTGCGATGAGCAGGTGAGTACGTTTCATTGAATGCTCTTCATTGTACTTCAGTGTGGGGCTTAAAAGAAGGCACATCACATTGGATGGTTTTCAAAATTGGAAAGTTACTATATTTTTAAAAAATTGTGATCCACTGAAGAAGCCGGGTATAAATCTGCTCTTGACACATATGAATGATCGCTTAGGAAGGAAAAAGTTAAGGTAGAGATAAAGTTTTATCTTCTATTGTTGTCTGTGTTATGATAGTGTTAGACCATGGTCCTTCTGTAAAATTAGAAAAGGTGATATAACACCAGTGCCATCTGGCAAATAATATGACAACAAGGAAAGACAAGAGAGGATTTTCACATTGGGACTTTTTGCCAACCTAATGTGCATATTCTCTGCATGGTGGTGATGGTAGTGGTCATAGTGGTTGTGGTGGTAGTGGTCATGGTAGTGGTTGTGGTGTTGGTTAGGGTAATGAGAGTGAGGGTGCGTGAGTGGTTGTCTGGTTTAAAAGGTGTCACTGAAGCTGTGTTTTCAGTCAAGTCAGGGGGGAAGTCTTTGCAGCAGACGATTGTTCCACGAGAATGTATAAAGTAAAGATAAGCCTGAGAAGTTTCTGTCTAAATTTACTCTCATAGTTCACTGACTCGGTTTGTTTAGCTGAGGCAGTTTTCTTGTGAAACTTAAAGATCAATGTTTTTTTGATCTTGTAACAGTTGATCATCATGATCGCCTTCAATCAAGTTGTCAAGTTACACTCCTTAAAAATCAACGGCCCTGCAGGTATACAAAGATATTTTCATCGTGATTTTTTAAACCCAGGGTAGCAATGATAAGATCGAAAGATAAATTTGAGAATGATTGGAATTCCTTAAATCAAACATTAAAAAGTAAATGACCCGGAAGGTATCAGTTGTTAACCTAAGGTAGCAAAGTGAAGAAATCCTGAGATTTGGGAATCTCTGGAATAGGTAGAACTTGTCAAGATATAACACATGTTGTTATCATGATTATAATGATGTTATTATAATCATGATCATTATAGTAATAGTTATTATCGTGATTTTAATGATTACTATGATTTTTATAATTATGGTTATTATATCGTGATTTTTATCATGTTAGTTACTGTTATCGTGATTTTGATGATTGCTATTATCATGATTATAATTGTTATTATTGTTATGATTATATTGTTAATGTTCTTGATTGTTCTTGTTAACGTGTAGTTTTATTGTACACTCTTACACTCTGTAAAGTAGTAAATGCAAATCGCGTAAGTGATGAAAGTTACTAGATATGAAAAATAAATTTACAAATAGACTCCAGCATGTTGTTTGTTTTTGTGATGCAGATAAAGGTCCAAAAACGGTGAAGGTCTTCATAAATCAGCCGAAGAGTTTGGACTTTGACTCGGCTGAAGCCATGGAGTCCCTTCAGACCCTACAGTAGGATCAGACTGCAAAATCTTTTGTATATAAGTTATGTCACAAACATTTGTACAACCCTGGATGTCAGAATTTTGTTCTAACAGTTGCAGATGTATGCACAAACTTTTCGTAATGTACATGTAATCAGTAAGTCATTCAAGTGATCAGTATCCCGTATCCCACAAGTGACACGTAGAGGAGGTGATCCTTTTCTTTAGGCCCTTGATCCGGCAGTGGATGAATCCCAAGGTCCTGGACACAGAGCCAGTACATCGCAGGGCTTGCCGTTAACTTCCCAGCTTATGTAAAGTGAGATGTAGGGGAGGCGCTCATTTTCTTTTCTTTAAGCCCTTGAGCTGCAATGGACAAATCACAAGTTCCCAGACACAAAAAATTCATATACCATTGGAGAAGCCGGGTCGAATTCCAGGGGGTCAGAGAAACCAGAAGCCAGGCTACGGTGGGTAAGCGATTGGCTACGGTGGTTTGTCCCTCAGAAATCTGAAACTTAGCTTGGTTGGCTTTTCTGCTTTGGGCCTTATAGACTGCATGACTTTTTGGTTCTTTTAGAGGGTGTTCAGTCGGACACCATGTCACTCATCTAAATTTCTGGGGTGTTTTAATCGTTTCAGACTTGGACCGGAGGATATACAGAATGGTGCTCTTGTTCCACTGCGCTACGTAAAGTTCCAGAACGTCACAAGCATCACAGTACGTACAGTGGTCTCTATCAACTGATTCTGTCGATTGTTTTACCCTAAGGTGTAAACAGTGCCAGGAATAATGTAAATTAATTTGGAAACAAGAAACTGAATTGACAGATGATTTATTGGTTACTTTGGCTATTAGTGACTGTTGATTGACAGCCGGTTACTCTGTTGATTGACAGCTGACGTGTGTTATTGATTGACAGCTGTTTGTGAAGGACAACCAAGGAGAGACAGAGACGACTCAGATAGATCATCTTGCTTTCATTGGGAGCCCAGCCAGCACCACAAACATGGCCGAATTTAAACGAGTAAGTAACCACCTTCTCTTGTTTCGTGTTTGACATCTTCATCAGCCAACAGCTACCACTTCTGAATCTACTGAGGAAATTCTTTTTGGGGTTGTCCATTACGGCTGTCTGCAAAGATGGGGAGCATTTGACACCCAAATGTTGATAAGGGGTGAGGGGTTATGCCTAATGCAGAAGTCAACGTCAAAGTTTGGTACCAATACTTAAGTCAGTGCAGCCTGCATCTTAAACGCCAACTTCAGTCAGATGGCAAACCGATCTTAGCCTTAGTTCTCTGTTGCCCACAGATGCAGGGGAGGGTAATGCCAAATGCAGACAAGGGGGAGGAAGAGGCCAAAGGAGGTGATTTCTTGCAGACGTCCTTTACAGATGGCCCTTTTGGTGTTGACCAAAACAGATTTTTTCTACATGTATGTTTAATTTATGTAGGTGCCAGTCCATGTCACTAAGCAATCGTGTGCTAACGGCTTTTTCTAGGTTGTTTTGTGTTATAGGTTCTTGCTCGTTTTCAGAAACATCAGACATTTACTCTGCCACGTTTACAGGAATGGGTTATGTTTGCTTAGTTGCCAAAGTTGCATGGACCAGGTCTTCTTTGAAATGAAATGGTGTTTTTCTGCTATCAATCGTTGCACATAAACGGGAAGCATTCATAAGGAAGAAACGGAATTTTGAAAATCTACAGCTCTGATCTATCTCCTTTCGTTTTGTCAGACAATGGGGCATTTGTAATAGTAAGTTTTAGAACGATTGAAGTGACACTGGTTCTGGAGATTTAAAGAGATTTCACTGTAAAACTTAACGTCTCTTCTATGAAGGCCAGAATGTTGATCACGTGTAGGGAAAATGCAATGGACGTTCAACAGCGGTTCAAGAGCATACACGATCTATTTATTGTCGTTTTATCAAAGTGTAGGATTTTATGTTACCTGTCTTTTTTCATTCTGTCAAATTGTAATTGTAATTCCAAATTTATATAGCACCACTTGAAAATGAATCATCAGAGATACTACCAACTTGTAAGTTTTGTTTTTGCGTTATTTTAATAGATTGCTGGAAAGAAGGGTGAGAGCCATTAGAAGCGCAGTTCTCCCAGCAGATTCAGAAACTCTGGGTCAAATCTGCCGAGTTATACATTTCATGAATAAAGCTACTGCAGTTCCGTCTCTTTTCAAGTACCACTTATGGTAACAAGGAAACCAAACAGTCCATTTACTCCTAGCTTGCTGTTCGGCCGTCGTTTTGAATAATCTTCACATTTTTCATGGCTTCCCATGTAAACAGTGCGTTTTATCTATATTCTGTGCTCAAATGCATTTGACTGTTGAATAGACCAGGAAATGAAGCAGCAAATGTATCAGATTTGGTGAACTCTTCCTGAATCCAACTTCATGTGCTGTTTGACTCAGTTCCTCGTAGCTGAAAATGTCTCAATGGCTTTGCATAAAAGGGTCGATCTATATGGATAAAAAACCTCAACGAAATTGTAGAATAAGAAGTTTCTTGGTTCCAAGCGAGACTTGGAACGTGGAGATGAGTTAGAAAATCTCTGCAGAACAAACCTGACAGCCAGAATAAAATTAAAATTCTTCAGTTTTGTAATTCGTAGATTAGGCTAGACTGGTGAGTGGAAATGTACCTAATACAGGGTTCTGTTTACAGTGTCTAGGTAATTCATCAAGTAGCATGTCATCGAGTGTTCCCCGGGAGCATTTAACTGGACACAGCTTGCCTTGGTTGGCAGAAGTGTTATCGCTGTCATAATTAAGTTGCCTAACATTGTTTTAGGCAGAGTTATTTTCTTCTGCATTTTGTGAAACAGGCTAAATTTGTAACTGAGTTTCTGTAGCACTGGTACTTTAGCTGCAGAAGTCTAGTCAGATTTCAGCCAAGTCCTTGTAAACCTGTTCTTTCACCAGACATTAAAGTGAGGTATCCTTGTAAACCCATTCTTTGAGCAGAAATTAAAATCAGGTATATAGATTGTGCATTTTTAAATCTTTATTGTTGCTGATGTGTTGCTTGTGATTTGAATTTATGTAGCACCAGCCTTCATTCGTCTTCTTACGGTCTTTGTGATGCAGATGCCAAGAAACTGGAGATTTACATTACTTTTCTTTCAGTGGGAAGATACAGGCCAAATACCCACCAGTCTTGCTTGTTTAACCACCCCAGTCCTACCCCTGTATGCAGAGAGAAAAATGAAGGGGTTCTATCAGCTATTCTTTGAACAGTTCAGAAACATTTTCTTGAGTTAAACTTTATTTCCAAATTCATTTAAACTAGTTCAAAATTTTAAATGGTTTTCAACTGAAACTGTTCATGACTGGCGACATCTTCCTTCATCCACAACAACCACTTCTTGTCAAATGCTGCCATACTTTGCTCGTCATCGCACAGAACCTGTAATTCAAAAGCAGCCAATTTTACAATTGAAAGAGAATATCCAGCACAGCAGTCTATACTTCTTTTGATCAGTATTTTAATATCTATTTCATATTTTTACTCAATTCCACCTTTTCTGGCCCACAGCTTGATTTATGGCCAAGATATGGCTCAGTTGTTACACAATTTAAAATTGGGAAAGAAGAATTCAACGTTAAAGTTCACGACTTGCCTGGCGTGGAGTCAAGCCGCAGATGTTGTTGGTTGAGGCAATCGACTCGTCGGCTTCCGTTAAATTTAAAGCTGCTTTCAGAAACTGAAAAGAACAAAAAAATTTTTTTAAATAGTTCACAATAGCAACTCATAGTCATGATTCACTAATTAATTCCGCAATTATAATTCTATAATTTACCAATTAATTCTACCATTATAATTCTAATATTTACTAATTAATTCCATCATTATATCTATAGCAACTTTATGGAACTGAGCACCAAGAATTATCTAAAAATAAACTTTAAAAATTGATCATGTAGTGTAACATAATATAGCAGATACTTCGAAGTATTGCAGTTCTAACCACGAGAGAGGCAACCATCGGTATAAAGCATTAGCAACTTTAGTTTCTTGGCCTCACCACATGAAAGCAGGTGGCCAGTCCTAGTACCCTCGTAAGTCATTCAAAGGCCTTTGAATATTCAAGCTATGTTATCACGCAACATCGTTTTTATAACACGACATTTAATAAGGCTCCCAAACAGAGCAAGTTTCTGTGAATTATGTACCTACTTCACAACATCTGCTCAGAAATTCCTTCATGTCTGCCCGAGCCAAAAGAGAATCCAGTCGTGATTCTACCTTCAAGAGGAAACCACATCTATAGTTACAGTTACATATGAGCTTGTGGACAGCTTCATTTAATTGAGGTTCATGCAAAAGTTTCACAAGCTGGTTGAAAACGATCATCCCAAGGAGACAGTCGTTCACTTTAAAAACTAGACTAGCAGCAACACAGAGAACTGAAATAAACTGAACTGCATTCAAGTATGCACAGGACCCTTGAAAGTTCGAAGTTGCTATCCTTTTGTATACAAGCTGCGTCATGCACTGGCCTTGGATAGCTACATGTGTACGTCGAGGCGCCTCTGAGCATGAGGATACCGGTTTGCATACCGACTGTGACATGGTCCGTACACGGGGACCTTAAAAGGCGTGGCGCCCATTCAAATGGGCAGCAGTGGTGAAGGATCTCACCTGAATAATTAATTAAAAAATGAGCAGGGTCAAGGCCATACGGTCGCTATAGAAAACTGTGTACATTAACATTTCATTTAACTATTTACCTATGTACACAGCGTAGCACAGTATCTACACATTTGATAGTGCCTTTCCAGGCTTTTGTGTAACTGACGTTGGAGTTCGCCATGAACGAAAAGGTCAACCATAGGCTACAAGTTTACAATGGGATGCAGAACAAGACGACCTGGTGTTCAGATTTGAATCACTGCATAAAGACCTCAAGCAAGTCCTTAACGCACGACTGCTTAGTCATGTCAGACATGGTGGCTCTGATTCATTCCACAAGAGAGCATTGATCATACTCACTTTGGCAGAAATCAGTTAAAGAAAACTGATAAACTGCACACAATGGCATTGTCAATCGAAATGCAACTTGGAAGAATCAGAAAGATGAGATTACTGAACCAAATCGTGAATCCTACCTCAAGTTGTTCATGTTCATTTTTGGTCTTTGCAAACGAGTTTAGTCTGCAGTAGACACTTCTCAACAGCAACCTAAAAGAAAATAAATCTGGTGTGAGACACATTTGATTTGTTAGCAGTGAATGCACATGAACAATAATTATCCCATTAATCTCACACCCCTATGAATCCTCGCTCATCATTGGACTTAAGGCATGTTAACAAATGCATTAATGACTACTTGCTCATCTAACACTAAAGAATCTCTCAAATGCACTGTTTTAAAACTTTTACCATTATCGTAGCATCCAAATGGTGCTGTTTATACTTTGGTCAAACTTCAACACTCGACACCACATCCTAAGCACACAATAGTCTAGTAGTCAGGCTGTACTGTCAGGGGGGTATCCTCCACAAGAATAAAGATATTTCAAGATTACAGTTTCACTAGTAGTCCTTAGCAAACTTGGCAATAAAATGACTACAACTCTGAAAATACCTACTTTTCACAAAGAAACACCTCAAGAATCATTTTCAGCTTGTATTAAATTGCACCTTTTCAAAACTGTGAGGTTCTTAAAACGCGCTATATAAATAGACAGAAACACATAAATACATTGCATTCACTGGGAAGACGAGACAGCAAGGGAAAGGACAGGCCACTTGCCTACATATGCTAGGGATAAGAAAATGAGGTCGCTAACACTTCATGCCCTTGAGTGCATTTCAGGGTTGCCTTAAAGAACTGCTCTTTATCGTCTTACTCCCAAGAGATTTGGGGAAAACAATCTGTGATGAACTTTAAACTTGCAAATAAACATGTTTTTTCAGTATTTCTGGCCACCGCCGTTGTTGAATTTCTTTAACCAGAAGCAATCTGGACCCACCTTGCTGCTGTGTAGCATGTTAAACAGATCACTAGTATATCACTTTCCTGGCTCATCTGTCCCGAGGCGACGTCATTTTGACTTTTTAAATCATCACAGCTCAACGATTTTAACTGATCAGAAATGCTGTCTGATAAGCAATTGGCATTAACTTTGGCAATGTTTTGTCTGTTCGTTTCAACCGGAATGCTTCCGTTACGATCACAGACAGGATTATTTCTAGCACAGTCATCTGATGGGAGATTTTGAGCCGACATGTTACTGTTTTGAAGCTTCTCAGAGCCTTTTGCAGCGAGGGCTGTCTCAGAACTTTTCCTTTCTTGTGTCGTCTGTGAATTCTCTTTGAAGCAGTGAATGGGTTTGATACGACCTGCAGCACAGTTCGACCATTCGCGATGAGTTTGACTCAGGTAATTGGCACTGAAGGTCTGCATCGTCTGCGCAGGTGTTGAGTAGTAGAGATCGCCTAATTGGATCCAAAGATCCGCGTTATTTGGATGCAGAAGAAGCAGTTTCTTCAATGTACACAGCATCTCTAAAAGAAGAGCAAAATCAACTTCAAATGACAGTAGTACACCTTTCTTCATCACTACTGGCCTGATTGGGGCATGGTAGCCAATTGGATACAGCACTCGGCTTGTAACGTGAAGAGCCTCCCCTTAGATGGTTACTGTGTAGGAACCTTGTGCAAGTCCTTTACTCAATTCCTCAGATTCAGATTTACTGTACTTGGGCACATAATAACTGCAAAATAATGATGATAATAATTAGTTACATTAGTTAAAGCATACATCAAGGCACCTTTGCGAGCAAACATGCCGGTTTGCATACCAGTAGTGGCTACATTTTAGAGATTTTAATCTCGGGATAGCACGGTTCGTACACAGGGACCTCAAACGGCGTGGCACCCATTCAAACAAGCAGTGGTAGTGAAGGATCTCACCAGGTAAATTCATCAAAAAATGAGAAGTATTGAGACCATACGGTAGCTATAGAAGTAGATGTACATTTACCGAATAAGTAGCCTTTGAAAGGCCCTTAAAAGCTGTTACTGATCTCCACTGACAGCTATATAGCTAACCAGTTCCATCTCGATCGAAATTTCAAATTTCGAACCCAAAATGATCAAATCTTGACTGAAATGGCACAGCCTCTGTGCCTTAACTGTATTTCAAAACGTCGTGAATTGAAGCCAATACCTGAGGCTTTTCCAGCAGCCTGATAGATGTCAAGCAGTAGAACCAACACACCCGTCACCTGCTCAAAGTTCTGTGCAAGAGCTACCTGTTCAAACACACGATAAATTCGTTATGAAAAATAAACAAAACACACCAGTATTTGGTGTAAGGTCATTTTTATCATTTCTTTACTGCACTTACTTAGTCTCGAGACCACATCACTGGTCCCAGGTCCATGAAACATGTCCTTGTAGTTTTAAAATCTTTGAAATCAGAAGACGCTGAAAGTTCTTTGAAATCAGACGTCTTATTCACACAGAGCCTAGAATCTGTCATTTTCCACTAAGGCATCAGGAGCCTTCATCATCACAAACTCCCACCATAGTTGTAAAAATGGCAATTTCTACAGCATCGTAAATAGCAAGCTACTTCTAGTACGTTTACCAACGTCAATCATCAGGACCAGCATCAAAGGAAAGTAGCAACAGAAGAGATTTAAATTGTTTTTTAAATGTTAAGACCCTCTGCCACTGCTTACCACATTTCTGGCACAGTCAAGGGCATCATCTAGTTGACCAAGTCTTAGATGACATCTCGCTTTGTCCTCCTCTACACCACGTCTCATCGAGATGTTATTCGGCTGAAGAAGATCTAAAAATATTAATATCTCACAATAATTACTTATTTTTGGAGCTTGTGACGAAATGAGTGCCTCCCCTACGTCTCACATGTGGAACTGTAATTGTAATTGTAATCTGACATTTATAAAGCCCCACTTCAAGAATAGACTCATCAGAAGCGCTCCCGACCCGAACCAGTGAGACCACTGGCAAATAATACAGACTTCAGGCGCTTGCGAAACTGCGGAAGAGACAAACTGAGGAATACTAGCCGAAGCTCTCGGGAAAGGCGATATGGGATACTTTACTGTTATACGTCCGTCAATTCAGCAAGGAATAGCAGGCGTAGTAATCAGGTTCGTAATTAAACATCCCTCTCAAAATAATTCTCACAATTGCTCAGCAATTCTAGTCATTAGATCGCACTTCTAAATAAACGTAAAGAACCAAACTGAGCTTATACCTTGGCATTGTTGAAACGTGACTAATGCTTTCTCATACAGCTGCTCCTGATAGGCCACGTCTCCTCGATATTTGGTTATCGTTTGGGCATCAATATTTGATAAGCTCGAAGTATCAACTGTGCTGAACCACTGAAAATTAATTCCATCTCTTTTAGTATATGTAAGTAAGCATGTATGTATGTATGTGTGTATGTATGAACTGTATGTATGTATGCATGTATGTATGTATGTGTGTATTCATGTATGTTTGTATGTATGTGTATGTATGTGTTTGTATGTATGTGTATGTATGTATGTGTTTGTATGTATGTATGTGTGTATGTATGCACTGTATGTATGTATGCATGTATGTACAGTATGTTTGTATGTATGCATATGTATGTAAGTGTTTGTATGTATGTTTCTATGTATGCATGTGCATCTGGTAGCCTGTTTAGCTACTTTTATGAATCAGTCAAAGGCAAATGAACAAATATAAAACCACGCATCTTAATCCAATCTGTATCTTCAGTTTTTTTTAATTAGCATTTTTGCACTAAACACATTTAACTTTTGGAACCAATCCAGTCTAAAAGCTATTCTAATCAAATCTAATCAATTTCAAAGGTATCTGAGTAAAACCCAGATTAGCAGGATGCACTTTCTGTACATTGATATCAACGGGTTTAAAAATGTAACTTGCGATCTTACTAGATTTGGACAAAGTTTGACAGTGTATGGTTCCAAACATGGCTCTTTTGTTCTCCCATTATGACAGTCGAAGATATCGTCATCTTCCAATCCAAGCCCCAAATCCATTACAGCTTCTGAATAACAAAACAATAGGTAAATTAGTTCGTAATCGCAATCGTAATTCTGACATTTCTACAGCGCCCAACGAAAGTCACGTCACGGTGACCAGCTTATTCACAGGTGCTCAATCAAAACACAATCGATAGGCAAAAGCGTTCGGTTCCAGGTCAAGATCCAAAAATCAGGCAGAGAGACAACTGATGGCGCACCAAAACCAAGCCGCAGTCAGCACAATATCCAGAGGATCTGTTCACTGAGACAGAGATGCATCTTGTGGCGGATAAGCAATTACAGTGGCAAGGAAAGGCGAAGTAAGGTAAGTTATTACATGCCTCTATCAACCTCTGTCAACAGAAATAATCCTAGGGTTGAAGGGTTTTCGTCTTACGGGTAGACGTAACAGGTAATAAGTTACAGAGGCTACGATTTTCGGGAAGTAATACACGTGCTTCCTATAAACCAGTTAGGAGATTCTTGGCCTGGCGTCAACAACATAAAGCTCAATATTGATTGATTTTATAGTCAAGTTACCGAATCTCGTCAAATTTTACCTGACGCAAAAGTTCTTTGAAGCTGGCCTATAATTAATTAGTGACAGTTACGTTAATAAATCTCATAAATGTAAATCGAACATTTCTAATTAACTGTTTTCAATCATCCATCTAAATATAAAGTGAATATTTCCATGCAAAACTTGTAGAAACGGCCATGTGCGATACCCCTATATTTGAAAACAATATGGCCGCCGCAGTCTCTTTGTATCTCTATTTACCACTGTGCGTACCTCTATTTGAATCTCTAGAAATTACTGTATCTGTTTACAGGCACCTATAAATAGTATTGGTCTCTGTGTCTATATTTACCACTGTATGTAGGCCTATCTCTGTTTGCCTCTCTAAAAATCATTGTATCTCTATTTATTGGCATAAATGTTATTTCAGATTATTTAATATGGCTTCTGTAATTGATGACCTTTTTAAATCGCTGGGTGAATATACATGAGTGGCCTTAGTTAGCTACATCGGTAATTGAAAATTGAAGCGAGAAGAGAGATAAGGGGAAGAGGAAGAATCAGGATAAGATTTTTGCAAATGTTTTCAGTCTCGAGTGAAAGACCAGCGCAGAAACTGAAAGAGGTGAAGTAGGGTCGATACCATGCGATCGCTATAGAAAAACCTGTATAATTTACAATTTTTTACAATTTTGCTTAGAGAGAGAAACGGCGGATATGCGTTCAGTGTGATTAATGAGTTTTAAAATATCGCCTAAACAAAAATATAGGTCAATATGCCACAAACTGCATCAGGAAAAAGCAATAGGTTTAAAGTTCTCGTTCTAAAGACTAATTTCATGACAATAAATGTTGTTGAAACTTGAGAAAAGCTCCGTGAATGCAACTCTCTGAAATTGCTCAATGCCAGTTTGTTACAACAGAATTTAATAGAATCGACCCTTCGTGAAATTGAGCTAAGGGTGTTGTAAAAGCTTCTTTTCAATCCTTATATCTCACCTTAGGCTAGCACGGGAATCTTAAATGGCGTGGCAATAAATTCAAACAGGCAGCGTTATCGCCAGATAAATTCATGAGATAATGAGCAGGGGCGAAAAACACTGAAACATCGTTATCAAAGTCAATAGTATCAACTTATTGACATGATGTTTAAATCTTGAAACTGATAAAACCGACAAGACCCGTTGTATAAATAGGCCTGGCGAATTAGACTAATTGATTATGATAATAATAACGATGATGATAAGATAAAATTGTAAAATTAAAACGCTTAATTATGGTTTAGGGATTCGTGATCTAGGGGCATGAACTGAGTTTCCGCGAGATGTCTCGTTCGGCGAGAATTTAATTCAAAATGGCTGGATGTGGAAGATGGTTTTGATGTTTACAATTGAGATGAAAGTTACTGTCGATTTCTGCATTAAATAAGGTATTTCTTGTGATCCTTAGAATTCGAGTTGTTCAGTTTGGAATGAGTCTTGCATGAAGATCGTGCGTCTTGATTTACAATTTCCGCTTTCTCGATCGTCTTGATAATTCGACCGGTCTGCCGCTGTGTAATCGAGTTTTCACACATTCGGCAAATGGTAACAGAATTGAAATACCCCACGCCAAAAATTGACTTATTTCCCTGTAATTAACTGGTTATTCGTCTGCCTCATCAAATTAGTTGATATTGTGCATTATGTGCGTAGCTTCTGTGAGGATCCATGGTATCGTGCGAGCTTTTGATAATCCTTGTCGTTTTATGTTCTGTTTAGCTATATAAATTTGCTGCTCAAGACTTGGACAAGACGCAATGCCACAACAATATAAAGCTGGAGACTTGATATTTGCTAAAGTTAAAGGCTTTCCTCACTGGCCAGCAAGGGTATGTTAGTGTATGTTCATTTATTAATGTCAAAGATCTTAGAGTACACCAAGATATGACACTCAGTGTTTATAAAATGCCAACCGCAGGTGGCGCTACAATCTACAAAGTTATGGACCTAATCATCGAGGTCATATTATCTACAGTGGCCCAATGAATGTGGCTGTATTGAATGACCCCGACTTTAATTCATACCTGCTGCTAGGTGGTGATGTTGTTTTGTTATTATTATTATTTGTGCATTTATTAAGCGCCATTATCTGTTGCCACTCCTAAGCATCAATTGATGGCGCTGCTGTTGACCAACCCACACGAGTTACACAGCAAAAAAATTGGAGTGTCATATCTTTAGTGTTCTCTAAGACCTTTGTTATTGTAGTATTTACTTATGTCCTTTCGTACTTGCTTACTTACTCAATTGCTTACTTAATTACTTATGTATTTGAACATTTATGTTGTATATTTTAAGAATTAAACTTCAAGATTTATTAATTTGCCATTGACTTTCACTGCAATCGCTTGTAATTAATTTGTACTTGCCTATGCATGTCAAACAGCCAATTGAAATGATTGGAAATTAACTTAGGTAATCGTAATCACGAATTTGTATAGCACCGCGTAAAGAGAAACTTCTCAGAGGCACTTCTGACTTGCTAGTGCAAGACCACAATCAAGCAAACTGGTTTTCAAGCGCTTATGGAAATAAGGCAGAAAAAAAAATTCAACATAGTTTATGTCTTAGCTTACCAGGCAACCTGTTTAGGTAGAACTAAATATCTTCTGATTGTCATGAATTTTTCTGCCTGACGTTTTTTGCTCATATTTTTGTTTCAGACTTTAGTTGTTGCCGTCAGTCGGACTAGATTTTTTTCATAAATATAATAAAAAATCTCTTTAATAAATTAGCACAATTTTTTTATTTTTAAGTATTTTTACTGTAGATCAACAAAGTACCAGACGATGTTCGTATTCCGAAAGGCAAATACCCTATATTCTTCTATGGAACACACGAGACGTAAGTTACTTACTTACCTGAAGAGGCGCTATTACAGATTTACAATTACTATTAAAACTACGGATATTTGTAGTGAATCATGGAGATTCTGGCTGATGTTATGAATAGTTACTAATGTGAAGACTCTAGAAAAAACCAACAGAGATTCCAAAAACATATACCCATTCGTATAACTTGTTTACCCATTCGTATAACTTATTTACCCTTTCATATACCTTGTTTACACGTTCAGATAACTTGTTTACACATTCAGATACCTTGTTTACCCATTCAAATACCTTGTTTACCCTTCATATACCTTGTTACATTACCTATTCATATACCTTGTTTACCAATTCATATTCTTTGTTTACCCATTCGTATACCTTGTTACCCATTCATATACCTTATTCGTATGCTTGTACGTATGTATCGAGACAATTAATATAGTGCCTTTAAAGTACCTCATTGTATTGCTGATTGGTTAACATTCTTGGGACTGATTTTCTACTGATCTTTTTGTTTTTCTTTGTGTGCCGCCTTAGCTACTTCCTGGCACCTAAGGATATCTACTTCTATGCGGACTTCAAACATCTGTACGCCAAGCCTCAAAAAAGACGTGGGTTCAAGGAGGGACTGTGGGAAATTGAGAACCGCCCTTTCGTCGAATATCTCGGGCTCGTGAGTAGCGTCCTGTCGAAATAATAAAATAAGGCTGACAGGCGAATTGGGAGGTAGTAGATATGAGGTACGGCTGGATATTTGTGTTACACGTTAGTTTATTCATTAGCACGGTGGTCTGTCGGTAATGCTTTGGGTCAATGATCATGCAGTTGCGGGTTAGATTTTGATTAACGACCCTGGGCAAGATGTTTGTGCACGACGTGTCTCTGTCGCCAAGGAGTGTACTTCGGTACCAGCGTAAGCTGGGAAGTGAACAGCGAGTCCTGCAATGCACTGGCCTCATGTCCAGGAACTTGGGATTCGTCCGACAGGCGTTTATGTTACGTGAACAAATATGTTAACAGTTATGGCAGATTTTTACATTACACGGACAGGTATTGGCATGACATTAAAAGACGTTTACATTACATCAACACATTGAATTTATGTGTAAAGTACATTATCGTACGATTTGCATTATATAATTATTTCCAGAACGATTCAGATACAGAAGGAGCACAGTTTCCTGTCAAAGGAGCCAGTCCTGAAGAGGTGCAGGGTACCAGTGTGCAACTTGAGGATGAGGTATCTGTTACTCCCGAGAAAAAGGCAGAAGATTGTGAAGAGGAAAAGCATGAAGAAGTGACAAAAGTTTGTTCTCGTTTTGCGGAAATAAATCGTTATTTCACCGAAACTTTGGTAATGTGCTAACCGCAAAATTATATAACACCAAAGTTTGTCTTTGTTTTGTGAAAATATATCGCTTAATAACAAATAAATTAATAATAAGGAGAAATTAATTTAATATGTACTGAGTAAATATTTTTACCAAAGTTTTTTTGGTGGAAGTATTGCTTCATTTCATCCAAAATGTTTACGTAATTTATGTTAAGTATGTAATGCAGTTACCAGAAAATTCTAATGGCACCAAAGTCTCTCCTTGTTTTGTGGAAAATCGTGTTATTTCTCCTAGGATATTAAGTAATGTACTAACCAAACTTTTATATAGCACTTTTATAATTGCAGCATAATCTTTTAATCCATATACAGTATCCAGGTTATGAGGACCAAGTAAGATTTCAGAAGCAACCAGGATACACAAGTATGGTAGCTTTAAGGTTGTGAAAACATGAGCATACACAAATTCCAGCTGACTGGTCTTTTGTTGGAAATTGAGCTATATAAATTTACCACTAATCTGTCAAACTGAAATTTTGGTGTTCATTTGAATAGAAAAGAATTCGAAAGAGGAAGACCCTTTCAGAGTCGGTGAGTTCTAAATTTGTTCCTTAAAGATGTAGCGGATGTACGTACGTACGTATGATATACACCAGAATCTCCTTACAACATGCTCCATTATAAGACGAATTCTCATATAATGCAGTCAGGACATGGACCCTAAATTTAGTTCAGCTTTTGTAACATGGCCTTCGTTTTAACATGACTTTCTTATAACCTGATCTCTTTAACACGACCTCATAACAAGACCTTGTTTTAACATCACCTCATTATAACATGACCTTGTTTTAACATCACCTCATTTTAACATGATCGTTTTAATGTGACCTCTTTTTAACATGACCTCATTTTAGCATGACCTCGTCTTAACCTGACCTCATTATAGGGTTGTTCTCAGAATGGCTTCCTTAGACAGCATTATAACGAAGTCTCACTGTATGTTAGTATGTATATATCTGGCTATTTATATAGCACCTTTTAAGAACCTCATGTGTGTTTAGATTATATTTGCTGGTCTTGACATCTGTTTTAACTATTTTAACATCTGTAAACTTTCTATGTGTTGTAATTCATGTGCTAAATGTAAGTAAAACCTACTTGCTTAGTTACTTCTTAAAACTTTTTAGAACGTGGGTGATGTTTGCACGAAGAAGCCACGGACTTCCGGTGGCAGAGTCAAGAACAAGACGGCTAAACGTAGCGGAGAGAAGGTGGCGCAACCTGGCCAGCAAGAAGAAAACGATGGAGTGGAAGTGAATACTCAGTCATCAAATGCATGGAGTGAGTGTCAGCAAAATCTGAAGACAGTTTATGGAGTTAATAATTTTGTGGCTACACGTCACATGCGTAGAGTCTGTCTGGTGGTTAGCTATCAACCCTGATGTTGGGGGTTCAACTCCCTACCTGGACAGAAAGATGTTTCATATCCACATGGTCCCCTAGCAAACTCTGCTTTAAAATGACTGTGCATTATTGGTGGGAAGATCAGCCAACGAGGGAGAGGCATTGTAGGCTATGGAAATAAAGGTGCGAAGACCTTGTACCCATGACTGCTTTGCCAGGTTAGCTTCTTGGACTGTTCTTCTCTTTGTTTATGGATATGATACTTAAGTGCTGTGTACTTCTGCTTCTGAGGAGTTGCTGTAGAGGCATGCAAACAAGTGTGTTACCTTGACCTTTATGCTTCTGAGGAGTTTCAGTAAAGGAATTTGAACGTGTATGTTACCTTTTACTTTTATTTTATGTTTTACCTCTTTACCTTTATGATTTTACTCTGGGGGAGTTTCTGTAGAGGTGTATAAACGAGTGTTTTACCTTTGTTTTGATTATAATTGTGATAGTTCTTAGTTACCCTGTTACCGTGCTAACAGTCATCAAAGCGCTTTTTGTTTTGGTTTATTTAGGCTCCAAACGAAGATTCTCAGATGAACTCTTGGTCATGAAAGATGCTTCAGAAAGGTCAAAATCCATTTCCTAATTGTTTGCTACTCTTAAGTAATGTTTTATTACCTTACGTCTAGTAGTAAATGTATGATCACCCTGATGTACGCTGAGAAATGTAAGATTACAATTACCATACTCTAGCAAATACGATGGTAAATGTGTTTAATTACAGAGGTAAATGTGTAATTGCCTTGTATTACAACATCTTTTAATGTAAATAGTAAATGTGTTCAGTTATGTTATCTTATACGGTGGTAAATATGTAATTGCCTTATCTTACATTTTCTTTTAATGTAAATAGTAAATGTGTTCAGTTGCATTATTTTATACAGTGGTAAATGTGTAGCTGCCTTATCTTTCAGTGTCTTTTAGCATAAATAGTAAATGTGTTCTGTTACGTTATCGTATACAATGGTAACTGTGTAATTGCCTTATCTTACAACGGTAGTTGTGTTCTGTTACCATATCTTACGATAGTAAGCATGTAACTGCTTAGATATTTATGCCATAATAAATGCATAATTGTGTTATCTAAATAAATTCATGATGTGATTGATTACCAATTGGTTTATTTTAAGCTGAAACTCTTTTGATTGGTTTATACTACAGCAGCGAAGATAACTTGGAGTTAATTCATTTAGTGAAGCGAGATGACGGTAAGAGAAAGTTGGCGGATTCAGACGACAGTTCGTCAGATGACGTCAGTTTCAGTGTCAAGGTTTGTGTTGCAGAAAAAAGTACGACTAAAGTGCTTTTGACCCTTATGGATTAATTTGACGCTTGATAATGCAATATATGTTTATTTTATTTGTTTATTTATTGCACTTATGAACTGCCGGGTAAGTTTATATCTGAGGCCCAAGACGTGTGTGCAAATGTGTAATGTACTTTTTTGTACAGTAGTAAATGTTTATTGCCATACTTTACTAAATATGTACTTCCCTCAAATTACAAGCTTAAGCTTTGCTGTTGCCTAGCAACTAAATTGCCTAGCAACATATGACATGACCCCTTGGCCTTTCGTTGCCTTTGTTTGGTAGGCACTTGAAAACTGTTTGTGGTGTTTGTGTTATGAGTCTCTTGAAGATGCGCTATATAAATCTGTGATTACAGTTATAACTACAACAGTAAGAGGCTGTGGCTTATTTTAGAGATTTGATTTGAATCTCGGGTTAGCGTGGTCTGTACAGGGGGACCTTAAATGTCGTGGCACCTATTAAAATGGGCAGCAGTGGTGAAGGATCTTACCCAATAAATCCATTGAAAAATGAGCTAGGTCGAGGCCATATGGTTTATATAGAAAACCGTTTACATTTACATTTAAATGTGTTGCCTCTGATGACCTTCATTACTCTTCACAGAGAAGTATGAACTTAAGTTAATGCACATTTTTGGACTTTTTTGAAGCCTTTTACCCTTAAAATCCATTTTGTTTCAGAGCAAACCTTCAGCTGCAAAAAAGCAGAGAACCAACACCAGAAAGACTCAAAAGTCGGAGTCAAGAAAGTCGCAGTTGTTGTCGAAGTCATCACCAGAAGCATCAGACAGCGAATCGCCACTGTCAAAGTCAAGACAACGAAAAGAAACTATTGAACATGAAGAGGCAATCCTCGGTTGGACGAAACACCTGAAAGACAGCAAAAAACGCGCCGACGCTCGGGAGAGGAAATCTCTAGATGGCGACTGTTTGGAAAAGAATCCAAGCCGAAAGAAAGATTCGGAAAATGAAGTGCTTCTGAGCAACCAACCAAAAGATGTGAATGAGTGTCAGAGTGCAAGTAAGAGCAGCACCATGGATGGTTCTGAAGAAACTATGGTTGTGGATGTTGTGGAAACTTCCACTGTGGAAAATTCAACTATGGAAAATTCCACTGTGAAAAACTCAACCACGGAAAATTCCACTGTGAAAAATTCAACCACGCAAAATTCCACTGTGGGAAAACCCACTGTGGGCGATTCCAGCAAAGTGAATGAGAAAGTAAATATCACGCTTGAGTGTGTTATCTCGGTTACCCCATGTGATGCTGGATCTTCCGATCTCAGGGCTGTGCAAAACGACTCAAATGCAGAAGCTACTGATTCTGGAAATCAAGTAATAGAAGCTACTGTGAGATCAAACGACAACAAAGATATTTCAGCTGCTGATGGAAATCAAAGGTTGATTGATAAAGCAGAGACTTCCGCTGATCAGAACGTCGACAACGACGCAAGTGTTAGGATCAGTGAAGGGAAGACTGAACAGGACAGATTGACGAGTGACAGTAGGAGTGGCAAAGGCAAGGGTAGACATTTGAGTGACAGCGAGAGACAGTCTGATCGTAGAGGAAGACACGGATCATCGACTGACAGTCAGAAGCCAAACGAACGAATCGTCAGGGACAGATCGGCTTCCACGACCGCCCGACATTCGAGTCATACAAAACCTTCGTCGGAAACTCAGAACGTTGATCGTAAAAACGGACGCGATAGGTCATTGTCGCGGCATAACGATCGAAAAGTTGGTCCAAGAAGTGGCAGAGACGGATCAACCTCAGATCATAAAAATGGACGCGATCGATCTCTGTCCACCAGCAGCACTCAACATGTTGATCATAGGACTAGGAAAGATGGAGGATCATTCGATGATCACAGAAACGGCAGAGAGAGATCAGCATCGTCTAATGCTCGAAAAACCGATCATATCAGCAGCAGGGACATTGGCTCGTCAAAGCAGCCATCATTTCAAAAGACTGAAACCGAAACCCAACGCGGAAAACCCGTGTCATCAAAATTAGATCCCCTCGGCGTCAACAAGTCATCTTCAAACCAAATCGAACCACCAGATGGCAGACCAAACTGTCCCGTAACCAAATCGAAACCGTCTTTAGACTTTGCTAAACATGACGAAAAACGGCAACTGCCAGGAGAAAAGAAGTCTGGTCATTCGGTTGCGGAAAAATCAGAAGACTGCTGTGGAAAAAGAGCCACACAGTAAGCATTCTATCAAGTAACGTTCCTCTTTCACAGATCCTATCCTGACTCCCCTTCTTCCTCTTAGCCCTCTTTCCACTCCAGTCCCAAACATCACCCACTATAGCTGCCATGCTGTCTCTCTTCCTGACTCCTGGAACCGAACACTTTTGCCAGTCGATTTTATTTTGACTGAGCACCTGTGAATAAGCTGGTCCCCGTGACGTGCCTTTCGTTGGGTGCTGTAGAAATCTCGGGATTACGATTACAAAGTCCAGAGTACAATAAAATCATTGTATAATGCTACCTTTAGGAGACTTATCATGAACCAATTCAATCTTGAGAATAAAGTCAAAAGCTACAAAGTCCGGAATACGTATTTTTATGTATGCTTTTGTGTATGTATGTAGTTTTGTGCTGACAAAATTAAATTTAAATTCATTTACCAGTGGGCTTTGTCGGTAATCTTATGCTGACTGGATTTGGATTTTTAACTGGCTTATGGTGTATTTGTCATTCTTTTCTCATTATTTCTTATTAATTTGTTTTATTTATAATAAATATAACAAGTATTAGTATTAATAGTTTAGTAAATGTAAATGTTCTTGTTTTACATAGTGGCCGTATGGCCTCGACGCTGCTCATTTTTCGATGAATTAATTGAGTGAGATCCTTTACCACCACTGCCCAGTAATGGTGGTTTTAATCACGCATCTGCAACAGTCTGATGAATGAATTTCCTGCGAAAGCGTGTGTTGCTGGAAAACGCGAATCTTCTGTTCTTTGTGTGTGGGGCCCTTGTCCACTCTGCCTCTTTTTATGTCAGTGTTTGGAAACCGTTTTGTTCAGTCATGGTTTTTTGTTGTAAGGTCGGATGCACCTTTGAGAAGGTTCTTCTGAAGAGGCAGTGTACAAATATGCAGTGACATTTACAATTACAATTCTGTTGTGTGTAAAGTAAGAGGAGCCTGGTATTGTAAAACTGGATGTAATAATGAGCCAGTGGGGGTGAAGAATGAAACTGCTGGAATCGAGTTAAAAGCGATACTGGAGACTTGATTTCACGTGGTGTGTTTTCTTGACTGATATGCTTTGTTATTGCTTCAGTTGTGTTTCTAAATTGTTTTTACAGCAAAGATGATGATGATAAGAAAAGATTCAGAAGTGAATCCAAATCATCGAGCTGCAGCGGTAATTATCACATTCATTTATATAATTTAGCTGAACTTATAGGCTTACGTGCATTATCTCAGTATTTGTTTAACGTGTTTTAGGAACTTGCAAAGGCACTAAAACTTAAATATCTAGGTGTCAGTATTTTTTAGTCTGTCGTAAGGATTAAGTTGACTGAATCAGCATCGTAGTCGACCGCTTCCTTTGCTCCTTCCAGTAATAATAATAGTAATAATGATAATAACCAGGCAAGCTTAATCCTCAGGAGTAGTAACATGGCTTGACAATGAGTTAGCAGTTTCACTTGACACCAAGATATGATCTGTGAATGCAGTGATGAAAACAAAATGTGTTTGATGGTCGCCTCTTAGAGAATAAACTCAACAGAGGCAATTACCTTACTCTGTTTCCTACTTTACATGGTTAGTATTTGGTTTTCTGTTGATAAATTCCTTTATGGATTGTCAGTAATCGTATAACAATTATGTTGGCAGAAATGTTATTGGAAATTGACGCAGATATCAAGTCATCACTCAGCTTGGCTTCAGCTGTGAGTTCAAAAACCTTCTCGTTTATGAAGGATTTTCTTCTGGCAGGAATTAGGAATTTAATTTGCTACCTTCTCTTGTCCGCTTTGCTCACTCGTCGTTATCATTCTGCTCCTGACTCTGAACTCATCTTTTCCAATTCGTTCACGGTCCCTCTGACCTTTCAGATTTTACCTAGGATATTATCCAGTCTAAAGCCAGTGGATTTTTTATGTGGGCTGTAGTTCCTTTTTGAACAGCCATCAACTGATGCTTTCTGCTACAGAATGGTAGTTCTCAAATTTTTTGCCCCAGACCCAGGGACCTATTTCCAGTCAAACTTAAGGCAGACCACCTACAGCCTAACAATTTTTATCAGAAATGAATGCATATAACCGGCAAGTTAAATATGCTTTACCTGTGACATGAAAAGTGGCGTTCCAAAACCACAGTGTTAGAAAAACGTGGCTAGCATACTATTTACCAGACTGTGACAACACTGTGCTATGTCATGTATGGGTAAGGACGTTGCTGGAGTATTGGGTAACTCCCTGCTGCAGACCAAAAAAGGTAGTCCAGGAACCACACTTCAAGGACTACTGATCTGTAAAGACCACCACTGATATGTAAAGGTTTTTGGTGACCATTGAGAACCTAGGTTTTATTACTTAAAGAATTTGGTTTATTATCAAAAGTTTTGTTGTCTTTCAGTATTGCAGGGTGTTCATACCTGCTCTTTCCAGATATTAGTTTTCAGTTTGTGCATGTGTCTGTCTGTGTGTGTGTGTGTGTTGGGGGACTTACACAATTGTCAATTTCGATTGATGACACAAGATTCAATCCCCATGTACACTTGCTCCTGACCCCTTTCCACTATATGACGTCGAACTGTTCTTCATGTTCCTACAGGACATCGACGGCTGCATAGCTGCAATGGAGAAGCTGAAGACATTACCTCTCAGCTCGTCCCTTCTGAAAAAGTGTCCCGACATAATTGCGACACTAAAAAAGGTATTACCCGCTTTCTACTGTTTACAGCAGCAATCCACAGCAGGTATGGTACAGTAATTGCTCAGTTTTTACACAGCGTGGTTTTCTAAGGCATGTTCCATGGCTGGAAGGATTGGAACTACAAGCACTATTACTGCAATTCCACAAGCTTGTTTGGAAGTTAAATATTTCGGTGATGAATTCTCCATTGTTGGTGCTACGTAAATATCCAGCTCTTTGCATTCATGATAGTAAATAATAATAATAATAATGATGATGATAATAATAATACCCTAGAGTACCGGCTGATTCGCTCTTCGTACGCTTCGCGGCTTGGGGCGGTCGGTCAATCGTTAGATGGCAAATGAGGCATCCTGCCTTGCCAGAGGCTGATTGGTTGGATATCATGAGCGGAAAGGCTTAGTAGTTAGTAGCTGCGTGATCTTGTCGCTGCGAAAGCGAAAGGCTTGGAAACGAGTGGTGAGGTCAGTTTCGACTCCCGGAGCGGGGTGCCGCAACACCCGTCTGCTCTACCATCTTGTCAGGCAACTATGGGCTCGTCAGTTGGCCCTGCCTGCGACCGGCGCTCTGAGCAGACCAGAGTCCCATCAGGGACCGCGTTCTGCGAGGGGACAATTACCGTACAGGACGGAGGGGGAATGGGCCCACCGCTGCCCGCTTAATGCGGAAATGTTAAAAGTCGGGTCAAGTGCCAACCGGTCGGTGCAGTAGTGATTGCACCTTCCTCACTGGTCGTCACTGGGACAGAGTATGTAATTCGGGGCGTGAAACTGGCAGGTACCATGGTCATGGGGGCTGCGCAGTGGTGCCTGTCTGGGGATTGGTGCCCGGTGGCCCCTAGTCGAACTGGAGGGTGTTGGAGCGGCCACCTGTAAAGCACGTGATGGGCTCAAAGTGTGTTGCCCTGTTGCATGCAGGGTGAAAACCCGGACCCCCGACCCAGGGGCGACGGGCGAGGGCACTACAGCAGACTCTGAACTGGTGGCGGAAACTGTATCGACACACTTGATGGACGAGTGCCTCGTGCACGAGTCCACCTGCGGGCCACTCCCAAGAGGGAGGAGGTTTTGCCCAGTGCTAACTGAATAAGTCAAAGTGAAGAAATTCAAAAAGCGACGGGATGTCACCGTGATTGACACGCTTGCACATTCTTACTTACAGGCAACCTCTGTTACAGCAGGAGGCGCAGCTGAACTGGCGGCCGATAGAAAAACTTTGAAATATGATCATCTCACTAATGCATACCACTTTGTCCCTCTGGTCTTTGAGACTTTAGGCCCTATCAATGGTTTCGGTATGACCTTTCTCACAGACTTGGGACATATATTGTCCCTTATATCCGGAGATGGTAGAGAAACAGGTTACCTTTGTCAACGTTTATCTATAACATTACAGCGTTTCAATGCAGTCGCCTTCCACGGTTTTGTGGTGCCGAATCCAGACGAGGATTAGCCGTTCCAGAATCCCTCTCTCTCTTTTTCTCCGGAAATTTTTGAACAACCAAGGGATTATACTTACCTTGGTAAAAAAATAATAATAATAGTGGAGACTACCTATCTGTTCAGATCATTCTTTGTTGTCTCTGTTTTTAATCCCAAAGGATAATTTCTACATTGGGTGAAAAAGATAAGAAAACTGATAGCACTCGTAGATATTAATTTCTATATCTAACCTACAAGACTTCGGCAATGTTTGATCAAATTCAGGCTGAAAATCCAGTCAGTTTTCAGGTCAATCCAACAAGGCGGAGAGTGACAGCCTCTGCGGGGTAAGAATGTTGAAAGAGGTAGGTCATGAGGTCACTGGTAGATGCTGTTGAACTTACCAATGCTTATTCGTTACTTCACTGAAGACAAATTTTCAATTGATTTTCTGATTTGGATCTCTTTCGATCATTTTCAGTCAGGTCTTGTAAACGACGTTTTGCAAGCATCAAATTGTGCATAGAGGTACATGAATACTTCGTGCCATTACCATACTTAATTGCCATACTTAATTGTGATGCTTAATTGCTCGTAGTGTCGCAAGTACAAGGGCAGTGAACTCGTTCGGCAGAAGGCAGACGACATTTACAACACGTTTAAGAAGCTCTTTCAAGTGAATGAGACTTCGACTACATCCACCACTGGAATCAAGGTATCTCAAGACTTCATGTGGCTGTTCTCTGTTTTATTATTGTTATTATTATTATTATCTATTTAATAATTCACTTTAATACCATAGGTGTGCGGTGAATTGTGATTTAGTAAATTTAGACACGCAAAATATAAGGCCAGCATCATTTGTGAATGATATGAGAACAAAGCAATTTTACAGCAGAGAGAGAGACAGACAGAGATCGAGAGAGAGAGAGAGAGAGAGAGAGGAGGTAGGAAGGGAGAGGAAGTGATAGGGTGATATGGAGACATAGCTAACAGCGAGGAACAAGATTTTGCCAGATGGGACGTTTTGCCGAACCAGCACTAAGTTGCTTTGCGTGGGAGTGGCTGGTTATTATTATTATTATTATTGTCATTATTATTATCATCATTATTATTATTGTTATTATTATCATTGTTAGTAATTTAACCTAACAATGACTGGGAGAATTGTTAACCGAAATCTGTTCCCATTGCAAGAACGACTAACATCATATTCAAACACAAACAACAAGGAAACATTTTAACTTAATGATATCCTTGTTCTGGAATTGACTATGGTTGCTGTTTCAGCCAGTTGACAAAGGTACCAAGCCAGAAAAAGTCACTGATTCCATCTCACCTGGGCAGGTTAAAGTTGAACCAGGCGACAAAAAGCCAAAAACTGAGCCAGTGACTGAGGACCTCAGAATCGAGCAAGTCAAGGAAGACGTCAGCAGTGATCCAGCCAAAGACAGTGTGAAGACAGAGTTGGGCAAAGATGATGTCGCCTCTGAGCCAGTCCTAGTTGATGTCAAAATTGAGCCAGTCAAGGAGGATTTTAAAACTGAACCTGTCATTGAAAACATCAAGGCAGAGGCGGTGCAGGATGATGTGAAGACAGAGCCAGTTGAGGATGATATGAAGACAGAACCAGTTGAGGATGATTTGAAGACAGAGCCAGTAATAGACGATGTGAAGAAAGAGCCAGTCAGAGATGATGTGAAGTCAGAGCCAGTCAGAGATGATGTGAAGACTGAGCGAGTCAGTGAAGATATCAAAATCGAACTGTTCGGTACGTTTCGATTTTATCCTTAAAATCTTGGCACGTGCCACAGTAGATGTTAAAACCTTCTGGTAGCTAATTATCGTTAGATAGAGGCAGTTTATAAGTCTAAGAAACGAATGTTATGGACATTTAAAGCAGTTTTTGATCTATGATGGGCTGAGATTTTGGAAAATTTGTTGCCAGAGGAAGCACAGTCCCTTAAGAGCTTACGGCAAGAGGCAGCCATGGTACGAAGCGTTGGCGACTTCACTTTCCTTGTCTCGGCACACGAGGTAGAGTGGCTGTCCTATCGTTTGCCAACAGCTTACAGTCGGTGTACATATTTTATGACTGAGATCATTAGAGGGCGCTAGTGGAACGTAAATCTTGCATCACAACATATGTGACTGGTAAGAAAATGTCTGGTTATTTTATTGCATTTATATACTGCCTTTTTTTCAAGCAATACACCAAGGCATTATCTTTGCCTTCTGACGAAGATATCTTATGCCATGGCTGTTGCTGTGGATAGTTTACATGTAGCATTATGCACTAAAAACAATGATAAAGAACAGAAAATTAATTAAGAAGAGATGGCACTTAAAATTATTATTACTACCACTACTATTTTTTTTAAATAGTAGTTTACTTACAGAAATGTATACACCAATGAAAATAATGTTGACCTCTACGATATGCTTTCCAATCTTCTTTTCAGAGAGTAAAGACGAAGAAGATTCTGCCGACAAAACCGAGAACAATTCAGGCTTGACGTCGGTCTCCCTGGCAAGTGACCACTCCAAAACCCACCCGGGTATCGCCGAAAGCTCTGAAGAAAATCCCGGCGAAAACCTTTCCGACGTTGTCGACCGCATCCAAAAAACAGACGAACGTTCTGTTGAGACGATCCACAATTCATCGGAGGATCAGCCGGCGCCGATTCTTCCGCTTGCCCTCGCAGACGACAGCACCGTCAACTCGTTTCGAATGCTATCCAACAACTCGAAGCATCTGATACGGTTCGGGTTGCTCGAGGAGGACAACCACTCGTGCAACGCAATCCCCGAGCCGATAACGCGGACAACGAAGGATGTTGTCGAAACGGGTTGCAAGTCTGTCGAACACCCAGGAACTTTGGGGGCTCAGCTTCTGAGTCCAGTTGTGATTATGGATCGGCCGTTTGCTGCCGTTTCGGCGAACAATGCGGCATCGACGGACTGTCTGGAGGAAATGACTACGTATTCTTGCACGTGGACAAACACTAGCGGTCCGAGTGAAGCGTCGGACATTGAGGATGAAAGGATGATTAATGAGAATGAAATCATTTATGTGAGTACACAGGATTCTGGAGTACAGCAGAATCTTTCGTCCTATGTCTCGGTTCGTTTCAGCATAAATTCCTATTTCTTTACTGTGTACCCCAAATTTAATGCAGGTTTACAACATGCTGTGACTGGCTGTTAGTATCTGGTACCCTAGATGAACTATGCAAGTAATAAAGTAAATAAATAATAAAAAAATAAAGTAATAAAGTAGAATACTTAGATGTCGGTTTGTTAATGTTCCTTGCGATGCATTTACAGTCCTTCATGGATTGTTGGCCCTGGCTTATTTTAGTCTGTTTTAGATTTTTCCATCTGTGATCGCAGAAGAACGTGAGATGGAATTTTGTGGCGTCGTTTGCAGCAAATTTTGTAACTTTGTAATCTGTGATTTCAAAAGAACATTCAGATAACAGTTCGTGTGTCGATTGCAGGAGCATCGAGACCTTGAGTCAAGAATCGCCAAGCTGATTGCAACGGAGTCAAAGAAAAAGGCGTCATCAGCTTCCGCATCTGGTCACCACCGTATTCACCACAAGAGCGCCCGACGCAAGCACCACTCAAGCATCCGGCGCAGTCACGACGATGACGAGGAATCCGTCATGGATGACGAAGAGTTGCACTGTCTGCTTGGAGTATAGGCCCACTTGCTCCCTCGCTCATTTGCCAAACAGACAGACACACAGACAGACAAGGAATTCTGTACAACCTGAGTAATTGTAGCTGTTTTAAAAAATTGTAAAGCAACTCTGGAAGGGAACCTAATCAGAGGCGTTCTGTATGGTAACCTAAATGCTGTTAAGTCGTTAAGAACATTTTCATCTGTAAGCAGATCATGCTCAGATGAAAGAAGTCACTGTAGGTGGGCTCTTGCACATATGCGTAGCCCAACCAGATTCCCATCCAGTTTTGACTGTTGGCGTCGTGTTGAGCATACCTGCGGGATTGCATTGCATTGAGGATGAAGAACAGCAGCAACAGTTGAAGTACACAGCTCATGGTGATGTCAGCGTCCGACAGACCCTTGAAGACTGGCATGTCCATTTGGCGAATTTGCAACTCTTGAATGGAGAAGGAATCAGATAGATTTAGCATTAATTGTTGAAATTTGTAATTCTTATCATCGATATCCAGTAAGTTCCCATGTGAAATGTTGCTGTTCAGTTTGTTTCCACCGAAGTTATTCTTATCACTGGTGATATCCGGTAAGTTTTTGCACAAAACACCGCTGTTACCACTGAAGTAGTTCTTTGGTGATACCTGATAACCTGTCTTGCAGACAGGTTTATTTCTGATAAAGTTTTTCTAATTACTGGTGATATTCGATAATGCAGTGTGGAGTATACCATTTATGCCGGGTCAGTGGTGATATTGATGAAATTCTACGTGGAACATCTTGGCTTGGTTGAAATTCTACATCTGTTGATTATGAGCAAATGTCTGTAACTTCTTTCTGCTGATGGGAGAAGCAGTTTTATATATCGATATCAATGTTGAAATGGGAAGAAAAGAGAAATCAAGGAAATTATACATTTGCGTGGACTGACTTTGCTTCACCGAAAGACTGGCATTTAGAACTTCCCGATATTGCTGTAGAAAACTGGAGTTGCAGAGGAGACTGGAGTCGCTTGGAAATTGTTAACAAAGGACGCAAATGTTGCAGACAGTTTCTTTTTAAAATTGTTATGCTGAAATTCAGCTGTTTAATTTGGGAGTTGATGTAATTTGTGATCAAGTATGTTTTAATGATGAGCAAAGCATTTCGTAAAGATTTCAAACGCTGACCCTTGCCAAGCTATACAGTGTCCGATTGCCTAGGCATTTGCTCTTTGCCATTGCATCTGAGGTTTGATTCCTTGTTTGGAGCTAAGGAACTTAAATGGGAGAAGGAATTGCTGTTGTCATATTTGTGCCTCAGTCAAATGATCCATCAACCCCTGGACCACTAATATGTATATTAATACCTTACTTTACCTTACCTTATTATACCTCGGCTTACCTTAGCATACCTTATCTTTCTTACCTTACTTAACCTTACCTTTGCTTCCCTTACGTTAGATTACCTTCTCCTGCCTTACCTTATTGTAGCTTGCCTTACCGTAACATACCTTGCCTTATTTACTTGTTTTCTCTGGCGGTTTAATTTTGTCTTGATCATCTAACCTTGGCTTACCTTATCTTACCCTGCCTTACCCTACCACACCACCCGATACAAATTTCGGGGCAGCGTCTTGGAAATGTCTCTAAATTCTAGAAATAAACTACAAATCTGGTTAATGTGCATTCATTATTTTGTAAAGGCTTGTGTTGCATCCTCCCTTTCTTTGTTCTGCTGCATATCTGCAACTGGAGTCTTGGTGATGCTGCTAGGTGTTAAGCTGACTAATTGACTGAATCTCGTGTAAGTTTTGTCTTGTTGGTGTTCAAATAAAGTTGTAACATGTACAGAAACTTCAATTAAAAATTGTTTCTACCATGTTTACATCTTTTGTAATTTTTCGTTTAAGCTTTGAGTTTCAAAGGTTCAGTTTCAGTTTAGTGTTAAGCATGGAATTACGTCCAACAGTTTTTGGTATGAATTGTAACAGGACATTTGTAAAGCGCTTTTTTAAAGAATCTCAAAGCACCGTTTACAGTTACGAGGTAGATTACCCATGGAGAAAGCTACAGTAATCGTAGTCCCGAGATTTCTACAGCACCCAACGAAAGCCACGTCATGGGGACCAGCTTATTTCACAGGCACTCAATCAAAACAAAATTGATAGGCAAAAGGGTTTGGTTCCAGGTCAAGATCCAAAAGACGAGAAGACAGACCGTAATTGGCATTATTCTTAATAGGTCTATAACAAAGTAAGAACCATGCAACGGTTTTAAGTAGCATTTGGAAACACTACATAGTGAACAGAAAATCATTTTGTGAGGCACGGTAGCCGAGTGGTTGGAGTGCTCGGCTTGTAACGCGGAGGTTATTGGTTCGAGCGTCCCTAAGATGGTCACTGTGTAGCAATCTTGCGCAAGGCTTTCATTCATAATTGCTAAGCGCCTTTGATTCCGATTTAATGCATAGTGAATATAAGAAGGGCTTATCGACCTTACAAGTGCAATAAATACAACGCAATAATAATTTTTTCATTCTTCTGAGAATTTTTTTCATACTGAGGGATCATTTATACTGAGGGATCATTCATCCTTCATACCAAATAATAAGCGTAATCTGAAGCTCTTTCGAGATTACGATATTCTGAGGGCAAGATGTCGTTTCCAAATGCTATTTAAAACAGGTATAAGGGTTAGTGGAATCGACTTTTACTGCGCGTGCGTTAATAAACTAACACGGTCCAAAGCTAGTGCACAATACCCTTCGTTTTACACCTCAGTCTCGAGATTGAGCAATGGGTTTAAAGCGAGGCAGCTGCTTGCTGTTCATTTTGGAAAAAAACATTGGCTGATTTAATACTATGGTCATGAAATTCGACTTACGAGCAGTCTTTTTGCTGTCTGGCGCCAACTGAACAGCTGTAAAAAGAGTACCCAAGCGCATTAAAAATTCCTTCTCAAATACATATAAATATAATAATTATGCAAAAACAACGTAAACATTTATATATGAAGCCGAAAGGTTGTAGAGCTCGTTTGCAACGCGTAGTGGGCAGGTCCGAACTTCTGAGACGATTACTGTATAATGTAATCGTAATCGTAATCCCGAGATTTCTACAGCGCTCAAAAAGGCCACGTCGCGGGGACCAGAGTATTCACAGGCGCTCTGTCAAAGCAAAATCCACAGGCAAAAGTGTTCGCTCCAGGTCAAGATCTAAGAATCAGGCAGAGAGACCGCGTGGCAGCTACGGTGGGTGATGTTTGGGTCCTTCACGCATAATTTCTAAGCACCATCAATTTATGCTTTCTCATTAGAAGTGGCGCTTAATAAATACGGCAATAATCATATAATATTATATACAAACTATATATATACCGCTCTAACTGCTTTTACATGTGCTAAAGCGGTTTAAAAATTAACGGGTACTTTAAATCCAGCTACCCAAGGGCTCCGCGGGAACATTGCGTTATATATATATACACACTAACATTTTAACATACATATATATAAGAAATATTTAACGTAAAGGGCACTTATATATATATTATATATATTATGTAATATATTATTATTATTATTAATTAGCAACTTCTAATGCGCCAGTGTCTAATGCACAAGGCATCAAATGTCGGTACCCGTAATCGAAATTCCGGCCTAGTCGTCACGACAATTATAGCTGTGTTCCGATGGTTGGTTGGCCCAGTGTAGTATGTTGACGATGTGATGGGCTGGCCAAGCACAGGCCCGGCAGGCTAGGTGGCGGTGCCTACGTCCTTCGGGGTCTGGTGCCCATGGGCGGTGAGGGTGAATTGCTGTGGTTGGTCGGTGGGAGCGTGGCTGCCCCGCCTCCGAATCGACCACTAGTGAAACGGGTTGAGGCACACAATGTATGTATGTGTTTCTCTGTCTGTCTGTCTGTGTGTTTGTTTTTCTGTCTGTCTCTCTCTGTATTTGTACCTCGCTTCTGTGTTGGTTGCTGCGTTTGTTTCTGTGTCTGTCTGTGTGTCTGTCTGTGTGTCTGTCTGTGTGTCTGTCTGTCTCCAGGTCACTGACTGAACTCCTGGGTGCGGAATAAATGACTGGATCCCAATCGGAGTTAAATTAATGTTAACTTATTATGTGGGGTCTGTGCTCTGCACATGTGCTGTCAACGCTTCGGCCAAAACATGGGCGTGCCACTCTTAAATGATGACGACAGAGCCACGAAAAAGATTGTAAAGAAAGAGACAGCGAGGCAGAAACGGAAACAGAGACTGACTGACTGACTAACTGACGATGAAGATATTTATTAGAGAAGACAGACCGAGACACAGACAGACAGACAGACAGACAGACAGACAGACAGACAAAAATAGACAGACAGAAATAGACAGACAAAAATAGACAAACAGACGGACAGACAAAAATAGACAGACAGACAAAAATAGACAGACAGAAATAGACAGACAGACAGACAGAAATAGACAGACAGACAGACAGAAATAGACAGACAGACAGACAGAAATAGACAGACAGACAGACAGGTCGATGCCGACGACCAGCAAAGCGGCTCAACATTATTCAGACTGGTTCGACGAGATCTCAGGTTTTTGTCTGTCACGAATATTTCTATTCATAGATCCGTGGATTCCGTGTATTGCAAGATTAGGTCCATCGGTAGATATATCTCAGGCCCGTCATGCCCGACTTGGGAATCAGTGAAGCATGAAGAACTCCTGTCGTTCGCTTGTTCGATAGCTTTTCATAGCTTTTCTTTTCTTTTCACTATTATCAAAGTATTGCTCACTGCGTAAATTTAAATTGGCCCTCTGAGCTGTCGCCTGCTTTACTGTATTAGCCTCAAAAGGCCGCTATCTTGGCCTTATTTCTTTTTACGGAATCTGTGTACTATAAGTCATGCGACGCACAAGCCTACAATTAGAGGTCAAAGTTCGAAAATAAGTCAAATACTGTGGGAAAAGTATAGTCTAATCCTTTGGGTGAAGCGTCTTGACGAATTTCGAATGCTTATAGCCTACAGGTGTTCGATAATGACAACGATTCAGGAAAAACTAACATTTGAATATGAAAGAAACGCATTTATTTTGAAGGGGATGGATATCTGTTTCAATTCAAATTTTGTGATTATTCAGTAGCGAATTTAAGACGATTACCATTACGAGTGTGAATGATTGTTTGGTTATGTACAAAGTCCTTTACTAACGTAAAACGGAGCTTGGACAATGTGCATTATTGTCGGAAACGTTCTCGAGATCAACTGAATTCCAAAAGCATAGAGCGATTCCAAACTGTTTTGTTAAGGATATTTTATCACGAAGAACGATGTTTACATTGTTCGACCATCACCGTCGACACTTGCTTTGCGAGTATTCAGACGCCATTTTTGTTTTCTTTGGAATTTTTAGATAATCTAATATCGTAAATCGTGAACTGGAGATTTTTATAAATAATTTGTTATTTTTTGACGAAAGTATTCGACAATTTGACACTACTCGTTTTCGTTGGAGTGATTATTTTCCGTCTGGTCCAGCTTCTGTAGATGGCTGTTGTGCCGAAAGCAAAAAGAAGGTAAGGAGTGTGTAGTTTTGACATCTCGGGAGAACCCAATTCCGGGAGAGACTTCACTAATCGCTATCCTAGCTAATCCCTTGAAACCAGCTAGGACTGTTGGAGCACAGTACTCCTCTGACTTCTAGCCACGATTTCAGTTGGACAGGATTTGGAAATACCCCATCACCCTGACACTTTCTGATGAAATCAAGATCGCCCTTCCCTGAAAATCAACGTGAATATGCTAAACACTAATGGACTGTCATTTATTTATCTATACCTCAAATTTAGTCGGCAAAAAACGAATACAATTTTACAAAATTTAATGTTCAAACGAATGAAATTAACTGTCACCTAGTTTTTATTAGATTATTTCCACAAATATTCGCTGACTTGAGAAATAATGAGCTCGTACGTGTTTTTTAAATTTGCAAGTCTAGTAAACGGTGAAAGGCACCAGGTTAGACTGTAGTAAGAGCATAAGCTTAATTCGTTCCAAAGAGTTTACTTGTGTATTTCCTAAACAAGCTGTAATTAGACATTTTATTTACAATTAATTTATCCATTATTCTTTAATATACGTATTTCGAAAAGATTTTGTGATGTTAGGCCCTACTTTTGTTTGTTTTTTAAAATTGTGTTTTGTTGCCATTGGGCAGACTGGACTCCAACAGTAGGAAATTTTAGAAGGAGTAGGCCTACATGGAATTGCCCAAAGGATTACTGGAAATTATTAACAATTTGCCGTTTGGCTTTTGCAAACTCGGTTCTTAGGCGATTTCTCTATTATCCACCACTACACCAACAACAATGTCTTGTAATGTAATGTAGCAAACATTTATATAGCGCCTTTCAAGCATCTCTCAAAAGCGCTGGTCACATGGCAATCTAAACGATCTAAACAAGTGCTTCTTAAGCCCATATGGGAATATATTTTTTGATTCTTTCATTTTGTGATAAAAAGAAACTATGACAAAATAAGGTTAAAACTTTGCAAAAGTTTTAATAGGTTTTGTCTTTTCAATATAAAAATGTAGCAAATGATGAAAAAAGTTTTGTGAAAAAGCACAAGAAAGGTAGAAAATGGGAGATTTCGGTCTTCTGGGGAATGTACACCACAAGACAGGAAGCGAAAGCCTATTCCGGGAGACCTCTACCTAAAATTGGAGGAGGGCTGGCGACCCTAGGAGTCTGGTTGACGTTGTTTTGATGACAACATTGAGCCAAGAGATGCCTGCATCGAGACTGCTTGAAGTTTTAGGCAAGCATTGCCATGTGCAAAGGAACTTATTCTGGACTCGTTTATTTAACCATGTTGAGGCCTTTGCATGCTTGATCCTTTATATCTATGACTTCCTGTTTCCGTTTTTAATTGTACTGCTTCAGAGATGAAACCGTGTTAAGCAAATGACGGCTTAATTTGTCATTTGATTTATTAGTGTGAGGCGTACGCAGACCACACAGAATTTTTCGGGAAAAGATGACTCCATCCACTTTGTGTTTATCTCTTTTGCGTACAAAGGAATAATAATGTGATAGAAGATTTATATGGCTTTTTTTACTAAAATTTTTGCTAAATGATGCATTGCACAATTTTTGCTGATTAATGAACATGTCATTTGTGAGGTTCTTAAAAGGTGATATATAAGTGTTCAGGTACATTCATACTTGCTTAAATACATACATGCATCTATACATACGTACATAATGTACATGCATCATACATACATACTTACATACATACATACATTACACGCATATTTATATACATACATTCATACATGCATACTTACATATATACATACATACATGCATATATACCTACATACATATACATACATGCATACATATAGATGCATACATACATAGATGCATATATACATACATATGTACATACATACATACATACATGCATATATACATACATACATTCATACATATATACATTCATACATACATTCATAAATACATACATATATACATACATACACGCATATATACACATACATATATACAGAATCACTAAGGAGATACTAAAGTCTGCTTGGTGCAGGGAAAATTACCAAATCAACACAGGTAAAATTTCCATTTAGTCTTAACATGAGCATCTCTTTTGATTTGGCAGGAATTCTGAGAAGCGCAAGGAACATTCGCGCGATGCAGCGCGCTGTCGCCGTAGTCGTGAGGCCGAGGTCTTTCTGCACCTGGCCAAGGAAATTCCGCTGCCGTACGATCTGGTGAAACTCCTCGACAAGACTTCCATCATCCGTCTGACCATCACCTACCTGAAGCTTCGAACTCTACTCGCGGAAGGTGAGAAACGTGATATATTACCATTATCTAAAGGATTTCAGTAAATGGTTACATTGTAAAAGAGTAAGGGAACATTTTGTTTACAAGTATGGGCGTAAATTTCGCAGAAGCTTGACTGGCTGGTCGGCTGATGAACAATTCGGTAAATTACTCACTAACTTGAATTCACCCCACTTGCTTAGTCCATGGCTCTCACTTGCTGCTGTGAGCTGCATTTTTTGTCAGACTTGTATGCATGCATGTACGTATGTATGTATGTATGTATGTATGCATGTATGTATGTATGAGTATGTATGTATGTGTGTATGAGTATGTATGTATGTATGTGTATATGAGTATGTATGTATGTGTGTATGAGTATGTATGTATGATGTATGTATGTATGATGTAAATATGCATGTATGATGTATATATGTATGCAGGTATGTATGCTTGAGTATGTATGTATGATGTATGTGTGTATGTATGTATGTATATATTTATGTATGTATGTATGCATGTATGTATTTATGATGTATGTATGTATAATGTATGTAGGTACGTATGATCGATGTATGTATGCATGCCTGTATGTACGTATGTATGATGTATGTATTTAAGTATGTATGTATCTGAAGACTTCTATGGCACATTTTAAGAAAGTCTCAGAGGCGCTGAGACACTGTTGTCTCACAGGTCTAAATACATGCATCTTACGATAAGCTGAAAATGGCTGTCGAGCTATTTGGGGTGGTTACTAAAATGGAGCATTTCAAAGAATTTGGATAAAATCATCTGGTAGCAAGTTACAGTGCAAGTACCTTCAAATCAGACAGCCTATGTCTCTGCACTTTCTAGCCACATTAACACTTACGTAAATCGTGCATCACTGTATGACTGCATGACATTCTTAACCCGCTGTATATTAACACACGGTCTTGGTCTGCATATAAACAGGTATGCATTATACATACGTTGATTGCATTTTTGATAAGTTCTTAGTAGTTAATTGAACTGTAATGATTGACCAATTGATTGGTGCAGACATGATTGGAAACGACCTGTCAATCAGCAGTGGACGTCTGCAGCAGAAACTTGATCAGCTTTACCATCGAGCGTTTGACGGTTTTCTGATGATTGTCAGCAGCGACGGTGACGTCCTCTTCGTCACAGACAACATCGCCAGTTTTGTTGGCCTAACACAGGTATCTTAAGATTAGCCAAGGCATGCAGTTTATGCTTTACCATAACAATTGAAAGAAGTTTCCATTAATTACCAGAATGTTGCCATGGGAACATCGATTTGTTGCCATTGGTAACACAGAATATTGCTGCTGGTGACCCTGTATATTAGTAAAACTAATAATAAGATGATTTATAGAGCGTCGTAGTACAACTGAGGCTGAGAAAAGGGTGCTGTACATGTTGAGGTATTTGCTGACAATTACCTTGCCTGAATGTTGCCACTGGTAGCCCAGTTTCTGCTGGTAGTCGGCTGCTATTGGTAACCATGCTTTTATTGGTAACCATGCTTTTATTGGTAACCTATGATGTTGCTATTGGTAAGTAAAATATTACTATTGGTTACAAAGTTTCCATTGGTAACTAAAATGTTGCTATTAGTAGCGAAGTTTCCATTGGTAACTAAAATGTTGTTATTAGTAGCAAAGTTTCCATTGGTAATTAAAATGTTGCTATGAGTAACAGTGTTTCTGTTGGTAACTAAAATGTTGCTATTGGTAGCTAAAATGTTGCTCTTGGTAACAAAGTTTTCATTGGTAACTAAAATATTGCTATTGGTAAAGTTTCCATTGGAAACTATGATGTTGCTATTGGTAACAAAGTTTCCATTCATAACTAAAATTTTGCTGTTGGTAACAAAGTTTCCGTTGGAAACTATGATATTGCTATTGGTAACAAAGTTTCCAACGGTAACTAAGTATGGTTTTATGGTGGTATTTAAGTTTGTTTTAGGAAGTTGAACAGTTTCTGGTAATCTGAGTATTTGCACTTGGTAGCCCAGTTTCCATTGGTAATCCGAGAAACTGTCGTTGGTTATCATTCTGTGTGTTCTGGTTTGTGCTCAGGTTGACATGATGGGCCAGAGTATCTATGATCTGAGTCATCCGTGTGATCACGATGAAATCCGCGAGATGATCGGCGTGAAAAGTCATCCGTCGGATGACGGTGGCCACTGTCACACCGTCTTCATTCGCCTGAAGTCGACCATCACAAGCAAGGGTCGCAACGTCCACATAAAGTCGGCTTCTTACAAGGTAAACAAACAGATGAGGACTTTGCTCCTGAAGCCTTGATGTGATTCCAAAGTCCTTGCAGAATGTTGATTGATAGGTTAAGCATCACGATAGCTGGTGATACTGATGATGATGACGACGATGATGATTGGTGCTGGTGAAGGTGGTATTGATGGTATTGTTGGTGGTGGCGTTGGTGGTAGTTGTTGGATGAAAGGATTTACAGATAAATAGACGGATGAAAAATGAATGGTTGTTGACCATGGTGATGATGATTGGGTAGTGATGATGATGACAGTTATGATGATGATGATGATGATTGATGATTGGGCAGCTGTGATGACAATGACGACGATGATGATGGCAATCTTGATTAATGATGACTGGTGAAGATAATGGTGATATGAGGATGTGCGAAATATAAGGAGAAGGATAAACTGCTAAATAAATTGGACAGCTGCTGTGATATCAATGTTAGCCGATGCATTAATAACATTTATCATGATAAAAAAGTAACGGCACATTTAATAATTAATTGGTGATGATGATAAATTGCAGGTGATAAGCTGTAGCAATCACCTGAAGTCCGTGCAGGTGAGTTTACCTGAAGGAGGAGGGGAGGAGACCGTCTCGTTTGTGGTCATCGTTGGTCAGTCGGTCACTCACCCATTGAACGTCGAGGTTCCGCTGGACAGTCAGACGTTTGTCAGTCGACACAGTCTCGACATGAAGTTCACTGAGTGCGACAAAAGGCAAGTCCTGTCGGTTGTTTGGCCAAGTTCGTTTGGCTGAGTGGAAGGCTGGTGGATGCTTGCGTAGAGGATGTGTGGATTGGTGGATGCTTGCAAAGGTGGATGTGTGGATTGGTGGATGTTTGCATAGGAAGATGTGTGGATCGTAATCGTAATCAAAAACTTATAAAGCGCCACTTCAAGATAAAACTCATCAGAGGCGCTCCTGGCCCATTTTCCCATGACTAATGGGGAATAACACGGTCTTCAAACGCTTGCGGAAAAGAGAGGTAGGAAGAGAGAGGAATTCCCGCCTAAGGTCACCAGGCAGGTTGTTCCATGAGGCAGGTGGATGTTTGCACAAGTGGATGCATGGATTGGTCGATGCTTGCATAAGTGGATGCATGAATTGGTGGATACTTGCATAGGTGGATGTGTGGATAGGTGCATGTTTTCTAAGTGGGTGTGTGGATTGGTGTATGTTTGCATTTATATTCCACGCTTTTGAGGGGAATTCATAAATTAGCACGATATAAATATCTGATTTCTAATAGAAACATGAAAAAGACGAATGATAGGCGGCTGGATGTTGTATCTGATGAACATGTTTTTCATTTTAGTATCCACAAACTGCTTGGCTATCGGGCAGACGAGATTCTTGGGAAGTCCATGTACTCGTATCACCACGCCCTCGACACCGAAACCCTCGACAGAACATTCAAGACTCGTGAGTCTACAAGTTTTCTCTTTTCAATTGTCACTGGTAAGGTAAGGTAAGATATGGTAAGGTAAAGTAACGAGTTTTATTAAAGCGTTGGCATATAAATGCCCCGTTTGCATTACAGTACGTCGTGGATGGCCCAAAATTGCGATGTTTCAGTGGTTGATTAATTGAGGGTGGATTGGTGATTGCATTGTTGGATTGATTGTTGAATTGATTTGCTGATGGTGGATTGATGAATGGATTAGTGGACTGATTGTTGATTTGATTGAGGGTGGATTACTGATTTGATCCATGGATTGTTGATTTGATTGAGGGTGGAGTGTTTATTGGATCGGTGGATTGATTGTTGATTTGATATAGGTCGGATTGATCGCTGGGGATCTGATTTGAAGTAATTGATTACATTTATTTCTTTGATTCGGTTGTTTGGTTGATACACTGCTACGAACAACAAATCGTTTACTTGGGTAATTTTGTGTTAATTTTAGTGTTTTGCAAGGGTCAGGCGAGTACCGGTTTATACCGGTTTCTGGCACAGAGAGGTGGATTCGTCTGGGTTGAAACACATGCAACCGTTATCAACAACACCGTAACTGACAAACCAGATCACGTCGTCTGTTTAAACTACGTTGTCAGGTTCGTGTAATTTTTTGATATATTTACTCTGGATTACGGTGGCGTAAATGTTTGTTGCGTTTGTGTTACGGCGGAAGCCTATTCTGCGCTGATGATTACGTATTATTACTGCTGTGTAATCCTGTAGAGTTGCTATATAAATTCTGTATTCTGTAAACATTTTGACATCTTAGGTGATTTTGCCTTAGTTTATGATTCACTCGACCACCACCCTTAGCTGAATTTCACTTCCTTTGGGTTTCAGATACCAGATGCCCCCAAACCACTCGCCAACCCACACGGCTGAATTTACGGGAAGTTCTGTGTTATTTTTGTTTGGCAGTGGAGTCGAGTGCGAGGACTGTGTGTTCGACACGGTTCAGCTGTGCCCAAAGATGGCACCACCAGACGATGTCGAAAAGATGGAGTGTGACGAGGTTGAGAAAGCAGACGAGGCTGGCTTTGTCCTCACAATCTGTCCTGATGCGTACAAGGACGAAGAGCAGGACAGCGATCAGTCGTGCATGCAGTTTGTCACCGAGAAAATCCTCGAACAGGCCGTGAAGGACAGGGACGACTCGGGTTAGTCCGGCCTCTCTGATCTAATCACTAATTCTGTTACCGCCTTTCTCAGTGCTAATCCTGATGAATCGATTATTGATTGTAGTTTTGGTTATCTTAGTGATTGCATAGTTCATACGTGAAACAAGTAGAAGAGAAGTGCCTTTAGGAAATGCTTAAAAGGCTATATAAAAATGCCCACATATCTACCTACCTGCATTCATTTCATGTAGTATGTACATGCATACATAGATACTTACACACATAGATAAATTCATACATATATACATGCATGCACACACACAGATATGTACAAATTTAGATAAATACATATGTTGATTTGTTATTTTGTATTTTAAGTGCTCTTCAAAATGTTTTGCATTTTCTTTGCATTAGACTCGGCCATGATGGATCGCATGGATCGTTACCTTCTCGATCCAAGTAGGTTAAACTAAGTTTTTCTCTTATGTTTTATGTCGTATGTCTTATTTATTAATTTCTTCAAAGCACAAATTACTCGTTGACAGTATGGCTGACTGATTGATCTGTTGATTGATCGATGTGTTGATTGATCAATATGTTGATTGATAGATCTGCTGATAGATCTACTGGATGATCTATTGATTGATTGGTCTTTTGTTTGATATACCGGATGATCTGTTGATTGGTGTATATGTTGATTGATGTATCTGTTGATTGATTGAGCTGCTGACTGATTGGTCTACTGGATGATCTGTTGATTGATGCATCTGTTGATTGATGCATCTGTTGATTGATCAATCTGTTGATTGATCATTCTGTTGTTTATTGTGTTGATTGATCTGTTGATTGATCTGTCGGTTGATTTTAGGTTCAGAGATGTCACTGTACTCAGTTAACAAACTTGACCACAAGTCGAATGACGCTAAAACTTCTGACATGGTTAGATTTACCGACCTTGTCTCTCTCCTCCTCCCCTTGCTGTTTTTCAGAAACAGATTGCCCGTCATTGGTTGCATCACATGATCTTGAATAGTTTACCTAGTGTAATATGGAATAGCCAAGCGTAACATGGAATATGTTGCCTCGTACAGAGGAGACTCGTTATAGTACTCTACGTTATGACACAGATTTCTGGAATAACACAGTCTGGATCCCAGAAATGGTTCAGCCAAAGAAAATACCCTAATTAATTATATCATGTGGTCTCGTTATAAAGTGGTTCTTGTTATGGCTCGCAAACGATTTTCTAGTTTATAATATGGAATAGATTAAACCAGAATAGGTTGCTTTCTGTATAATCTGAGACATGAACTGTCTGGTATTGAAGACCTTGTTGCTGACTGATATGATCAGGAACTGAAAACCAATTTCCTAGAAATGGCCCTACATAATGTCTTTTAGTATTGCTTTATGTTGCACTGTGTTCCGAGGTCTATCGTAATTGTAATAAAAATTGTATAAAGCACCACTTCTAGGTATACTTATCAGAACACCCCCGGCCCGACAACCCAGAAACACTGGGGGACAAGTAGGTCTTCAAGCGCTTGCGGAAGAGAGGGGAGAAAGGTCATGGTTTTGGTTGTCGTTGACGTTTTGTAGGCCGGCCACAAAAGTGAAGCGGACCATGGCATGTTGAAAAACCTGTCGAACAGTTCTCTATCTTCTCTACTGGACAAAATGGTAGGCCAACAATCACGTTTTTTGCTTTCTGTATGTTTAGCAGTTTGCATGTGTCTACTATCGAAATTCGACCCTGGTTCTCCGTGAAATTCTGCTTTGGATTGTGGTTTTAACTTGGTGACCATCATCTGATGCATTGAGCATTAACTCAACATTCATTTTCTGTTCATCTTAAGACACACTTGTTTAGATTGTGTGGGTATCCATGTGACCAGTGCTTTTGAGAGATGCTTGAAAGGCGCTGTATAAATGCCTGTTACATTACATTACACACATACATGATGAGATAGCACTGTGATAAATTCACAAATAAAGAGAGACGTGAGTGCAGAAGAATTCTCTGATTGCTTTAGGACGATGGAATGGAACTAAGGGCGCCATACATATCAATGGATGACCTGGTCTTCAGCTCTGTTGATACTCCACTGGCGCAGTCCTACGTTGACGAGCCACAGCTCTCTTGGTGAGTGAGGAACTGCAGAACAAGGCTACACTAGAGCCTCCATATTTATTTTTTGCGGTCTGTCAGTAACGCGTTTGGTCAGTGATCGTACGGTTGCGGGTTCGACTCCGTGTAGTGACCCTGGGCAAGTTGTTTGAGCGCACCATGCCTCCGTCATCAAGCAGTATAATTTGGTACCATCATAAGCTGGAAAATAAAAGTCCTGCGATGCACTGGCCCCGTGTCCAGGACATTGTGATTTGTCCATTGTCGACCCAAGGGCCAGAAGAAAAGGAGGTGAGCGCCTTCCCTACGTCTCACTTGTGGGATATGGGATACTTTACTTTTACTTATTACGCCTACATTGTTGGTAAGTGCTGACTCAGAGTTGCTGATGTATGTTTGCTGGGGTTTAACGGAATCACACAAATGCAAGAGTGAAGAGCGAGTGGTTGCTTTAAATGAATGTATATGGAATGCTGCCTTTGTGACCTTGTGATTTGTCCATTGTTGACCCAGGTCAAGTACAGATTTTTTAACAAGGTTGCGTTACGGGTGGGTCATTCTGTGAAGATATTGAAATTTAGATTGCTTTGTATTGACGATTGTAACGTTTGTTGGAAGATGTCAGTTGCCAACCAGGTCAAGAATATACTTAAATGTTACTTGAATGTACTTAAATTTACTTGATTGTATGTAAATGTACTTGAGTGTACTTGAATGTACTTGATCGTGCTTGAATACTTGAATGTGCTTGAATGTACTTGAGTTTACTTACATGTACTTGAATGTACTTTGATGTTAGCTTGGATCTTGATTTTATTTATTTATTTTCAAATTCTTATTATTATGCCACTTTTGATGTAGCACGTAAACAATTGTTGACGCTTAAGGTGAAGACGATGGTGGTTGATTTCAATTATATTTTGTAATTCTGTGTTTTCTAACTTTGCTTATGTACAGAGGTTGGTCTTCTGTCTGTTCTAAATATAGCCTGATGAATTCGGATCTTCTGCTGCCATCTGTTGGCCGCGAGTTGTCTGATCCGATCTCTTCACTCTTCTCCATGAGCTTGTCCGAGAGCCAGGCTCCGCCTTACACCGTTCCACTGGCTCAGAAATCCTCCGGCACCAAGAGATTGCACGACGCCGTCGATTTGATTTCGACGCCCTGCAAGGTGCCAAGATTAGACAGCACCGATTCCACCTTTGGCACTGATCGCTCAAGCGCGTCCCGGAGATCTGCAGCTTCGGTCAGCACGGTCACTATGTTGACCGGTCCACTGACCCACGTCCCACCGTTGAGCGCAAGCCAGGGTGATGCTCTGAAGCAGGGTTCTTTGTTTGCTGCAAAGCCTGAGCAGCAGAGGAAGCCCTTTCCCGTCTCAAATTTAATTGGGGCACCAGAGAAGAAACTTCCCACTGCCTCTGAGGTGGGTGCCCAGCAGATGGAAGGTTCGCCGACCATCTATCTGGTGTTGGATGGTCAATTGACTCCAGTGACCATCGCAACTGACCAGCAGGGGCTGACAGGTGGATGTGGTGGCATGGAAGTGCGGAGCGATGCACAGATGGTAGACGATTCGACAGTGATCAGAACGCCCCAGGGCGCGAACATTCGTCCAAGAAACCGCGACATTCAGTTGGTTGTCAGCAGCAGGGGAGATGCTCTTGGCGCTGGCAACTTTGTTCTTGATCTGACTGATCCTGGGAGCTGTACTGTGAAGATGGTGAGCACCGGAAACTTCTCGGCACCTGAGACAGAAAGTGCCAACAAGGTGCCAAATGGTTCAGCGTTTCTGGAATCCAGCGGCGAGCACAAAACGGTCGTATATGCATTTGGAAAAAGCGAGGTCGGGCACCAGCTATCCGCTAACCAAATGATGACCAGCCTCTGCGTTCAGGACCAGACAACTTCTGAAACCAGCAGCACACTTCCCAAACAGCAGCCAAGAGACATCGATGCACCACCAAGTGATGTTCTACCATGTCTGACCAGCAACCAGTCAGTTCGACTTATTGCGCCCGCTGTGAGGAAAGTTCTTCCAGATCAGAAACAGGCCGAACGACCAGTGCCTCTGGGTTGTACCACTACCCAGGAACGGTACCACCTCGGCGGTGGTACTGCTCAGGGCCCGTACCAGCTCGCCGTTGGTGGCACCCACGGAGCGGTAGACTTTGGCAGCCAAGGGACAGGCAGGGAAGGGCTTCCGTTGCACTTGAAAGTGCGAGGCGGATGCATGCCGGTGCAACGCCCGGATTTTCTAACGGGCCTTGAGTCTGAAAAAGGACCAGTCAAGTCAGACGACTTGGCCAGCGATTTGTCAAAGTCGGTCTTGAATGGTGGCAGCTCGCAGCCGCTCCAGGAAGGAATCACAGCAGCTCGGTACCCCTCGGGAGCACAGGTGGGTCATCTACAGAATGAAGGCAGCTGCAGTGGAGGTGTGCAGAAGCAGTTCTTTATCCCTCAGGGATCCGCTTCAGCACTTCTTAATGTAAGAGGGCAGCAGATGCCAAAACCCAGAGCGCAACTGATCATCAAGAGCATCAGGCAGCCGGTGACGTCAGTGCCGAGAGGGATCACACCACAGGAGGCAGCACAACACACAGGTGACAATTTCCTGTTGATGAGGCAGGATGGAGATGCTTCGGAGGCTGGCTACACTCAGAATCTGGCTTCACCGTGTTCAGGTACGAAGACTTGAAGACAAAGAAAATAATTAGTCAAAAATAAGATAATGGAATAATATAACAGAAAAACATTAATGTAGAATAAAATTAGTGCTAGAAAATAATTTTATGAAAATAATTTTATGGAAGAAAACATGCAAATAAAAATAAGAAAATAAATAAATAGAAAGTAATAAAGTGTAGTAAACATAGCTGAAATAAGGCAACGAAGCAGTAATTTAAGAAATATAAGTAATTAAGTGGATAGAAGAAAAAAGGTCAATAGAAGAAAACAAAAGTGGAAATTAAAATTAATAAATAAAAAAATTAATTTAAAACAAATAAATGGTAAGAACGAAGTAGATAAACATAAGAAAATAATTAAAAATAAATTGACCTCAGAAAATTGGACGAGACCGGGTTTTTCATAGATCTGCTTCCCAGATACTCCTAACTTTTCGTTCCAAAGGTATGATTTTTTACTTTGAGCGAAAAGAACAAGAGAAATACATAGAAATCACTGTCATGGTTCGATGTATGTGAGTGTATGATGTGGTGACTGTCTTTCGTTAGGTTCTGTGCTGGGTGCAAGTGGAAGTTCAGTTCTGATGAACCTTCTGATGAAGGGAGTGGATGTCAACTACGGCTATCGTCTGCAGTCGCGTCCGATTCTCGACAGCCAGAAGCACCTGATTATGGTAACGCCCGAAAAGGGTCCTTGTTAAATAACTGTAACATATACCAGAACATGTGGTCCATCGATAATGCGTTTGGTCAGTGATCATGCAGTTGCGGGTTCGACTCTGTGTAACGACCCTGGGCAAGTCGTTTGCGCACACCGTGCCTCTCACCAAGCAGTAGAATTTGGTACCAGCATAAACTGGGAAGTAAACGGAAGTCCTGTGATGCACTGGCCCCGTGTCCAAGACCTTTGGATTTGTCCATTGATGGCTCAAGGATCTAAAGGAAAGGAAATGAGCGCCTCCCCTACGTCTCACTTGTGGGATCACTTGGGATACTTTACATTGGCTTTTTGGTCTTTCTTTACATCTTTTCCACGAGTGCTTCTCTCGTTTCGTTCGTGGCTTCATGTTGACGGGTAAGGGGTTCCTCTTTTGAGCTTCTCTTGACTTGGTGCTATGTAAATTTGTGATTACAGTTATGATCCATGTCAGGATGATTACTTACTTACCCAGCAGTTAATATACTCTATTAAATTGTTGATTGTTTAGTTGGCTCTTATCTAAAAACTTCTAGCGCCGGTATCCTAAGAGTGTAGTAGTTTTTAGATCAGATTTTTCAAGTTTGTGTTTCTCGTTCAGGGCTGATTGTCACCGATTCAGCCGTTGAAAGTCTACGCTTGACCGAATGTCATTGTTGGTCGTTTTCTGAACAACTGAACCGTGACTGCAACACGCACAAAATGACTGTACATTTTTAACGCAACTACTGACTTCTGTTAAAATAGAGATGTGTCTCTCGTGTATATCTTTACGTCTAACTAACTAACTATTATTAGTGGTAGTACTGTTAGCGTGTATATTTATATCATCTATATAGTGACTTTTAGGCCTGTAGAGCAGTAAGACGAGTCGTTAAACAAGTGTAAATCTTAATTATGTCGTCGGTGTAGATATATATGTATTTGTGCACATCTCACGAACGCAGCATTATTTTTTCTGAATTATTTAGGATTTTATCTCACTATTATTTAACGTTTTGTCTATTGATTGATCTGGTTCTATTCTTTTGCTTTATGGCTGTCTTTCTGTGTATTGTGTTTGCGGTTCGTTGGGTAGGTGGCAGCAGTGTATTGTATTGCTGGGCTTATTGCTTGGAGCAGTCTTCCTGAGAATATTAAGCTTTACCCATAACTTGACATCTTCGAATCGCAACTCAAGAAATTATTTTTCAGCATCTTTTGACTGTTGAAACCTCGTAATCGACGTTTAGCACACTTCTGCGGACGCGGCTGTGTTGCAAGTTACAACGCTATGAAAGTCGTGTTATTTTCAATGCATTGTCTTGGTAAAATTTGTGGCAGCTGTTGAAATATTGTTGGGTGGAATGGTGCTGAAGCGCTTGATTTTCGCCTCTGCATCCAGGTTCAAATCCCAGTATGTATGTCTCAAAAATCTTGTAGTGCGTTTTAAGAACCTCACAAAGACACTGTAGTCCTTTGTGTCATTTGGAACTGATGTTCTGTTTAAAGCCGTGTGAGGAAAAGTCGACTGTTTATAGGATAACCGTTGTCGTGTTTGTGTTGACTTTAGACATCAAGAACGCGCCACAACTAAGTGTGTTAAATCTAATCTAATCTGTTGACTTCTATAGCGCCTTTATCAGAATCAGTTGATAGTTGCTGTGGTTGATCGTGGATGGTACTTTTCCGTAATGAATATGCCCTGGTTGAAATACTATGTATGTAACATTATGTGTAGATATGTATCAAATATAGAGGATGCTTGATGCTGCTCTTTATCTTTACGTTACGTTTGTGTACTTATGTTTTACTACGGTAGTCGATTTAGTTTTCAGGAAGTTGCTTTTATGTTGTGCTCAGGTGACCGATTAGGTAAATGCCCGTTTTTTCGACATGACATACTTATGAATTTGCGTTCTCATAAGGACGACTGATGGTATGAAAATTTAACGCACAAAGTTTTGATTAACGGAAGATAAATTTTATCGTTGAGGTGCCGTTAGCGTGGACTGCATGTGTTGTGTTTTTGACATATCGTCGAAAGATTTTGAAAGCCTTTAATTAGTGGATCTGGATCTTGTTCAAAATTGGGAGCAATTAGTGGTGATCTTCCCAATCCTTGTTTTCGCACGGTAGTTGACTTTGATGTGTACGTATGATTTGTTCCCCATGAAGCAAGGAATTATATGAAAGCTTTATATAGCTCCTGCACTTTCCTTGAAATTGACAGTTGATTTTTCTCGGTTGGTTTGCAGACATTTTGGGTTGTTTTTGTGAAATCTTAGGTTGCACTGTTGATTCGTAATCGTGGTTGCCATTTGAGTCGTGTTGCTTAACGGATGACTATTCTGTTGTTAAATGATAACAGTTGTTAAAATACTAACAGATAATGTATCATTAGTTGGTAACGATTAATTTGTCGTACTGCATGACTTCTGTGTTTTATTCGCATAGAATCTTAGTACGTTAACAGTAGATCGTAATCCAGTAGATTGTTTTAGTTTTCCGTTTTTCTTTGATTGGATCAGTTGTGCTGTTCCTAACGGTTCATGTTCGGTTAGTGGTACGTGCATTACGTGGGAAGGTCCTAACGGTTTCTGTTCGGTTCAGTAGTTTGTGCATCACTGGGGAAGTTCCCAGTGTTTGCTTGGTTCACAGGTTCATGCATCATCGGGGAAGTTCACAGTGGTTCATGCTTGGTTTGCAGGTTCATGCATCATCGGGGAAGTTCACAGTGGTTCATGTTTGGTTTGCGGGTTCATGCATCATCGGGGAAGTTCACAGTGGTTCATGTTTAAGTAGTTTTTCAGTAGTTTGTGCATCACTGGGGAAGTTCCCAGTGTTTCGTGCTTGGTTCCCAGGTTGATGCATCATCGGGGAAGTTCACAGTGGTTCATGCTTGGTTTGCAGGTTCATGCATCATCGGGGAAGTTTATAGTGGTTCATGTTTGGTTTGCAGGTTCATGCATCATCGGGGAAGTTTATAGTGGTTCATGTTTGGTTTGCAGGTTCATGCATCATCGGGGAAGTTTATAGTGGTTCATGTTTGGTTTGCAGGTTCATGCATCATCGGGGAAGTTTATAGTGGTTCATGTTTGGTTTGCAGGTTCATGCATCATCGGGGAAGTTCACAGTGGTTCATGTTTAAGTAGTTTTTAGTAGTTTTTGCATCATTGGGGATGTTTCCAGGGGTTCTTGCTTGGTTCACTTGTTCCTGCGTCGTCGGGGAAGTCCACATCGATTCATGTTTGGCTCAGTAGTCAGTGCCTCTTTGGGGGAAATTCGCAGAGCTTGCTTAAGATGCAGAATATTTATAAGACAGTTTCTCGTCATAGCACGAAACTAATTCTTTTCTGCTGTCTACTTCTTCCATACCACAGTGAACAGTTCTGTATTGAACTCCTGTCGGACAATGAGATATTTTTGTCCTTTCTTCTTAGGCTGGGAAGGCACGCGTTCCGTAGTTTGAGACACAGAATGGAGTGGAATTTGCCTAATACTTTCCATTTAGTTTTGGCACCAAATTCTACAGATTTTGAGCTTTTGTTGTTTGCCGCCCTGGCAAAATTGTATTTATATGTTTTAAATTCAAAACATTTTCGACGCAGATTTCATGTGATGTACTAAAATGCAGTTTGAGGTTTTTGAGGAGGTTAGCGGTTCATGTTTTTGAGTTTTTAGGAAATTGCACCAGACCAAACCAGCTTTCGTGTTGACTTTGATAAAACCCAATCCAACCAGTCTGGTTTTTTAAAAAATGTGCTATTTTTGGTTCTGATTAAAAATATGATATTTCCTGGTTATGATTAAAAATGGAATATTCTGGTAATATGCTCTCCTAGTTTGCAACTGATGATTGCTTTGACTGTCTTGGTTGCTTAAGTTTACCTAATCCTGGGTACTTTGTTTACCTAAGTACTTCATATTGAAGTACCAGGCATGACTTGAGTATGTAGCATAGCTATTGAAGTATGTTGTGTGCTATTTTTACACTTTATTGTCGATTAAATAAACTACGAGAGTAACACATTCTACAAGTTGTTCTGGTTTTCCTTCTGTTATGTGATTACAGTCATAAATAATTAACCATTGTATTGATTCTTTGAACTAGGCCTGTAGGCCTATATTACATTAAGCATATGGCCTGTAGGCCTGTATATGAACCTTCAGGATTAAAAGCTTACTGAAGAAGAGGTAAAAGTTGTAGATTATATCTAATTAATTATAATAGTCTAATAATAAATTATTTAGACTAATAAGATAATAATAATAATATATTAATATATATTATATATATAATCAATGTATATATATATCTAATAATATTTAGATAATATATCATCATCATCATCATTGTTGTCATCATGTCTAGTCATGTGCGTGGCAAATGCGAGATCAGAATCGTGCGTAAATGCTTAAACGGTCACGTGGCCGACGAACTTCACACCGACCTAGATGTAGGACGGTCATAAATATTTAGGCGGGTCGTGAATAATAAGAATGGAAAATTTTTTGACCTTTGCGCGGTCCACAAAGAATGGCTCTGCGGTCCTGTTTCAGTCCACAGTTCGAGTAGTCCTGCTATAATACTATATATATATATTATATATATATATTATATATATATTATATATATTATATATATATATTATATTATATATATATATTATATATATATATATTATATATATATATGTATGTATTCGTGATATCCACATGCTCAGTAAATAGCATGTATCTGCATGCACGCATCCGGAGCATGTAGCTGCATAATTTGAGCCACAAATCATTGAAATCTGGGTCCCGAATATCTTTAAAACGCGGTGTGTGTGGCGATTTGTATAAATTAAATATTTTTATTGAATTATGTGATCTAACTTCGCCACTGCCTTTAGTCGGGCAGTGCCAGTCCGAAGTCTGGATAAAGGAGAAGGGCGACGTCAACGGCCTTTGATGCCCTAAGATGTCGCTAAACCTTGGAACTACTAATTATATGATCTTCTGTCTGTATTTCTGCTACTGTACATCTCTTCAAAAGTACAAGCCTAGACGTAATCGTAATCGTAATTCCGAGATTTCTACAGCGCCCAACGAAAGCCGCGCCGCGCGACAAGCTTATTCACAGGCGCTCAGTCAAAACAAAATCGACAGGCAAAAAGGGTCCGTTTCCAGGTCAAGATCCAAAACTCAGACGGAGAGACAGCGTCGCAGCTACGAGGGGTGGTGTTTGAGGTTGGAGAGGAGAGATAAGAGGAAGAAGGGGTGTAGGAGTGTAGACCGCATACATCAGCGTCAAAGTTGTGCAGCTATGTAGCAAAGGTTGAAACCTGAGACTCAAAGGTCTTTAATTTATGTACCAGATAATAATTTACGTAATTTAGCCCTATAACAGGCGATATTAACCTTGCCAGATGTAGGCCCTAACGCAGATAACGGGTTTGTTTTTAGGTCTATCGGTCAAGTGCATGACGAAACTATCGATTGGACAAAAGTTGGATCTCTGCTCCGTCCGCCTGCGAAACACTGAAAATACAGTGTTAATCGTAATCGTTATCTCCAAGCGCAGGGCGCCAGCTTATTGACGAGCGCTGCGTCAGGTCAGTCCAAAGGTGCCATGTCAAGAACCAAGTCCGGTTGCCAGAAGACCAGTGAGGGAATGGGAGCTGTTAGGGTGGGTTGGGTTTAAGCTGAGAGAAATGGGAAGGCATCGGATTGCTGTTACCCTCCCCTCCTTCGGTCCTCTGGTCTTCTGGCCCGACTGTCTGACTGATGAATCTAGACATGGAACCGAACTCTTTTGCCTATCGATTTTGTTTTAACTAAGCTCCTCTGAATAAGCTGGTTCCCGTGACTTAGCTTTCGTTGGGCGCTGTAGAAACCTCGAGATTACGATTACGATTACGATAACCGGACTTGGTTCTTGACATGGCATCTTTGGACAACCCCACGGACTTGACTCAGCGCTCATGAATAAACTGGTGCCTGCGCTTAGCTTTTAAGTAGGCTTTAGAAATCTCGAGTTTATGATTACGAGATGTAGGTCGAATTCCGAATTTTCGAGAAACATACCAGCCTTAGACTGCGTCTTTTCCTTATGAATGAGTTAGGCCTACACATGCAGTCAGCTGTGTGGAGTTTCCTTGTTTCGCGAGCGCCAACGTCTTCGGATATTCACAGTTCAACAACGAGGGGACCGCAAACACTCGGCAGTTCTTGGTTAATTCTTTTCTTTCTTCTCCTTCGGCGGAATGAAATTCGTCAGAGGGTCGCTACGTTTGTGCGTGGGCTTGTTGATACCGCACCCCAAAACACACACTCTCTTTGATGATTACTAAATAATCTCACGATTACTCAATAATATTACGAAAGATTTAACTGGGTGGGCGCCAAAGGGAAACTAAGATCACGTTGCGCGTTTATAATTGTTTATAAGTGCTTCTAAAATAAAGGCGCTAAATAAATACACAGCGAAATTGCACACACGACTATAGCAACATAGTGTACTGGTGATCAAGAATGGTGTTTATAAACTTCTAAAGTGACTTTTGTTTGGCGTTAAGACATTACATTTGCATTGGGCTAGATAGTGAAGAAACCATATTTCAGAAACGAAATTGTCATTCCGTAGTTAGAGGCTGAATTCGCATTTTCTCAAAACGTTGCATACTAATGAGGCGTCTTTTTCACCGGCGGGGTTATGAACAACATCACGGGGTGGTACAAAGTTTAGAAAAATTAAGTAAATATAGTTAGAAATAGGTTTTATTGCCAAGACCAGCGTTATATTTGTGGCTTCTGACAATTATTTAGTCTTTCCTTGACCACAACCTTCCATTTAAACTTTGCAAACTCTTATCACACCGGGTGCGATTTAGTCGTTGCTTCTATTGCGACGTGTAGGTTACCTTATAAAGGTCAAGGTGACCCGTGTTTTGCGGCTGATAGTGAGTCTGCATTTTGAGGAACTTTGATCTGTTCATTCGCCCCAGTGTTCTTTTCCCTTCGAAAAAGTGATCTTTGACTCGCTCCTGAGTAGCTGTTGAGATCGAATCTCGTGTCTTGCAGAGGACGCTGAAATTGTCGGTCTCGATCATGGTGAGTACCGTGTGGCAACCCATTTGAGACCCTTGATGCCGATTAAACTTCGAAAACGGCGATCAGTAATTTTCAAATTTAACATTTTTGGAACCCTGGACGGGTCACGAATGCGCCGTCTTCCGTGGCCTTGAAACGAGCGATCGATTGATCTTTATCATATTCTTAGCCTGTTGTGCGTGGCGATGTCTGCCGACACGTAGGGCTCTAGTAGGTGTGTCACATGCTCCGCCTTCGCTTGAAACCCAGTCACGTTAAAGACGATATATTTGGCCTGTGACACATTGGTTGTATCGACGTCGATAGCGCGATAGCGAATTGAATCTAACATGGAGACTTTGCTCCGTATGAACGGCCATTTGGTATGTATGAACTGGTTGAAGTTTCATTATTATAGATCACAACATGGTATTCTGGCACACTTGTTGTTGTAGAATTTTGAAAATTTATAAACACTAAAAGAATTCGAAATTTTATTTGTGAGCAGTTCAGAAAAATATGGATTTCGAAAAGTGTGTGCATTTGTAAAGATTAGAAAAAACATATATGTAGGTATATATGATATCTGATGTATGTATGTGTGTGCTAAGAACATGCTTGGCGACCATACTTTGAAAAATTGTCGTCATATCTGGCTTTGATGAATTCAAGGACTTTCTGCTTTTAAAGATGTTCACTTGTGACGTATCACGAACCTGACCAGTTAGTGGCATTGCTGCTTTTATCTTGATTTGACAGCTATGCATCTGCTGTTTCTCTTGGCTCAGCCAGTGAAGAAACGTGAAGTTGATGACTTGGCTTCTTATGTAATGTAAAGTCTGCCATAGTGCGTTATCACGAAAACACATAATGTCAGTCGATTGTTGGTTCAGAGTCAAGTCACAGTCCCTGATCCATCAACAAGCTCAGAAACTTGCTGTGTGTTGAAGCAGCGAACAGGATTTTCATAAAAATAAATGTTGCCGTTGTAAAACAAAACCTGCATTTTCAGGATGAAACGTTGCCGTTATAAAATGAGACTGCTTTTTCATTTCACTGCACCACGCTATCTTGCAGACAGCATCATCCCACTATCTGATGACCCCAACCGACAGCGACTGCGATTATCAAAGTCCGCCAGTGTATTTGCACCGGCAACTAAGACTAGAATGGGTGATCGGGCCTTTTGGGTTGCTGGTTCGCGCGCCTGGAACAGTCTTCCGGCATCCATTCGGGAGTCCAAAAGTGTCAACCTCTTTAAAAAAACAGCTGAAATTGTATTTGATGCATAACTCTTAGTTCTTGGGCCGACTTTTGCCTTTGTTAAGCACCCTAGAAGTAGCCTGCTATTTACGATGCTATATAAATTGTCGTCATTACATTACATTCACGACTTGCCGTTATAAAACGAGACTTTGTATTTTCAGGATGGCTCGAAGATGCACCGCCGAACGCCGAGCGAAGGTCACGACGCCGCGTTCCGTGAGCTGATGCTACATGATGCACAGAAGTCACTGCACCACGAGTTGGAGAGGCTGATCAAAACAGCTCCATCTCAACAAGCATCAGTACGTTTAAGGCACAAGCACAATTGCGGCATTTTTAGTTACACGAACTGTGCTTGGGGAATGTGATTGTGTTGGACCGTTTCGAAGTTTTACCGTAATCGCAATTCCGAGATTTCTACAGCGCCCAATGAAAGCCACATCATGGGGACCAGCTTTTCACAGGCGCTCAGTCAAAACAAAATCGATAGGCAAAAGTGTTCAGTTCCAGGTCAAGATCGAAGAGTCTGGCAGAGAGCGTGGCAGTTACGTTGGGTGATATTTGGGATTGGAGCGGAAAGAGGGATAAGAGAAAGAAGGGGAGTCAGGATAGGATCTGTGATCTGTTGGCTTGCCTCATCATACATTCCTAATAATACTTTTTCTTACTTTACCACATACTTTACCTTACCTATCCATGTTTCAGCTAGACACATGATTGATCACGGAGTGATTATCCACTTTGCTTATCTGTATGTGTGTACGTACCTGTAAACATTTGTCTAGTGCCTGTTTAGAACCTCACAAGGTGCCGATATGTGGCTGTCTAACAGACATGAAAAGGGTGTGCCTTAGGAGAAGCCGAAAGTATTTCTTGATCCATATGTGGGAGTAAATGTAAACTGTATTTCAATTCCTTTTCAGGATATTCGTGCACAGTTCGATGGGTTTGAGAGGTTGTTTGCGCGATTTCTCCAGGAAACTGGACCATCTGTGAAATGGGAAGACATTGCTGCACTGCCCAACGAAGCAGTAGGTTTCCGTTGTGTTTCCAAGTTGACATATTTCCACTGACTTGGGTTGCACAGTAATCTAATTGGTTAGCTTGGTATACTGTCAGCAGTTCAAATCCCTGCCAGGGCAGTATAACTTAATAATAATAATGATAATGATAATAATAAGAAAAATAAAATAATAATAATACTATACCTGGCTGCTTCCACCTGCACCGCATTGATTTTGGAGTCGTAAATCCATAATGGCCGACAGTAGTCGATTGTGTTGATCTCGAAAAAAGATTTGATTTTGACACGGAAAGTAAATAAGCAATTCAGCGATGTCATGAGGTTTGTGTTAAGTGTATACCTGATGGTCGGGTGGGTGCAAGGTAAGTAAGTAAGTAATGCATTTGTTAACATGCTATATGTCCATCGACTGGGCGAGGAATTGTGTGCAAGGTGATGTTTTAGAAAGCTGAAACCGAGTGTAGTATGTGAAACCCCTTGGGAGGCAAGTCAGAGACCCCATTATCAGAGAAATTGAGACAGCGTCAGCTAGTTTTCTGCTGAGTGACTTCTTTGTCAGACGATCCTCTTGGGCAGTCTTCAGCTTTCGAAATTTGTGTCTTGTACAAAGTCATTTTGCTGAAACACTGTACCTCGACTGAATGATATGCAGGTTGAGATTTAGTGGTTGCTTCCCACAGTTTAACGACATCGTATGGCCTCAGAGGCCTTTGATCTTTGATGTCGGTAGGAAAAATTTTTTTATTGTTCTCCATGTTAGGCATATAAAATCTAGTTCTAATGGTGGGGTTTGTATAAATCGCCCATAAATAAATTCCCCATTGTTATTGTTATGTCTTATTGGATCCATCCTTGTAATTGCAGATCTGTTTTGGAGGGCTGTCGATCTAGTGCATTAGTACAACGACGCTATAGACGTTCTCAGATTAGATTAGTTTTAAAGTGAATGATTTGTGATGATTTGCTGCAGATAAAGCCGTACATTGAGCTGAAGACTGATTTCACGCCTGATGTGATCAAGGCCATGCTAGACAAATTGGTCGTACTGAAGTTGAATGGAGGTCTTGGAACCAGTATGGGATGCACTGGTACCAAGTCACTCATTTCCGTTCGCAACGAACTCACGTTCCTCGATCTTACTGTTCAACAGATTGAAGTAATTACTTGTTAAAGTTGATTATGATCTGGGGGTCTGTTCTGTAGTACGCGAGGTCAGTAATCCGGTGATTGTGCGTTTGAGTATGCTGAGTGTACTCTCAAGTTTAGATTTACTTACTTTAAGTGCAATTAATAAATAAATAATAATATAAATAATTTGAAATTTTAAAAAATCTGTCATAGCTAGGTTACTTTTGAGGTGGTTCCAGGCAGCTTGATATTTTGTAACTGTAGTTTCAGAGAAAAACTGATATTTAGCCAGGAATGTTTGATGTTAGCCTGCATGAAAATGCTTTCTTCGGTTTTTTATGTCATCATCAGTTTTTAATGAGGTTACTTAGTTTCTAATAAGATTGTCAGTTTTTAATGAGTTTTCATTGAGGTTGTCAGTTTTTAATCATGTATCAGATTCTGAATTAGGCTCAGGGCCGGAATTATCAGGGTTTTTGATGCAGTTGGTTAACTTTTAAATGTGTGTTCTTGGTGATTGAAATTTTATTGGAGAAGGTTGAAAATTTATTTGAGGTGATTGAAATTTGTTCGTGGTGGTTGAAAATTTCTTCCTGGAAGTTGCAGGTTTATTCGTGGGAACTGAAAATTTATTCCTGCAATTTAAAACTTACGTATGGTGATGGCAAATTTGTTTATTTGCTAATAGTTAAATTTGAAAATTTTTATGGCTGGTTCTTGGTGCTTCTCCTTGCAGAATCTGAACACTACCTACGATACAAACGTCCCACTTGTGCTTATGAATTCGTTTAACACGGACGAGGAAACCGAGAAGACTCTTAGGAAATATGGAAAGATGAGAGTTGAGATACACACTTTCAACCAGTCCAAGTAAGACGTTTCGTTACCTTTCGTTAGGTAGTCTTATCCCTTCTGGATGCTTCTGTAGCGCAACTTACAAAGCATTGATGATACTCGCTTCCACGCATTATGCCTTCTCATCTGTTGAGCCTTCTAATCTAATCAACCTGAAAGACTTATTTCGCGCCTTTATCATACTGCCCAAGGCATTAGTTGATGATTGGTTGAAGTGAAATCACAATAAAAAATCATAATCCATTGGAGAAACCAGGTTGAATTCCGATAGGTCAGAGAAACCAGAACCAGGTTACGGTGGGTAAGCAAGTTGAAACAGATGAATGCGGCGTGGATTCTGCAATGGATTATGATTTTGGATTGTGATTTTGACTTGAAGTGACCTGGGTTCGAAGAGAAGGAAATGAACGCCTTCCTGCATTCTCTCACGAGATGTGGAAGCTTGCTCTTGTTGATGTCTGTTATGTTGTGCGTTTCTTAGGTATCCACGCATCAACCGCGAGTCGTTGCTTCCCGTTGCCAAAAGTTGTACCGAAGACAACGAATCGTATGTATAGCTACGACTGCTTTTTTTAAAATACCGTGGCTTGTTTTCGGCATTTTGCAATCTTTGTATCTCTCGTCACATATCTTTAATTTCGGCGTTACACTGCTCTTCTGGTTGTAGAGTTCTTGATATTGTTGTCGTTGTACCGAAGTAGATGTTGTTGATTTTGCCTGTTGTATCAAATTAGATGTTGCTGTTGCCTACTTTTAGTAGTTGTTGAACTATCCTTTTCTCTGCGTGTTGCAACGCGATTCGTGTTCTCTGTTTCCTACTAAAGTGTAGTCTCGATTGCGTGTTGTGTTCGATTGTACTTTCGATGAATACTAGTCTGAGAATTTTGTTTTTCTAATGCATATTTGCTGAATACTTAGTACTTTTGCAGTAGATTTAACTATAATTATTTGTCTTTCGTGTTCTGTTTATGGGTAGTGTCTGTTTTTGAGTAATGTTTCCTTTTTTCTGATTTTGTTGTACCCTGATTGACAGTGTGCCACCTCGGTTGACATTGTTCTACCTTGGTTGACAGTGCTCTAACTCGGTTGACAATGCTTTACCTTGATTTGACAGTACTTTACCTTTGTTGGCTCTGCCTCGGTTGACCGTGCCTGTACGTTGGTTGACAGTGCTCCACTTCAGTTGACAGAGCTCTACCTTGATTTGACAGTGCTCTACTATGGTTGACTGAGCTCTACCTTGATTTGACAGTGCTCTGCTTTGGTTGACAGTGGTCTACCTTAGTTGACAGTGCTCTACTTTGGTTGACCGAGCTCTACCTTGATTTGACAGTGCTCTACTTTGGTTGACTGAGCTCTACCTTGATTTGACAGTGCTCTACTTTGGTTGACTGAGCTCTACCTTGATTTGACAGTGCTCTACTTTGGTTGACTGAGCTCTACCTTGATTTTACAGTGCTCTACTTTGGTTGACTGAGCTCTACCTTGATTTGACAGTGCTCTACTTTGGTTGACTGAGCTCTACCTTGATTTGACAGTGCTCTACTTTGGTTGACTGAGCTCTACCTTGATTTGACAGTGCTCCACTTTGTTTGACAGTGGTCTACCTTGATTTGACAGTGACCTTCCTGCTGTGGGAGTAATGTAATAGACACAATCTTTCAGTTAGTTACAATACACGACTCTTTGGAGCAGTAGATTTCTTGACGTGAACTGGTATTGTTTAGGAATGCAAAGGGCTTGACCAATTCGGAGTGGTGAGTGCGCTGTGCTTGTTGCATTTCCTGTCTGTTTTGACTGTCTTTTTCTCACAGAGGCACCCGGCTTGCAACGAACGAGCGAGCGAGGGTGTTGCTCGCGTGTTGCGAGTCTGTGTATCCGCTTAACGTTTTTTCTGAACGGATTGCATGAGCGTCTGCTAACTGCGCAATTATCGTAGGTTCAGTGGACTGACTTTCTGGACGTTGACCTGATTGTGGTTTGGCTTTGGTGTGCCATCTGTTGATGTCTTGTGCGTTAGACATGGGGCAGTAGAAGTTTCTAATTAATAATATTAATTAATAATAATAATAATAATAACGAATAATAATTTATAATAATGATAATAATAATTAATAATGATAAGGATCAATAAAAATAATAATTAATAATAGTAATGGTAATAGTAATTAATAATTATTTTTATTTAATACTAGTAATACGAATAATTAATAATTAAAATAATAAGTTGTAATAGCCGATTGGATAAAGTGCTTGGCTTGTAATGAAGAGAGTACGGGTTCGAGCCTCCTTCCTTGAGACGGTTATTGTGTAGGGTCTTGAGCAAGTCCTCCACTCACAATTGCTCAGTGCCATTGGTTGATGCTTAGTCATAAGATAGCGGTGCTTAATAAACGCAGAAATAATTTTAAAAATAATCGTACTTGTAAGGTATTCTGTGTCAGTTTCCGGGTAGAAGTAGTCTGTAAGCATGGCAGACCACATTGCTAACAGTTTGCAAGAACCCAGTCCTCACGCCGCACCCCCGAATTTCATGTCGTGGGTCCACCCTTGGTTGTGATAGAGCAGTTGCTTTTTGTGTGGATTTTTCTCGTTGTTTTCCTGATTGCATGAGGAAATGCATGGCTGTCGTCGATGGATTTGTCGGTGCACTCTAGCACTTTCTGTTTTTCTCATGTACACGGTTTTCTTTCAGTTACAGTGAAGTCTCGTTAAAGCATTTGAAGTTATGAAGCAGTTTCTGTTATATCCCAGTCATGTATCGTCTACAGTTTTTTGTTCACTGTGAACATTTTGGGATTGCCTTGGACCTTGCAATTGTATGATGCTTGGTGTGGGACGGAGATTGTAATTTAACGAGGTTTAACTGTAGTTTAATTTAATGAGGTTCAACTGTAGTTTCTTAGACTTTCTCTGCTTGTTTTTGGCTTCTTCATAACGAGATTTTCTTCCTTGGATGTGAGAGTAATGTAAGGTGAGGCGGACGTTGATAGAGAGTACGCATGCAGTACGCGTTGTAGGTTTGTCTTGGATTTCAAGAATAATTTGGTCGAAGAACAGGAACAGAAAATGGAAGGCTAAAATGGGAAGGTCAAATTTGTGAAAATTTCATATATATGAATGTACAGTTTGAAGTTTCAAACCATTCACCTCACAGAGTTTCGTGCATGGGTATTTCTCAGTGAAGGCCACTTGCTTAGTTGTTTTTTATAGCAAGTGTAAGGAGAGAGTCCAGTTGTTTAGACTCTGCTGTCTGTGTCTGTTTTGATGCAAATTCTAAGGACTTTGCCTTCAAAAACAGGAATAAAACTGATGAGACTTTGATTCTTGTTTTGGCTTTTATCGGCCAAATGACTTTCAGACATTAGCATGTGATTGTTGCTGGATTAGGCTGCAGGCCAAAAGAAGCCAGTCCCTTAAAGCAGAGGCAGCCATGTGTATGAAGTGTTAGCTACTTCGTTCCATAGCATCAGATTACGAGGGTGGTTGACCTGTCTTCTGCCTCACCATCTGATCTAACCACCAACAGTTGAGCAGAAATCTCAAAACATCTCTGCAACTCAGGTTTCTGACGTTGCGCGCGTTATAAGTGCTTTTAATATAAAAAAAAGATAAAAATAAATTGTCATGTCCTGACTAGGATTTGAACTTCTGACCCTTTGGTTGACGGTCCAGCCTGCTAATCTGAATAATAACTACGTAATTCCGAACCTCTCTATAGATAAAATGGATGGCTCTAAGGGTATGTTCAGTTCAACGATGCGATCCACATCAATTTCGCAAGGTGGACCTGGGATTTGAAACCAGGTCGCAAAGGCCAAAAGCTAAAGTGTTAGCCACTTGGCCACCATGTCACTTCTAGAGCCCTACATTTATATTGTGCATGCATACATACATACATAAATACATTTATGCATACATATGTATGTAAATACATCTATACATGTATATGTACATAGAGATACATTCTGCTACATAACCTAATACATATGCAGTTTTCTGACCCATCACACAAACTCATCGATGCTCCACCGCTTGCAATTTCTGCTTCGGCCTTTCACTCAAAACTGAAAACATTCCTCTTTCACAGATTGTACCCTGACAACCCTTCTTCCTCTTATCTCTCTCTCCTCTCCAACCCCAAACACCCCCACCCCGTAGCTGCCATGCTGTCTTTCGGCCTGACTTTTGGATCTTGACCTGGAACTGAACCCCTTTGCCTATCGATTTTGTTTTGACTGAGCGCCTGTGAATAAGCTGGTCCCCGCGACTTAGCTTTCGTTGGGCGCTGTAGAAATCTCGGAATTACGATTACGCATACGTGCTTAAGTACTTGCATATGTACGTACGTGACTGATCCTCCGCCACCTTTAGCGTTTAGTATTATGCCACTTTGCTGGGCTTGAATCAAAATAATTGACTCTAATTGTTTTCCGATTGTCAATGACCTGCCGATGTGATTGATCTCAATCTTTGAGAGTTATTCATTTTCTGTTCGTTTTCTGATTGCTTTCAGCTGTTGCCAATCATTTCACGCCTGTTTCAATTCCAGCAAAGTAGATGCTGTTGCATGATAATTATAATTTGCCTAAGGAGTTTTCTGTTTTTTGGATCTGTGTTTTATTTGGGTACAGAGGCTGAGAGTGTTTCAGTGGTCGAATGGATGGCTCCAAAATACAGTTGTTTTTATATTGTGTTGTGTAGAAAGTTTGGCTGGTTTCTGTCCTGTACCACTTATTGTAGAAGTTTATAGTAGTAGGCAGTATTTAGTGACATCTTATGGCATTAAAGGCCGTTGACGTCGCCCTCCTCCTTTATCCAGGCTTGGGACTGGCATTACCCGACTAAAGCCAGTGGCGGAGTTAGTTTATGCTGTCACCACTAGTTTATGTGGACACATGTATCAGTGTGTGGATAAAAACACTCGATATAGCACCTTATAAGTACCTCTTAAAACTCTATCTATGTGAATGATATACGAAGCCACATGTTGTTTGCAACATTGTTTAGACTTACATAGAGAGAAATTGCTTTTGTTAGATTCTCATGAAGAGGTGCTATACAAATTTTCGATTACAATTACAAAAGACTTCAATGATGGCTTTGTTACTGGATGCAGATAGAAGCTGTTCAGCACTTTTGGGAGATGCTTAAAAGGCGCTGTATAAATGCTTGTTACATTACATTACATTAACATTCTTTTTGTTTTGAAACGCAGTTGGTATCCACCCGGACACGGTGACGTCTATGAAAGTCTGTACAACTCCAAACTACTGGAGAAGTTTATAAAGGAGGGGAAAAAGTACGTCTTCATCTCAAACATCGACAACTTAGGAGCAACGGCCGATATTAGTATCTTTTTACACTTAGAACGACAACGGCATTGTAGTCTACAAAATACTGGTGCGCGAGCCAGATTGGAATAACAGTCCTAATAATAGTCATAATATTAATAATGCTAGTAGTATTAGTGAGATATTTCCCCTCTGTCAAGTGTTTCAATAGGATATCCCCCCCAAATGATGGACTTTTTTTGATGTTTGAGTGTGGAAATACAAACAATATTTAGCAAAGACTTTTAATATAGCAACAAACTGAGTAAACAGTTTTCTATAAAGGCTATTAATGCTTTGATGTAAATATAGCTTTATTTAATTGTTTATATTTATTTGTTGAACAACCAGGCTTTTAATGCTTTGTCTTAATTAATGTTTACTCATTTTGATGCTTGAAGTAAATGTTTAATAAAGTTTTGATATAACTAGTATACGTGGAAACCTTTTATATAAACACAAGTACTAATTTACTGTTATTTTTTTACCTTGTATCACTTAAATTCATTTTTAAAAATTGTTCTTTTTATTTGTGACCTATACAAAACTAATTGTGATGTTTGTTGATACAAAATATATGACTTGGGGAGAAATGTCCAGGTGGATATTTACCCGGGGGGGAAAATCCATGGGGGAGATGGCGGGGGGAAATGTCCGGGGGGAAATTATCCGGGGGATATCTCCTAGACTCAGTAATAGTAGTACTAGTAGTAGTAATAGTAACAGCATTGCTAATAACAAAGTTTAGCCATTTCAGAATGAGTTCAACTTTTATGATACTGAAGAATCACTTTTACACTGGGTAAAAATTATTTTTTGGAAAATATTATTTGTTTCATATTTATTATTGACGAAAATAATAATTGTAATAATAATTATAATAGTGGTTGATGAAGGTCATTGATTTTATGTGCACTTTTTGAGTTTGCCTTGACATTGCCTCCAGGTATTCTAAACTTTCTGCTAAATCCTCAGAATGGACCTGCGCCCGAGTTTGTGATGGAAGTCACAGACAAAACGCGAGCTGATGTCAAGGTCTGTTTACTGGCCAAATCTAAGCGGAAATTAACTAGAAACCTTGTGTGGCGAATTAACACGGATCAGTTGTCTACGTCTTTTGACTACTGTAGTGGTACTATGTAATTCTTATCCTATTTATTTTCACTCTTGTGCTGAGCCAATCTTTTGTTTTGCTCTAAGCTGAAAACCTCCCTCTCTGTCCGCTCGTGCTTAATAATGTTTACTGGTGCAGACTGGAAAATGCAACTCTGAGCTGTTGTAAGCAGGGCATCATCAATTTCATTGTGTTTAAAGGATGTTTACTTATTAGGTATTACTGTAATATAAAATTAATTTAATTCTAAAAACAGGCAGCGATCGTTGCAAAGTATCAATCTTCCAATGAAAATTAAAACCATCTGCCAGAAACTCTTAAATAAAAATTTTCCACTCATTTTAAAGATGCATCATTTATTGATGTATTAGATAGACGTTCTTCCGCGTTTTAGAGGTGCTTAAATGGTCAAGAAATGGACAGTGTCATACTTTTGCTATGTTGTGATTCCTACACGTTGTTTGCGATAGGGAGGTACACTTGTTCAATATGAAGGCAAGCTGAGACTTCTGGAGATAGCACAGGTTCCAAAAGAAAGGGTACGATTTCGCTTTTGTTCTGCTTGCTGCTTATTCTAATAATTTTAGCCCGCGCGAAACTTTAGAAACGAACATAAAGCATTAACAACATATAGTTTATGTAAAAAATTATTAAATTAGCTTTTGCATTCAACTTGGACTTTGTGTAAATAAAGTTTGAATAAGATTATTTATGTAAGATTTAGTTTGGGAGAGTAGATCTGCAAATTATTAAGTTAACTTTAATTTTGACTTTAACTTTGAATATGAGATGAATGTAGATTTTGTTTTGTTTGTGCAGGTGGTTGTATGATTTGTGAAGTTAGCTCTAAAAATCTCCTTTAATGTTGTGCAAAATTAAGAAGACATTGAAAAATGAGATTTTTTGTTTTCTCTAATTAGGTAGACGAATTCAAGAGCGTCAGCAAATTTAAGTGAGTTCAGTTCAACTCAGTTGAGTGATTCTATCGTACCTCTGACGTATCATGTACAGAACATTGGAGTGATCTAATCTAATGACTTCTATAACGCAATTATCATAGTGCCCAAGGCATCAGTCGATGGTCGCTTCAAGTAAAACTCACATTGCAAAATCATAATCTGTTGGAGAAGAAGGGTCGAATTCTGATAAGGTTAGAGAAACCGGAAGCAAGTTGAAACAGATGAGTCTTAGGTTTAGACCTGAGTGACATTGAAGAACTGACAGAACAAATAGAACTTTGCAACGAATTCCAAAGCTGTGTGGACAAGCAACCGAGAATGGTGTAGAACCCAACACTGTTCTGGTATGAGGGACAAGAGTCACGTTATCCATTGATTAAATGTAGTATTTTCTGGTATGACGGTTGAGCATGTAATGGCTGTTAGACAGATCGTTTTGGCTTTTTCTTGCTTAACTAAAATTGCATTTGCAATCGCTGAAGGTGTTGTAATAGTATAAGAAGACCACGTTATGCAGCTTGACGAGTGCTTTTCTTGTGTGTTGTCTAGAATATTCAACACAAACAACCTGTGGGTCAGTCTTGAAGCTATGAACAGAGTTGTTGAACAGCACGCTCTGCACTTGGAAATAATCGTCAATCCAAAGGTAAACTTCGTTTGAATAAATGTCGAGATGGACCCCCATATGGGTGACATTATGGTCTGGTAGTACACTAGGTCTAGAAATTGCAGATTTGCGCCTGCTAAGCTGATTTTGTGTAACAACCCTGGACATGTTCTTAGAACACATGTCTCAGTTTCGGCTTTACTGACTGTGTGTAAAAAGTTGCAATAAGTAAACAAATAAACAAAATAAACAAATATTTCATCGATCATGTACTACCTAAGTATTCTGTCATCACTTGAGTATTTGAGAGCATAATTATTAGGTTTCCTTATCCAAAGAAACCCTACCCTACTTGCATCAGAGATGCTCACGAGACTACGGTCAGACATCTTGTCAGTGGAAGCACATAATCTGAATCAAGGCACTTAAGACAATTGGTATCTTTTAAGTATCTGCTAAAGAACTTTTGAGGGAGCATATGGTATCTTTTAAGTATCTGCTGAAGAACTTTTGAGGGAGCATATGGTATCTTTTAATTATCTGCTAAAGAACTTTTGAGGGAGCATATGGTATCTTTTTAAATTATCTGCTAAAGAACTTTTGAGGGAGCATATGGTATCTTTTAATTATCTGCTAAAGAACTTTTGAGGGAGCATATGGTATCTTTTAATTATCTACTAAAGAACTTTTGAGGGAGCATATGGTATCTTTTAAGTATCTGCTAAAGAACTTTTGAGGGAGCATATGGTATCTTTTAATTATCTGCTAAAGAACTTTTGAGGGAGCATATGGTATCTTTTAATTATCTGCTAAAGAACTTTTGAGGGAGCATATGGTATCTTTTAAGTATCTGCTGAAGAACTTTTGAGGGAGCATATGGTATCTTTTAATTATCTGCTAAAGAACTTTTGAGGGAGCATATGGTATCTTTTTAAATTATCTGCTAAAGAACTTTTGAGGGAGCATATGGTATCTTTTAATTATCTGCTAAAGAACTTTTGAGGGAGCATATGGTATCTTTTAATTATCTGCTAAAGAACTTTTGAGGGAGCATATGGTATCTTTTAAGTATCTGCTAAAGAACTTTTGAGGGAGCATATGGTATCTTTTAATTATCTGCTAAAGAACTTTTGAGGGAGCATATGGTATCTTTTAAGTATCTGCTAAAGAACTTTTGAGGGAGCATATGGTATCTTTTAATTATCTGGTAAAGAACTTTTGAGGGAGCATATGGTATCTTTTAATTATCTGGTAAAGAACTTTTGAGGGAGCATATGGTATCTTTTTAAATTATCTGGTAAAGAACCTTTGAGGGAGCATATGGTATCTTTTAATTATCTGGTAAAGAACTTTTGAGGGAGCATATGGTATCTTTTAATTATCTGGTAAAGAACTTTTGAGGGAGCATATGGTATCTTTTAATTATCTGGTAAAGAACTTTTGAGGGAGCATATGGTATCTTTTTAAATTATCTGGTAAAGAACCTTTGAGGGAGCATATGGTATCTTTTAATTATCTGGTAAAGAACTTTTGAGGGAGCATATGGTATCTTTTAATTATCTGGTAAAGAACTTTTGAGGGAGCATATGGTATCTTTTTAAATTATCTGGTAAAGAACCTTTGAGGGAGCATATGGTATCTTTTAATTATCTGGTAAAGAACTTTTGAGGGAGCATATGTTATCTTTTAAGTATCTGGTAAAGAACTTTTGAGGGAGCATATGGTATCTTTTTAAATTATCTGGTCAAGAACTTTTGAGGGAGCAATATAAGTGTCATAACCTTACTTATTTAGCAAAAGCATCTTACATTGGTTAAAACGTAAAAGGTACAGGTAGCACATTTATTTACTCAAACTTGATGGAAACTCGGTCAGTTTCGGCACAAACAGGACCTATCAACAGAGCACTTTTTTCAACGTTCCAACTTTTGTTGCTGCGCAGTTACTTATCAACCCTGGCAGCTACTAACTGTCGTTGAACTCTGAATTTTACTGTGTAGGCCTCAGCTGTAATGGGCACCTTTGATGCGTGTTCTCTTAGTTGTTATAACAGTTATGTTGTTGTTACTTATTATTATTATTCTGTATTTATTATGTGCCACTATCTAGTGACAAAGTCTCGTTCGATGGCACTCGCTTGGGGTCCCTACCCAGCAATGGTCTTAGGAGAGGCTAGAGTCTGCTCACTCTGCTTTAGATGATAAACAGTTATAATTAACTTGTGTTGTTTGTGATTTTTTTAGACGCTGGACAATGGATTAAATGTGATTCAGTTGGAGACCGCTGTAGGTGCTGCGATCAAGAGCTTTGAAGGAGCAATTGGTGAGTAGGTGTTTTCTTGCGAGTTGTGTCAAAGGATTTTTTATCATTCGTAGTAAGAACCTCTCAAATGCTCTGAAGTGCTGCCTTGACGTAGATGATTGTGCTAATCTGTGAAGAGCTTCTTCATTGATTTGGAACATGATTGTTGAAGCACCCTTGAGTTGATCACAATCCAGGGACCTTGATCACATCCTTATCGTTCAGTTGTGTTTCGGTGTTGATGATTGATGTTGTTTTGGTCGATAGTGAAGTTTCAAGTTGATACTTTATTATTGATTTTTAGTTTTTGTTGTGATATCTGGACGTTTCTTTTTTTGACATCTGTGAATCTTCGTTCATTCATTTGATCAGTTATTTAGTCCTAGACAGTTTGCTTAATACTTTGCTTTTTCTGTGGGGCATAGTGGCCAATTGGTTAGAGTGCTTGGCTTGAAACGCAGAGTATGAGGTCAAGTCTTCCTGAGATATTTAGGATGCTGCGTACCAATAGTGGCTATATTTAAGAGATTTGAATCTCAGCAAGCACGGTCCATACATGGGGACCTTAAATGGCGTGGCACCCATTCAAATGGGCTGCGATGGTGAAAGATAAATTCGTTGAAAAATGAGGAGGGTCGAGGCCATACGGTTGCTATAGAAAACCGTGTACATTTATATTTACTGCTTAGGGACCTTAAGCAAGTCCTTCGTCTACAGTTGAGCCATCAATGCTATGTTGTGTTTTTGCAATGTACCGGCCCTTGTACAGGACCTTGGGATTCGTCCATTTCCAGCTCAGGGACCTAAAGAAAAAGAAATGAGCGCCTCCCCTGCGTCTCACTTGTGGAATATGGGATACTTTACTTTACATAAGCTGGGAGGTAAACAGCAAGTCCTGCGATGGACTTGCCCCGTTGTGTTCAGGTCCTTGGCTCGAGGGCCTAAAGAAAAGGAAATGAGCGCCTCCCCACTTCTCACTTGTGGGATATGGGATACTTTACTTCCTCACTGCACCGTAACAGAATCCATGCAACTGTGATGCATGTTGTAAAAAGAGACTCTGGTGTGAAACGTTGATCTGTTGTTGGTGATGACAGGCATAAATGTTCCGAGGCGGCGGTTCCTTCCGGTCAAGACGACCTCTGACCTGCTGATCATCATGAGTAACCTGTACAGCCTCAAGCACGGATCTCTGGAAATGAACCCCAAGCGATGCTTTCCCTCTGTGCCGCTCGTGAAGCTTGGAAACTCGTTCACCAAGGTGAGTACAGGTGGCCAGAGCTTAATTGTGCAGGTTGGAACTTTGCCAAGTTGAGTAAGTTGCCAAGTTGTCAAGGTAAGGAATCTAATCTAATCTAATCTTAAGACTTTCTGTAGCTCCTTTATTATAATATGATCAATCAACAGCACTATGAAACGGACTTGCAATCGTAATCGTAAGCTCGAGATTTTTGCAGTGCCAGACGAAAGCAAAGTAGCGGAAACCAGCTTATTTACACGCACTCAGTCAAAACAAAATCGATAGGGAGGCAACCAATTCTTGGATGCAGTGTAGATTTTCTGCTGTCCCACTGTTTTTAGAATGTGCCTGAATTTGTTGTGCTGTTTGGTCACAGGTAAAGGACTACCTATCAAGACTCGCCAGCATACCCGACATGTTGGAATTGGACCACCTGACCGTCTCGGGTGACGTGACCTTCGGTCGTGGCGTGTCTCTTAAGGTCAGCTTCATTTTGAAGTCGCTATGGTTACTAAATACATAGTAATACATTACACAATACATTAGTAATACATTACAAAAGAATCTAACAAGTGGAAGCGTGCAGTTGACCCCAGGAGGCAGTGAGCCCATGGACTGAAAAAGGAAGGAAGGTGGTTGGAGGATTTTCAGTTTTTTCTGTTCAGACACTGAGGCGTAGTGGATGTACACTGCTTTCCAAATTGTTTTTCTCGTTATTCCCTAGACCCTGCTTCAACTTTGTGTCCCCCCCGAGTTCAAATCCTGGATCCGCCTCTGAAAGTTGTTTCAGACTGATAACACGAGATGGCAACTTGGCATAATTCAAGATTTAACTCCAGCATGTCATTCAGGTCTAAAGATGCATCTCTTTCAACTTGCTTTCCCCATCATAGCCTGGGTTCTGGTTTCTCTGATCTATCGGAATTAGACCTGGCTTCTGCAATGGTTTATGATTTTTGACTGATTTTGACTTGAAGCGACCATCGACTGATGCCTTAGGCATTATGATAACGGTACTGTTGAAGTCTTTAGATTAGACGTAGAAACGTGTTTTTATGTAGTAATTTCTGTACTGTCGTCATCTTCTGCTTACGCAGGGTACAGTCATCATCATTGCGAACCATGGAGATCGTATCGACATACCACCAGGCGCGATTCTCGAAAACAAGATTGTCTCTGGCAACCTGCGTATACTCGATCATTAAGTCTTCACTGTTTGGGTTCCTGGACAGAGTGGTAGAAACGCCAGTACTACTAGAACCTTTGCTGGTTTTTATGCGTCGATCTTGTACGCGATGGGGATCTTGCCGTGGTGGTGTTAAGCTGTTAAGTTAACGGGGAGATTTCCAAACATATCTACTGAAATACTTAACGAATATTGTTTATCTGCGCTGTATGCTTTGCACAAGTGCTGTCTCTGCTTGATACTAACCAGACAAAAATTGGTAGCACAGGTGTTATTTTGGAGGGGATAGGTTTGTTGTGTCTAAATTGTGGGATGCAGTAATTTGAGTTTTGCTGTACATCTTGCATGCAAATGGAATCCAAGTTAAGTGTTTTATGCTTGTTTTTTTCTGAGGTGTTTTTATGATGCAGGCTGCCTTTCGGGAACGTTGCGGACGGTAACCAATGCGTTTATTGGCCACCTTGGATTGTCCGGGTTTTAACACCTGAATGTATTGTAAATTGGGTGCTGTAGAAATGACGTTGGAAAGATTTTTGGGAATTTTTAGAATCAGGAATTTTTGTAAGTTTGACGGTTTTGGGAATTTTGTAGTTATGCTGAATTTGGAAGCTTTTTGTAGAGTAGGTTTAGAAATATTTGTGATTTAGAGTGTTTGTGAATTTGGTAATTTCTCTGAATTTGGGAGCAAGTTTGAAGAGCAGAACTCCATTAGCAGCGGATTTCCTCCCAGCTTAGGTCAGTTGACCTTTCTGAAGGTCAGCAAAAAGGTCAAGCATGGGCTTTAGAATAACTGGAAAGGATTTGAGGAGAGGAGGATATGCACAGAATGCATTAACGAATTCTCTTGCATGTGTTTTAAGTGGCTGGTTGCTGCCACAAGTAGCTCTGTTGCAGCTGCAAGGTGTATCAGCCGATGTAAGCGTAATTGTTTGGGTTCTCTCCAGCTGATGCAAAAATCGTTTCTCTTTACTGTTACTCATTAATTCTTTGTTTTTTTTTGGTATTGTGATTTGATTGGCATTGAAATAAATAAAATTAGTGGTCTGTTGACGTTTTGAAAATGCGTGAAACAAATGTTTTGAAAATGAAAATGTGTGAACCAGACACTTTGAAAATGAAAATGTGTGAACCAAACATTTTTAAAATAAAAATACTTGAACCAAAAATACCAAACGGACCGTCACTCGTACACAGAGTTATCCACAAAGCTTTAATGCAGTAGCTGAACCCTGAACTTTCGTTCATACATGAACGGAAGTTTTTGTTAATATTTCCAGTGTTTAATTATTTACAAGTTCTCCAAGATTCGCACTGACTTTGTAGTAGTTGACCTTCACCCAAACCAGTTTGGGGGCAACTCGGTGACGTGCCCTGCCCCAAACACAATCAGATGGAGGGCAGCCATTGACTACTGCTACATTACGGTAACGACAAACTTTCTACTTTGACATGGGACGAAGTTTCGACGCAGGTGCAAACGGTGCGCGCAATGCACTCGGCGACACGGTAGGGGTCAGCGTTAGACGGGGGTCGTCTGTCCTGCAAATGACCTTTGCCCTCTTCGGCCACGAGGCGTGGAATTCGGACGCTGGTCGCTCGGTTGGCCACTCCGTGCGTGAAGTCGGGGACCGGGTGAGCGCCGCCTGCGGTAGTGGGGTTGGCGGCTGCCCCATGTGGGGTGCCCGTAGAGGAGGGTCGGCGTTCGCGGTCCTTGGTCTCTCTCGTGTCGTAGACCTGAAGGTGTTTGGAGTGGTTCTGGCGCAGTTTTTCGATCGCCTTCTCCAATTCTCTGAAATTGAAGATGGCATAATCCTCCAATAACAAACAGCCTTACCATAATCCTCCAATAAGCCTTACCTTAATCCTCCAATAACAGCCTTACCGTAGTCCTCCAATCAGCCTTACCGTAATCCTCCAGTAACAGCCTTACTATAATCCTCCAATCACCCTTACCGTAATCCTCCAATCACAGCCTTACCATAATCCTCCAATCACAGCCTTACCATAATCATCCAATCAGCCTTACCATAATTCTCCAATCACAGCCTTACCGTAATCCTCCGTCCTGCCGCGTCCTGTACGTGCTGAAGTTGGTGTAGAGCCGGTTGCCATCCCAATTTCCCGGAAGTGGTTTCGGGTCAAAGGACACGGCCACCCCATAATCCTCTGCGACGCGTTGCAGCAGAAAGCGAGCCATCCACAGATGGTCGCCGATCTCAATTCCCTCGCACGGACCCACCTGTTTTTGTAATCACTGTACCGTAACGTAACATAATACAATTCAAATGCAATGCTGGTGTGGTATAATACAGTTGCATTGTATTGTAATAAAATGCAAATATTATGTAGACTTAAACACTGTATTGTAGATATGAAGGTGGCGTGCGGGGGGCACGGTAGCGTATTGGACAGAGCGCTCGGCTTGTGACGCGGAGAATACGGGTTCGAGCCTCCCAGAGACGGTTACTGTGTAGGGACCTTGAGCAAGTCCTTCACTAACAATTGCTCGGCGCAGTCGATTGATGCTGTCATAAGATAGTGGCGCTTAATAAATGCAGAAATAATAATAAGTGCGAGAGAGAAGAAGATGAGGAATCAGGATATGATTTGTGGATGAGAAGTGTTTCCAGTTTTGAACGAAAGACCTGTGCAGAGGTTGCCAGAGAAGCAGAGACGGTAAGTTGGATCAGAAAGTTGCCGTGGGTTTAAGTAGAGACATGCAGGTACCTGAAATTCCCACTGGGACGGCATGAACTCGGCGTTGCACCCGGCGACCTTGACCCCAGCGTACATACAGGCTTTATACAGCGACTCCAGAATGTCCCGACCGACGGCCGTATTCGCTCCCACGCCGCAATAACACACCCCTACAATAACAATGGACCGCCCTTAGACGTTATGAATATTCATAGAATTGGGCGGAACCTCGATAAGCGATTATCGCTTTCGACAACCAAACTTGTACATTAATACACGCTAATCGTAATCGTAATCGTAATCTCGAGATTTCTACAGCGCTCAACGAAAGCTAAGTCGCGGGAACCAGCTTATTCACAGGCGCTCAGTCAAAACAAAATCGATAGGCAAAAGGGTCAAGATCCAGGAGTCAGGCACTCAGACAGTCGGACGGCTACGGTGGATGCTGTTTGAAATTGAAGCGAGAAGAGAGATAAGAGGAAGAGGAAGAATCAGGATAAGATTTTTGGAAAAGAAGTGTTTTCAGTCTTGAGTGAAAGACCTGCGCAGAAACTGAAAGAGGTGAAGTGTTGGTGAGTTCGTATGATGGACCAGACAACTGTCGCAATTCTGGCGGGAGTTTATTCCAAAGGGGTGGGGCAGCTATGGCTATCGAGCGATTTCCAAATTTTAAGGATGAGGTGACGGGAGGGCGAAGAAGTGTTAGGACAGATGAGGAGCGGGTTGAACGGAGTGGTTGGATAGTAAATAATTGACGAAGATAGGAGGGTTGGGAGGATTGAAGTGTGTTGTAGGTGAGGGATAAGACCTTGTACTCTATTCGTTCTGGTATTTTAAGCCAGTGCAGTGATTTGAGAACAGAGGTGATGTGATGGTGTTTGGGGGTTTTGGTGACAGCACGTGCGAGAGCATTCTGGATAGCTTGTAGGCGATGTATCTGGGTTGTGTCAATATTGAGGAAAAGTGAATTGCAGTAGTCAAGTGAATTTATTGCACTTGCTATAGTGACAGTAGACCTGCTTAATAAATCTATAAATTTAAAATAAAGGGGGGATGAGGTTGCTAAATTTATTCTTTCAACTCAAAACAATAATGAGCGGGTTATTTGCTTTCTGCCAGATGTCAACACGCAATTCCCTGAATGTCTTTTCGTCAATTTTAGCTCCGCTGGACACAGGCGTTCAGCAGTCTAATTAATATTCATGATGTCTATGTACCTGTGAACCTTTACCTTGTTCATCGGTAAAGGCGCTCCTTGGCCACCCGAACGGCCGTCCGTCCAATCCAAACAGGGCGAACTGTTGCTCCATCCCAAACCAAGGCCGAGTCTCCTTGACCTGTTCCATGACCTTCCGACACGAGGCGCGAAAATTTGTAGCTGCGCGGAACAAAGCGAAGAAACAGGACTATAACAATGTAAATGTTTTTTACAGCGACCGTATGGCCTCGACCCTGATCGTTTTTCAATGATTTAATCGACCTGTTTGAATGGGTACAACGCCATTTAATATATTATTTTCTTAGACTAGTCAAATGCAAGTTTTGACAGATTTTTTTGCTAACTGTCTAAATAGTTTGAGAGCTGTAGGCAAATAAACTACAGTACCTGTATTATATTTATTATACTCATGGACGAGTGGAGCATTTTGGGCAGTTTTTCTTTATTTTTTCTTATTATCTCTAAATACTGTTGACTTTTTGTTGCAGATATTTGTGGATAGTGACCTTCTTGTTTTAATTAAACTGATTTGACTTTTATTTGATGCAAGAATTCATGTTCATTAGTTCAGCCAGCCTCTCGTGCCTAGCGTCCCAAAAATGGGACGCTTATAAAAGTAGCTCAAATTCACATATTATACAAGCATTGATGAAATCAATATTTTTCCTTATGTTTGTTCTGTATATACAACAAATTAAAAGTGAAATAATACGTTTTTGAAAAATCAGGCCTACTGGGTTAAGGTCCCCGTGTACGGACCGTGCTAGCCCGAGATTCAAATCTCTGAAATAAGCCACAACCGGTAGGGCTGTAGAAATTTCGAGTTTACGATTCTGCGACAATCCACGATGTCATAGACACTTTTCAGATCTTGTTAGGTCAGCCGAACTGACAACACCCTGCGAACGACAGAGCAACGACCGGAGTCGAACCTCCAACCTGTGGGCTTCTTGTTGCACGTGTACGTCTCACAGAGAACGATCTTGTTCTGGCCGCGACGAAAGGGATCGTTGTAGAGAGCGCAAGGATACAGAAGGACATCGGCGTTCGTGATGCTGTCCGCCTGTCCTGTGCTCCAACCATCGAAAGACCAGACCGTGCAGTCTGCTCAGGCACATACAATACAATGCAATACAATTCATTACAATACAATGCAATACAATTCATTACAATACAATGCAATACAATACGATGCAATACAATTCATTACAATACAATGCAATACAATACGATGCAATACAATTCATTACAATACAATGCAATACAATACGATGCAATACAATTCATTACAATACAATTCAATACAATACAATCCAATACAATACAATTCAATACAATACAATTCATTACAGTACAATGCAATACAATACAATGCAATACAATTCATTACAATACAATGCAATACAATACAATTAAATTCAATACAATTCAATACAATACAACAGTACGTACTGACCTCCTTAAGAAGTTCAGAAGCGCACAGGCAACAGGAAACATTAATCGTAATCGTATTAATCGTAATCCAGAGATTTATACAGCGCCCAAAAAAAGCCACGTCACGGGAACCAACTTATTCACAGGCGCTCAGTCAAAAATAAAATAGATAGGCAAAAGGGGATTCAGTTTCAGGTCAAGATCCAGAAGTCAGACAGTCGGAAGGCTACGGTGGATGGTGTTTGAAACTGAAGCGAGAAGAGAGATAAGGGGAAGAGGAAGAATCAGGATAAGATTTCTGGAAAAGAAACGCGTACCGGTCGCTCGGGTTGGCGCGGCGTCCATAGTTCTCGTTTTGCAGCGAAGATTCTCTCCAGTTCCATCGATCCAGACGTACATCACTTGGACCTGGTTGCATGGCTGCGGGAGGGACATGTAACGCTTCGTCACATTCTTATCGAGCAGAGTATCGTTCAACGAAATCATTCTAAGACGATACAAAGACAACACGGCTTTTTACAGTGTCTGCCTGCGCCACCCTTGGATCTTGACCTGGAACCGAACCCTTTCTGTCTAACGAGTTTATTTTGACTGAGCGCCTGTGAATAAGCTGGTTCCTGCGACTTAGCTTTCATTGGGCGCTGTAGAAATCTCGAGATTACGAATACGATCACTCTTGGATCTTGACCCGGAACCGAACCCTTCCTGCCCATCGATATTGTTTTGACTGAGCACCAGTGAATAAGCTGGTTCCTGTGACTTAGCTTTCGTTGGGCGCTGCAGAAATCTCGAGTTACGAATGTTAACGTCAGGATATATTATTTAGGCATATGATTAGACCTACTTAAATCTAATCTGACTTCTATAGCGCCGTTATAATAACACACATCTAAGCATCAACCAATGGTCGTTTCAAGTTAAACCGTAGTCAAAACTTGTAAACCGTTGCAGAAGCCGACATCCGATGGATGGGTCAGCGAAAGCAGAAGTCTAAATTACACCTGTTAACTGTTCATTGAGGACCGTTTCTTTTAGGCCTAATTAATTTATATTGGTTTAAATTAGGCGTATTATTATTTATGCCTATTTGTTGTACGTCTGCTTTAATTAGGCCGGTAACTCATTCACTTAATCTAAATTTTGGGGATTAGTTCCAAGCCGATGTGCAAAGATCATCCGGTTAGTTGATCAGAAATAGCTTTAATTATTGAAAGGTAACTAACATCTTAGTCAAAGCTAACCATAATTAGACTTTACTTAACAAGAGAAGTTTAAAAACCAAGTTTGAAAGTTAGCTACATACGTTTATCGGCGCAGCAGACGATCAAACAAGACGAGATTGATAAATCATTGGCTAAGATTCTGCGGTGGTCCACGGAATCCTTAAAAGCCTAGGTTACGTCATAGTTAATTGCAATTGTTTTAGGAGGTCATAGTTATTTGCCAACTGTTTTACGAGGTCATAGTTTCAAAGACTTCGTAGTTAATTGCAATTGTTTTAAGACGTCATAATTATAAAGACTTCGTAGTTAATTGCAATTGTTTTACGAGGTCATAGTTATAGACATCATAGTTAATTGCCAATTGTTTTTACGACGTCGTAGTTTCAAAGACTTCCTAGTTAATTGCAGTTGTCTTAATTAAGACGTCATAATTACAGTATAAAGACTTTCTAGTTAATTGCCAATTGTTTTACGAGGTCATAGTTTTAAAGACTTCGTAGTTAACTCCAGTTGTTCTAAGACGTCATAGTTACAAAGACTGCAATTTAATTGCAACCCTGATTTTTTAACCCATCATAATCTCATTACACTTTCCCTTAAAAAAAAATCACAAAAATATGATCAAATAAACTTAAAATCTTTTATCGAGCATCAGTTTCTGTACAAGAGCTTGTGTTTGACAAAATTGTGAGTTATAAGTCAGTAAACGTCGACAATATGATGAATCTACCATAAATTGTCACTTCATTTTGCACAAACACCATCCACTGTACCCATCCAATTGTGGTCGAGGGTCGAGGCCATACGGTCGCTATAGAAAACTGTGTACCATGCAGTCCTGACGAGTTCAACAGAAAAAACCAGGACACAGACAGCGATAACAACCAGATGCTACACCACAAATTACTACTACCACCACAGCACTACAATACACACTAAATTACTCTGTATTCTACATCATACTGTGCTACACTATACCACCATGGGGCATGGTAGCCAACTGTATACAGCGTTCAGCTTGTAATGCGCAGAGTACAGGTTCGAGCCTCTCGTGAGATGGTTATGATGGATAACACATGGGTGGTCAAACAAGTGGAGGAATGCGAGCAACACCAAAGGACAGTGAACGGACATAAACAAGACAGGAATACAATCACACAAATTTTCTTATCAGTGAAACAAATCAAAGAGTCGTACAGACATCCACTTGCTTTGTTGTAAAACCGTCACCACTTCCTTCTGTTTCTATCAACACTGGTTGTCGGCCACACATCGGACACAGATCGTTCCTCACTCCCGAACTACGCATCCAGACAATCAGGTTCTGTCGTTCTCCGTCCTCGAGGGGCATTGCACCGTGAAGGTGCTGCCCCCTGTGCAACAACCCGTGACCAAGTTTATGCGTGCACCTTGCAAAAGATGTCGTCGGCTGTGAGCTCTGCGCTTTCATCGGACCAAAATAAAGATCTCCACCTTCGAAATGATCGTCCAGCGAGATGTTGCAAGTGACCTCGGCATTGTCATAGTGATAATCGAGGTCAAGGTCTTGTCCGATTCGGTAGGTCACGACGAACGCTTTGTGGGAGTCGAGAACACCAGTGACACATTCCGGAAACAAGGCTCTGGAGATTGGAGACAAGAAGCACTCCCTCAGCGGACGAATCAATCCATCGTCCAGGTCCAACATCTCCTCCAGCGAAACCTACAAATAATTTAATTCTTGAAATACAGGCAATAGAAAGCAAGTTCAAATACATACAGCAACGTAAGGTAACGTAAAGATATGTAATGTGAAATATTGCCGTCCATTTTTATTCCACCCACATCAGTCATACCTGTCATTCTCTACTTGTGGATATAGGGTGGTTGTTTGTAAACACTTGGCATGTAATATAAATTATGTAATGTAGATAATGTAGTGTAAATTATTTAATGTAAATTATGTAACATAAATGATGTAGTGTAAATTATTTAATGTAAATTATATAATGTAACTTATGTATTGTAAATTATGGACTGTAAATTATGTAACGTATGTAATGTAAATTATGTAATGTGATGCAATTTCCAGCATGTGTCCTCCTCTGTCAGGTAATCCCTAACTTAATTAGCCACAGCATAGATTCACAGAAAATGAATCATGTATACGATTCATCAAGACTGATTCATGAAAACTTAAAGCAGCCCCGGTAAATCCTAAAATAAGCCAATATCATAACAAAGAGTACATCATGCCCTGCAAAAAGTCTCATGAAATGAATCATACCCCGTAGTGATTCATCGTATTTGGACGGCTCTTGGGCAGATCGGAGTTCTCAAAGTGGACAATTTCTTCTTTCAAATCTTGGCAGAACTGCGACGTAAATATTGGAATCCGGTAAACTCTCTCAGCTTCTTAAAAACAAACACGAAACAGGTGAATGTAATAACGAAGAAAGTTCTGACTTCTTCACGCCCTTTAATCCAATTTACTATTTGCTTCTCATACCTCTTAACACATAACTTATATACTTTGCAACAGCACTGCCTATGCTATCCTAATAATAAATAATAATAATAATAAAGCCAGATGAGACATATCCGTTCCAGAGGCTCATTACTGTCCCTGGACAAATTTTTTCACCACCTGAGGGATTATACCTACCTCGGGTAAAATAATAATAATAATATAATATTATTACAATAATAATAAAAGCAATAATAATAATAAGTGGTGTTAAAGTTCATTCAGAAGAAAAAGTTCATCTGTAAGCAAAATGCTCAGATAACCAGGAAACTCCCCCATGGCTGGCCCTCGTGCACACATAGACCTTAGGTACCAGTTTCATCCAGAGATGGCAGCTGACACCACGTTCAGAGTTGCACTGATGACAAGGAACGATGACATCTGAATAAAGTCAGCAGCAAATATTTCCTCTAAACATAGTGTCTAGTGTTTAGTGTCTGGTGTAAGATAAGGCAGTCACTTAACCACAGTCAGCAACTCGTAGTTTTAAATTTACCCCTTATGCGTTCTATGTGAGACTGGAGTTCAGAAGGGGAAGAGTTCGCGACCTCAGACAAGTGCACCAAAGTTCGAAGTTCAGGCGACAGATATTCCTCCTAAAACCAAAACAATGCTTCATTACCCTATGCTACACCACATATGGCTACTATCACCACCACACACTACCATAATACTCTGTACTCCGTCATACTGTGCTACACTATACCACCGTGGGGCATGCAAGCCAACTGTATACAGCATTTGGCTTGTAACATGGAGAGTACAGGTTCGAGCCTCCCCGGAGACGGTTACCGGTGCAGGTTACCGTGTTGACAACGCTTCATTCCGGTATTTAAGACAGAAGTGAAAATCATCTACCTGTAACTTATAGACATGAGAGTGAAGTGGAACGTAGTTTTCGTCGATTCGTTTCTTCCTTTCTTTCAACGCACGACCTTCAGATAGTCTTCTGCCCCGTTCTCTCTCTAGCTGTACAGTGTAAGTAAGTAAGTAGGTAAGTAAGAAATTAAGTAGGTAGCTTTTAATATAGTGCATTTTAGGTATCGCCAAAAAGCTCAGTTCATCTGACTACCTAACTGGTCTAAATACCACCTAACTAGTGTATAGTGTGTTTATTTTATATAAATTCACTTCTTAATAAAGTTATAATATATATACACACAAATGTATAGATAACATTGTGACTGATAAATAAAACGTAATTACATCTGTAAGAATGTCTTCCACGTCTTCTTGTGTACACTCTTTGTCTAAGGTCTGGAAAGAAAGAAACAACTCCATAAAAGCTGCACAAATATATAATGAGTGTTCACAAAATTTTGAAGAATAAAATGGGAAAATGTTACTGATTTTCTGCTTGTTTAAACATTGCATAATCATGCATACAAGAATCAGTAATGTTAGGCCTCAAGGACCGGCCTCTGCTTCGAGGCCAAACATGGAAGTCTCAGCCTTGTGATATCTGGCCTTGTGCATGCCTCTGGCTTCGACCTTATTTTTGGCTTCAGGCCACAAGGCGGGAATTGGGAGTGGCAGTTTTTTCTGGTGTTAACAAGTATTGCGTGCCCGACATACTGAGCAATGTAATGATACTAAGTATGCTACTGCCTGTACACACCCGTGCACGTTGGACTGCCAGAATGTGGCGCCTTTCTGGAAATGCCCTTCCCCAAGCAAGCAATCCTGTACCAGCGATAGATGCAAGCTGTATTCACAATGGGGTGACTCACTGACTTTCTTAACGCCACAGACCCCTACCCTAGAAACAGGTTCAAAGATTTCCTGTATATCCCTCAAACGCTGTTGCTGTCAGTTCTTGTTATCTGTTACCTTCGAGTAAGCATTTAGAAAATCTTCTCTTCCTTTATAACTAACATGCTGACAGATTTGTTTTACAAAGTAATTTTCTGTCAAGAAACACCGACAGATCAAATTATTTTTGACAAGAGACATTTTGCGGTTACAAATTATAAACACAAGATTGTACTCAACGAAAATGAACCATCAGCCAAGACTACAGACAATAAGTGTATAGTGGCGCCGAGCATAGATGGCTGTATTTCAGTTAGTGTGACGGTTTTTATTTTTGGTTATTTCCTCTTCGCAAAAACACATTAACTGAATTATTTTTATATATATTTGATTGTAAATCTGTTGACGAAAGTACTGCTCACCTCATCCTTACAAGCAGGAAATTGCTCAATAAGCCTAGCTACTCCTCCTCAGGAATAAACTCCCATCAGAATTATTCCACTTGTCTGACCCATCATACGAACTCACCAACACTTCACCTTTTGCAATTTCTGCGCAGGTCTTTAAATCAAAACTGAAAACATTCCTCTTCCACATATCCTATCCTGATACCGACTCTTCCTTCCTCTTATCTAGCTCCAATTTCAAACACCAAGTCTGGGCCTTCGATCTTGTCCTGGAACCGAATCCGCCTGCCTGACTCCTGGATCTTGACCTGGAACCGAACCCTTTTGCCTATCGATTTTGTTTTGACTGAGCGCCTGTAAACAAGCTGGTTCCTGCGACTTAGAAATCTCGAGCTTACCATTACAATTACGTTGTTAAGCGTTCCATTGTATGCTTTACGCGTCGTGAAGATATCTCGCAGTTGCCAATTACAATTTACATTATTTATAGCCGACCAATAACGATCGACTTCACCTTTAGCTGACCAATGAGAGCTGACTTTTACCTTGGGTGACCAATGACGATCAACTAAATATTTCTTTAACCGTGATACATTTTTCCAACTTGTAATCAAGAACTTAGGTAGCGATAATATCAAAATCGGTGACTATACGATTCATTCTATATTTTTAAAGACTTTATTTCAAAGTTACTTAGATTCAACGCTGATAAATTTGTCTCTTTTAAGTAATTTATTTATAAGAAGCACCAGAGTTGAAAGTCCGGCGAATATTTTAACTAAAATTTCCTAATACTGATCTTACATTTCCGATTACAACAACTATAAATGAAACAATTTTATTGAATTTTTAATATAAAGTTACGTTAAATTTGTTAGTCGAAACGAAGTTTAATGAGGAAGTTATTTGGGCATTTCCTTGGTTTCGATTCTGAAAATAATAAAGCTATTTTTGTCTCCTAGACACAGATAAACAAAAGTTATGGCTTCTGCACCACGAGTGGGTGTTGGGCGCGGACGGGGCATTAAGAGTCAAAAGCCAGAAGTAAACCCAGGGTTTGGATTGAAGGTAAAATTTTATGATTAGTGTATTATCGCCCGCGGTGTGTTCTTCATATAATGATTTTCTGTAGTTATTAAGCGCCACTATAAATGACAAAGGTGTTGTTGAGCTCAAGGTCTCTACACAGTAGCCATCATGTTGAATTCATACTGAAATTCTAAGGTTTCTTTAAAGGCTTTAAACATAGCACTTGGATTATAATCCATGTTATAAGAACTTGTCAGCAGTTTTTGCAGTATAGCTGTTTAAAGACTTGTAGTTAGCAGGATGTAAAATAAATGCAAATGTACACAGTATTCTATAGCGACCATATGGCCTCGACCCTACTCATTTTTTCAACGAATTTATCGGGTGAGATTCTTCACTACCGCTGCCTGTTTTAATGGTAACTACATTTGCAGTTGTCAGATGCTACTACTTACTTGCCTACTTACTCGATTTATGTACTTACTTGCCTAATTACTCGATTTATGTACTGTAGATCGATGAAGGAGAAAGGGCTTCACCGATGGAGCATTTGTCTTTGTTGATCAACAACATGGCGCTAGAAGACAACAAACTGGAAATTGAGCCGGTGAAATGGGCGTTCACGAAGGCAGCGACAACCAAGGAACAGCTAAACAACGCCGTCCAGTTGCTCATTTCGCGCTGTTTAAAGGAAGAAATGTTTGTGACGTGTGCGACTACCATGTGCAGCGTCCTGAATGACGTGAAGGTCGAGGATTTAACTCTCCGAAAAGCCTTCCTCAGTCTTCTCCAGTCTACTTACAAACGCAAGTGTCACACGCATGTATTGTGACTGCCTCTTGCAAGGGTGGTGGCATTGGTTTGAAAGTGTGGGAGCCATTGGCCATCTTCTACCTGTAAATATAAACTCTCCTTCGCTTGCCTTCTCTGCTAGATCTTTACAACCGGGCTGAAAGCCAAACTTTCCAAAATATCCTGTTCTTCATCCGATCCTAAGTCATCATAGACCACCACTGCCATCATAACCGCTTACCACCTTAATAATGATAATGATAATAACAATAATGATGAGTCTATTCTTGAAGTGGCGCTTTATTAAATGTCAGATTACAATTACAGTAATAATAACAATAATACTACTGCTGGCATTTAAGATCCTTGATCCATTGGCCATTCTTCACTGAAAACACTCCTGTTTCGCAGATCCTATCCTGATTCCTCTTCGTCCCTTATATGTTGTGCAGATCCAGTTCCAAACCTCCCACCATAACCGTCTGACTTCCTGCCTGCCTGAATCTTGACCTGGAACTGAACTCTTCTTGCCTATCGATTTTGTTTTGACTGAGCGCTTGTGAATAAGTCGGTTCCCGTGACTTAGCTTTGGTTAGGCACCGCAGAAATCTTGAGTTTACGATTATGAATCACCAATCTTTCGTGCTTGTGAAGTACCTTGGTGTGCCTTATGTATTTACATATGTACGTGCATACCGGTAAATTTACTGGTATGTTTGTACATAAAGACATACATACTGGTAAATACAAGTTAATGAAGGACTGTTGATTGCGTTGTTTGTAGAGAAAGACGAGTTAAGAAAAGAAAGACCGCCTACAAAGTGGGTTGGATGTGTGTCGCTACTTGCTCAGTCCGTCAGCAAGATTCGTATGCCAGATGGTTCGCCTATGATTGCCATAGTCAAAGTTAGTCTGGAGAGTATTCTGCTTTGTCTCGACAGCTGTGCGACTGAAGAGGAACTTGAATGTGCTGCCATCCAGGTAAGAATGCAACTGCACCTAACGATGCATCGTGTTTTGGAGTAGTCACCCGAACATTTCATTTTCCAAAAATCAAACCCTATATTTGTTGTAACAAAGTCCAGCTCCCACGTGCCTTGGGTCACAGGTTTAGGATCTCCCACCCTGCGGGACCTTAATCTGGCTACTTGGTAATATTTAAGTTCTGTCTCCCACAACAAAGGAACTTAATATTTGTTCCGTAGGCCGAGTTTAAGAATTAATGCTTTGTATGAACTTCAGATGCAGTTACTTACCTTACACGCATTATAAGTGCTTTTAATAAATAAATGACTCTTGCGCTTTTAAGAGGTGCTCAAAAAGTGCAGTATAAATTTTCAGATACATCTACATCTGCTTGTGGTCCTGTTTCTTGTGCAGATTCTGAACATTGGTGATATCCTTTCAAAACACAACGAACCAGACAAGCTTGACGAACTCCGCAAAGCTATCTCTAGCGTCATTACCATGGCAAGGTTCGTCAGTCGTGATGCAGGTGTTAATTATGTAACGTTATGATTGTGGCTGCGTAATGTATGACAAAAGACAACAAAACAGTTTTGGATTGAAAGGCCGGTGATTGAAACTAGGAAACAACGTTTGGCAAAGATGAAAAGATTTTGGATACACGTAGGGAGATTTTGAAGTAGATATCCAGATTATGTTTCTTATTGTTGTATTGCATTTATTACATGCGCAAGGTCAAGAAATCTGAATCTGGGATTTATCACGCACCTCCACTGACATTATTATTATTATTATTTAGCATTTATCACTTGTACAAGGTCTGTATATCTGAATCTGAGGCACGAAGCAACGGTCAGTGAAGGACTTGCTCAAGGTCCCTACAAAGTATACGTCTCAGGGGAGGCTTGAACCCTTACTCTCCATATTACAAGCTGAGCGCTCTAACCAATGAGTTACATCTTGGAAAGTCTGTGAGAAATACTAATTTTGAGGCATTTCTTGAACGAAGAAAAAGAGCTTGACGATCGGAGACATGTTGGTAGTCGGATCCATACCTCGGGGGCAGCAATGTGGAATGCGTGAGAGCCTGACAGTTCGCATCGTGGCTCAACCAAATGACTGATATCAAAATATCGTAGGAGGATTTCAGGAGAGACTAGTTGTTGAAGGTAGGAATGCTCGTGGCAAGGATTTTGTAGGTCAGACGGTTTATCTTGAATTGTACAGGAGGCCGATGCAGCTGACCAACTGGGATTAAGGAGTTTGTACAATGAGGTGCACACAGAACCAGGTGCATCAGGCTGTTGAGTTCAAGATTCCAAGATACCTGGAAAAACCGAGTTGGCATATTCAAGGCAAGAACAGATGAGCAGGCTACGGTATGTGACATGTCTTTGGCAAGAGCAGACCTGACGTTCCATATTTAAAACATTTAAAATTTTAAATATTAAGTTTCATGGCTAAAATGTTTGTTGTTTTTGTAGGGGAAGTGAAGCAACGAGAAGAAAACTCATCGATGGGTTGGTGGTGTTGATTGGCAAACAGAAATGAAACAGCGGCCAAGAATACAGACTGACAATGCCTTACTGTCGCAGCAGTCTCGTTAACGTTCTCTGCGATTTCGAACTGGATCTGCTCAGAGTTGAACAGCAAGCATTCCCATCTAGTTGGATGCTTTTTTAAAAAACAGTTTAATCTTCAAAAGTGAACTATTCGCAAGTTTAAGAAGGTTTTTACATTCGTTATTTGTGCCTGGTTTGCTACAATGGAATTACAATTTTGAATTAGTTATCATAACATGTGTTTAATTTTAGCTTTAGAAAGCAACAGTGCTATAATACAAACTTGTTATTGCACAGTAGTTGTGAATCTTAAAGGTAGTGTTACAAAACAAGTTACGATGTCTAAAAGCACAACCAACTTTTCCAAATTCTTAGATTCGTTTGTATACAGCTGAAGAATCACAGAGTAGAGAAAACACCCGCATAATCTCATGCCCACTTTAGCTAACAATTGCTCTCGTGCAAGATTATACGACTGTTGTTCTCATTTCGTCCAAGTTGTTGACTGATCGACTTGCTTGTGGCGTTCTTTTTTGACTCGTGGAAAGCAGTGCCTTAGCTACACGGGAAGAAGCTTTGCCTTTCCGGCAGAGGTACTCGCCCGCAATTTCTTCCAGGCTGCCAGCCTTGTCCATGCAGGCGCTGTGACGGTTCGACAGCGGGACGTCTCGGAAAATTTTTATGTCGTGCTCAACTAAGCTATCCTCTGTTTCTGCGGCTGACTTGGGGCTTCGAAGGGCGCAACCGTTCATCTGCAATGCCGTCAGCATGGGTTTCATGTCTTGCAGGATGGGCGACACGTTTGGTAGTTCAAAATCTGACAGACTCGCGCTGTAGCACTTTGCTTGAGCCAGATCACTAGCATCGACGACGACGATGTGTGCGTCTGACTGCGTTGCGTTCTGAGTCAGTGGCGTCTGCTCTGCTGCAATTGTGCGTTCGCTAGCAGTTGTCGGCTCCTTTGCTTTCTGTTTCGACGTTTGACCTCTTAAAATGTTGAATCTTGCAAAACGAGAAAACGACGGCGTGCTTCGCCGGTTCGACTTATCCTTTTTCTTTTCGAATCGCTTCCCCGGCGTCAGTAGCGAAACGACGGCCAACCGATTTTTCGCCTTCTCCGAGTGACTCCGCAGGGCGTTTTTGCCGCGCACGGCGTCAACTCCAACCCCAGACAAGGTTTTTTCCGTAAAGGATCGCGACCGTCCTTTCCGCTTGCCCGAAACGTCGCTTGGTACAAAAGAAAAGTTGCAGTTGAGCGCCTCCTCGTGTGCGTTCAGGTTCTTCAACGAAGGCATCGACCGCGAACAGATACGGTTTTTCCCACCAACAAGTTCCGAGGCAATGCTTTCGGTTGGCGTAAGACATTGGTCGTCGCTGCTGTAGGCAATCTGGAAGTCGTTTGGTCCGTCAGCATCCATGGAAGCGAGGGATTCAAAGAGTTGCTCCATTAGCAGATCCCGTGCTGCTGCTGAAGCTGGAGTGTTTTGAACGTAGTGGACTGCCAGCTCCGTCTGGCTGGCATGCTTCACACGCAGATACGCCTTTTGACGCATGCGCCGTCTGAAAACACAAACATGGAAAATGTTAAAACAGCACCAAAAACAAATATACATAGTCAACTAACATATATATAAAGTCTTGCTTAGCCAGTTGTAATTTTAAGCTCTGCATATCCGTTGCTCATCGTAATCGTAATCAAAAACTTATAAAGCGCCACTTCAAGATAAAACTCATCAGAGGCGCTCCCCACCCAATTTCCCATGACTAATGGGGAATAACACGGTCTTCAAACGCTTGCGGCAAAGAGAGGGAGGAAGAGAGAGGAATTCCCGCCTAAGGTCACCAGGCAGGTTGTTCCAGGAGGCAGGGCCAACAACCACTGTAACTGTAATCACACATTTATATAGCACCTCTTTTCAATTTGTTCTGTCAATTCTTTGAAGTAATTCTGGTCTAAACTGAATATGCATCTCTTTAAAATTGCTTACCCAACTTAGCCTGGTTTCTCTGAACTATCAGAATTCGACCCGGCCTACCCAACGGACTGTGATTTTGACTTGAAGCGACCATCGACTGATGCCTTGGGCTATATGATAACGGCGCTACAGAAGTCTTTAGATTAGATTTAGATTAGATCTTCGGGAAAGACTAATCAGAGGCGCTCCCGACTACTGACAACGCAATATGACAATCGAACAAACATGTTTTCAAGACATCAAACAACTTTGTTTTCAAGCACTTAAGGAATTAAGGCAAAGGAGCTCATGTCGCAGGTTGCTAGACAACTTAGTAGGCAGTTAGGCTAGCAAGAAGTACTTTTGTGAGGCCCTAAAAGGCACTAAAGACATGTATGTATTCGGCCTAAGGACCTGTTTTGGAATGCCAGCGACTGATACCTACTACATTATCCCAGTGGCGCCACTTAAGTTCTACGATCAAATTAGATACTGTACATAGATATGCATCGTATCCCACATGTTGGAAGGCCATCCAAGCATAGAAACCCTGTGTGCCAGTTTGTACCCTTTGAGACAACTACTGTTTATGAACCGCAGCAAATCCTTTTTTTTTATTATTCGCCAGATGGCGCAAGTGTTCACCATCACATGCATACAGCTGGCCCACGCACTTACTCGAATAGTTCATATAAAATGCAGAGCTTTCTTCTCTACCAATATTCCTAAAAGTAAAATGGTCTAACAGCAGACACTTTTGCGCTTAGATTGCTAATGGACACACTAAACTGTCTGTTGTCAAAACATTCACCGTTACTTAGAACCACACAATTTGGCTGGCAGTCATCTACAATACTTCTTTTCTGTTCTTCTAACAATTGACTGCTAAATGATAAAATTTATGATCTTAATGACATTTCTAACATGACTGCGGTTTGCGCAGAGGGCGCCACTGATGAGTTTATCCTGAAGTGGCGCTATGCAAATTTTAAATTACAATTACAATAACTATTCTTGGCTACCAGACAACACGGATGCCGTTTCTACAACATCTCTATTCTGGACACAACCACAGGCTGTGTGTAGTCCGAAATTCAGCGGGCACAGGTTGAACTCTGCCACCCGTTCCATGTGTGGCGAAGGCACCCAGCTGGTCTCTTCAAACCTCTTGGGGGTCAGATATCATGGCTTATGCTTAGAGTTCTGGTATGGTTTTGTTCACTGTCACACAGGGGAATTGTAATCGTAACTCCGAGATTTCTACAGCGCCCAACAAAAGCCGCGCCGCGGGGACCAGCTTATTCACAGGCGCTCAGTCAAAACCAAATCAATAGGCAAAATGGTTCGGTTCCAGGTCAAGATCCAAAAGTCCGACGGAGAGACAGTGTGGCACGGTGGTGTTTGGGGTTGGAGAGGAGAGAGAGATAAGTGGAAGGGAAGAAGGGGTGTCAGGATATGATCTGTGAAAGAGGAATGTATCCAAACAGCTGTAGCCTCCTTGATTGGATCGTCTTCAACACAGGAATGTGCATCGTGCGTCGATAAAACCCCGCGCTGGTGATGTGAGTTGTATAGGGGAACGCACAAGACTCCACTGATGAATGTCATTGCCTCCACATCCTTTGTTAGAGTCCAATTCTTGGCCCCATACCCGACGGCCGACGGCCAGTATCCATATCGTGAAAAAACGGAGTTTGGTAATGCCTGAGAGCATTCTGGCAGCATCAGAATCTGCTGTCTGTATCATGACATCTTGTCATGGACCAAAAACATTCAACCAAGAGGTCAAAAAATGAAAATAGCTAAAGTAAAATATATGAATAATATTGGGTAAAAGTTGCAGGTAGGAAACTGTGTTGTGCACTCTGGGCATGTTGGTTGTTGAATTATATATATATATTATATAATAATTATACACACATACATACATACATATATTATATTTATACACACATACATGCATACATATATATATATATATACATATTTATACACACATACATCCATACATAGTCATAAATATATATTATATATATAATATTTATACACACATACATACATACGTACGTACATATATTATATTTATACACACACATACATACATACATATATTTATACACACATCTATACATATGTACATACATACATACATACATACATAGTCATATATATATATATGTCTACAAGTGGTTTTTGTGCCTTTAAACATGCTGGTCTACACCTAATTCACTACCACCAGCTTTGAGGGACCCATCTCTTTCTCTTATTTCATTTTGCAAACATATCGAAGACTTATCTTTTCCAGCTGCCCGCATTTTTGAGGTGAATTCATAAATCAGTGTGACTTATAAGTATCTGGTATCTGATTAATGATTATAAAAATATGGACTAGTTGAGCATGGTCCCTGCACCAACATGAAAATTATCCAAGAAGTAACTCAACAAGGGAGCCTAACAATTACTTTGGTAACGAACCAAACGAGACGAGACTTCTTTTACAGGTAACAAGCCAAAGAAAACCTATTCTGTTTAACTCTGTAGTTTACGCCACTCCCAAAAAACCACCTTCTAGACCAGCCAGGTTAGAGCACATCGCTTAAAATCGATTACTCTGCTTTTCCATCTCCAGGAAAACTTTGTAGTTTATGCCACTCCCAAAAATCACCTTCTAGACCAGCCAGGTTAGAGCACATTGCTTAAAATCGATTACTCTGCTTTTCCATCTCCAGGAAAACTTTGTAGTTTATGCCACTCCCAAAAACCACCTTCTAGAATCTAGACCACCATGCTACAGCAAGTTGCTTAAAATCAATTACTCTGCTTTTCCATCGCCAGGAAAGCCGCGAACAGTTTCCGTGCTGGGAGCATGCGTGATTCCAGATGGCAGGAAGTTTGCACAAGAAATAAGACTTAACGGCTCAACCTCCACACCAGACCTTTGAGCAGTAAACCGCACAACAGAACCGAAGAACAATTAAAGCAACAGGAAACGGCTTTTCATCAAGACGTCACCACTGGCTCCCGGAAATATTCGAGCAATTTCACGAGCAGATCCAGGCAAATCGAGGTAGAGCACTAAATCGCAATGCTTTGATCGCAGACGATCCAGGTCCAGCTCTTTAGCAGAGGACAGCTGCTCGGCATATAAAAGCATTAGGGAACATTAACTAATCAATAACATTTATCGGGGCCGTTATATTTAATGCACTGCGTGGAAGTCGCTATTTGCCGATACGCCGTCTACGATAGACCCAACACCGAGTGCATCTCGCATAGTTTTGACCGGTGGGGGAATCACTTAGGCACACACACACGCGCAAGCGCAGGCGCAGGCGCACAGATCCACCTGAAACTGGAACATATTGCTGGAACAACAGCGTCTGCCGAGGTAAATAATCTCCCGAGAACTGAATATATCAGATCTTGCTACAGGTCGGCTCGCTACCGTGAGCCAAAACATGGAATTTCGCAAAAATGTCAGAACAGACACTGCCGAATTCTTCTCATTCGCTGCCAAGATAAGCAGACAGCGTCAAAACGCAAAACGGAATTTTACTGATATTTCAAACTGAAAGAAATGTCAAATATAAGGAAAAGTCTCAGACTTCAAAGCACATTTTTATTATAAGATAAACTATCAGCCCCAGCAATCTCCATACATCTCAAACGGCATAGCAGAAGTTTAAAACATCTCGTACATCCGTCTACAGCCAGAGAACGTAGTGCCCTCTTTGGCCTCGGTCGTACTACGGCGCTCTATAAATCTGTTATTATTATTGTTATTATTATTATTTTTTACCCGAGGTACTGATGAGCCTTCAGGATTTCAAAAATTAGGGATAGCATTGTTCTGGGATGGCTAGTCTTAGGTGAAGTCATGCCCGGTGTCAAAAGTGCTGTATATTATTATTATTATTATTACTATTATTATTTTTTTTTACCCGAGGTACTGATGAGCCTTCAGGATTTCAAAAATTAGGGATAGCATTGTTCTGGGATGGCTAGTCTTAGGTGAAGTCATGCCCGGTGTCAAAAGTGCTGTATATTATTATTATTATTATTACTATTATTATTATTTTTTACCCGAGGTACTGATGAGCCTTCAGGATTTCAAAAATTAGGGATAGCATTGTTCTGGGATGGCTAGTCTTAGGTGAAGTCATGCCCGGTGTCAAAAGTGCTGTATATTATTATTATTATTATTACTATTATTATTATTTTTTACCCGAGGTACTGATGAGCCTTCAGGATTTCAAAAATTAGGGATAGCATTGTTCTGGGATGGCTAGTCTTAGGTGAAGTCATGCCCGGTGTCAAAAGTGCTGTATATTATTATTATTATTATTACTATTATTATGTTTTTTACCCGAGGTACTTATGATCCCTTGGGATTTCAAAAATTAGGGATAGCATTGTTTTGGGATGGCTAAAGTGCTGTGAAATGTGATTAATATTATTATTATTATTAGTAGTAGTAGTAGTAGTAGTGGTAGTAGTAGTAGTAAAATCTATACATGTGATCATAACACATTCTTATCAAATATTTCCCAGCAAACACGATGCAACAACTGGTATGCCGTAGATACTCACAAAATCAATTAAATCTGGAAACATATATCATGGGTCAACCGTTTTATCGTCGGGCCATCGGCGGTTTATCGCGCAGTAGCAATAATCATTGAAAACAAATCCAACTCGCATCGTGTGAACTCTATCCGATAAAACACGGGAATCCAGTTTCAACGAATCCGTGCGGCTGTATACCATTGCAAAAATTATATCCATATGGCTGACCCAGGAAGGCGTTCCGGCCATGCCATGCCCCCGTTTTTGATGTCTCTGTTTATTTTTGGCAGCCGTATCATTGAGCTCTCACCTTCGCGCTAGTTATCAGATCACAGTAAAAGCGGTAAAGATATAACTGGAAGACAGTGTTAAAAGCGACGAAACAGTGTTTTAATAACAGTACTAATTACAAGGGACTGCTCTTTCACAGCATCGTAATCGTAATCCCGGGATTCCTACAGTGCCCAAAGAAAGCCACGTCACACGGATCAGCTTATTCACAGGCGCTCAGTCAAAACAAAATCGATAGGCAAAAGTGTTCAGTTCCAGGTCAAGATCCAAGAGTCAGGCGGAGAGACAGCGTGGTGGCTACGGTGGGTGATATTTGGGATTGGAGCGGAGAGAGGGATAAGAGGAAGAAGGGGAGTCAGGTAAGATATATTACCAGTGCCAACTGTGACGGGCTAATCGTAATTGTAATTGTAAACTCGAGATTTCTACAGCGTCCAGTGAAAGCTAAGTCGCGGGACCAGCTTATTCACAGGCGCTCAGTCAAAACAAAATCGATAAGCAAGAAGGGTTCGGTTCCAGGTCAAAGGTCAGGCAGGTAGTGATAGCTCTTTTGTAATAGTGTTAAATGTCACTTCTTTGATAACGGTTCTAAATGTGACGAAAAAGTTCTTTGATAACGGTACTAGCTGAGCAGGAACACTTCTTTAATAAAGGCATCACAGTGAGGCTCAGATAAGTGGTTCCAAAATGGTTCCAATCCCATTCTACATACCCATCAACTGCTACAATGCCACAACACACATCCTGTTGACAACTTACCCCAACCCAGTCAACATATTTATAGAACCTACAAATTACACAAGTAACATACAGTCTATATATATATATATATATATATATATATATATATATATATATATATATATATATATATATATATATATATATATATATATATATATATATATAATTAGTTCATATACAGATGTATTCTCGCAGCCAGGCATACATATCCTTTACAAGTACAGGCTAAGTTCAAAGGTCACAGAGATATCCTATACGTCAAAGGCTGTTAAGTTTGAGTAGTGGAGATAATATTGCGTCCTGAGTAACCACTTAAACTGTGTATGATAGCTACTTGCTGTCTAATAAGCAAAGGCAGTCTACACATACAAACATACATATATACATACATACATACATGTATGTAAGTATATATCAGGGCATTTAATATAGTGTCTTTTAAGTACCTCACCGACGAGCTACATATGACTATTTAACTGGGTCCTTTTGAGGCAGTCTGCTGAACATATTCAAATGCAACAGTAGGCCTATACATAGGCCTACAGAAAACATGTACATATATACACAAATAAACATGTATATATACATGCATATAATATTACATACACTACATTAAATGAGGAAATATATATGCAAAAAAGCTACATGTTTCAAAACTCTATACGTATCCATATATGCGACAGTTATCTGACCGATCATACAAACTCATCCATGCTCCACCGCTTGCAATTTCTGCATTGGCCTTTCATTCAACACTGAAAACATTCTTCTTTCAGAGATCCTACCCTGACACCCCTTCTTCCTCTTATCCCTCTTTCTGCTCCAATCCCAAACATCACCCACCGCAGCTGCCACCCTGTCTCTCTGCCTGACTTTTGGATCTTAACCTGGAACCGAACCCTTCTGCCTATCGATTTTGTTATGACTGAGCGCCTGTGAATAAGCTGGTCCCTGTGACGTGCCTTTCATTGGGCGCTGTAGAAATCTCGGGATTATGATTACGATTATTGTCACTGTGCACGTTTTAAGGGCTAATAAATGTATGTTAGATATTTCATGTGTGCTCGTGTTTGCTTGTGTGTGCTTGTGAGTATGTGCTTGTGCGTGTGCTTGTATGTGTGTGTGCTTATGTGTATGTGCATGTGTGCTTACAAGTGTGTGTGTGCTTGTGTGTGTGCATGAGTGTGTGCTTGTGTGTGTGCATGAGTGCGTGCTTGTGTGTGTGCTTGTGTGTGTGTGCTTGTGTGTGTGCATGAGTGTGTGTGTGCTTGTGTGCATGTGCTTGTGTGCGTGCTTGCGTGTGTGTATGTGCGTGTGCGTGCGTGCGTGTGGGTGCGTGTGTGCATGTGTTTCATTCTGTGCTGCTCTGAATCGCCTAATACATCCTCCGAGAGGGGCTTCAAGGTGATAAACAAAAACCTGGAGATTCATGCTTACACGCAGCATCTCCGTTCCATCACTTAATTCACATTTCTCCACAGAAAAATATACACAGGTAGCCATAAGAGCTGTACACAAGAATTTCTCATTTAATAAGTACTCAACCTACTACTGAGCGCCTGGGAATAAAGCTCCCTCCCTCCACTCTTGGCTTTCTTGGGAGCTGAAGAAATCTCAATACATATATATATATATATACATACATATATATACACACACACACACACACGATGATTATATACGCATATATACAGTATATATATATACACACATGATGATTACATAATATGCTGTATATATACGCTGTATATATACAGCATATATATATACACACATGATGATTACATAATCATGGTGTGTGTAAATATATATATATATATAGTATATATATATATATATCTTGGTATACAGAGAGGAAGAGGAAGTAAACAGAAAAACATTTAAGTCACACAGACAGCGAAAATGAAAGAAAGACGGAGAGTGACAAACTCGACTAAGAGATAGACAGAGAGAGACAACGACGAGAAACCGGACAAGAAGACGGACAGGAAACGGGAACAAACGCGACCTCTAGCGATGAGGAAACGAAACGCAGGCGGCAATTAATGAACGCACAGAGAAAATCGAGACCGGAGTAAACACGCACTGTTTACGGTTCTCCTGTCGTTCGCGATTCCGCTAATTAGCCCACGACTTAAGGCTGAAAGCAATCAGCCGGTTGTTAGAGGGGCAGCTGTGGGGTCTGGTTCGGGGATGGGTAGTTGTAGGGTAGGAGCAGTAGTAGCGCTTGTGAATAAGCTGGTCCACGCGGCGCGGCTTTCTTTGGGCGCTGTAGAAATCTCGGGATTACGATTACGATTAGTAGTATTAGTAGTAGAGTAGTAGTAGTAGTAGTTCGTATGATGGGTCAGATGCCTAAAAATACACTAAAGCACCTCAACTCCGTGTAAAACCAAAGAATAATCAGTGAATTATTCCTACTTCCACAACAGCCCCATGAAGACAATTACACCCCAGCTGGCGGAGGAAGAGGCATCATGGAAATTCAAAGTATTGTCTTCAGCTACGATTTACAGGTAATGGGAAAAATCCCTATCCAGGTGAACTGTAGCCGCGATCGGTATAATCACCTTTGATCTGCATTCAGACTCGTCAATAAAATTAATACAACATCTATGAGAGTAGACATTTACTTATGCTAAATAAGGCATACAAGAACTCAATTGTGGGGACTTGTGTACACAACATCCTGTTCGAACAACTAATTAACCACTATTTTCACTAGTTTAATTAACAATTATCCAGTATATTAATTAACATACGAAGTGGTCTAAGCGGACCATTCTGGAAGGCAATAAATGCCTCAAAACAGACCAGTGCTTATAAAACCACTAGTATTTTTAGGCAGCTAGGTAAACAGATTTTGAGTGCCATAAATATCTGTAAATAGATGTAGCTTGTTAAGTTCGAAAGATACTAAAGATTGTAAATGCCTCCTAATAATGGCAATTGTAAATTGTAATACAGCTTCATTATCATAAATCACTACAGAAATTTAAAATCATCATCACCATGACCACTATCACCATCAACAACACCATTATCATCACCAGCAGCTGCATCATCATCATCACCACCACCACCACCACCATCATCATCATCACCACCACCACCATCATCACCACCACCATCATCAACATCATCATCATCATCTTCATCACCACCACAAACAATATCAAATTATCATAAACATCATCAACATCACCATCACAACCACAACCATCAATACCATGTGATTATCATCACCACTGTCATGATCTTGGACTCAATCATGGTCACAATCACCATAATCTTCCTCATCAAACAGCAACTCACATTTCCATTATGACATCCACCTGTCACTGACAAATATTTACCTGTCGTCATTAAAGACCACCTGTACTAACAGACATCAGCGCCACATACCTGATGAGAAACGTCATGGCAACGGACAGAACGATGACAGTTAGCGACAGGAGACTGACACAAACAGCTATGACGACAACCTCCATCTGCGAATAATCCGCCTTGGAATCTTCAGGATTCGCAATACGGATGGTTTCGATGTTATTGATCGCAACTGAGGATATCCCCGCTGATTCCTCCCCAAAGCTTGGCACGGTTGGGAGTGGCCCTTCGATCGAGGCCTCTTCCGAAGACGAGGCCACGTTCGATGACAAGGCCACATTCGCTGGACCGGTGTCCTCTGCCATGTCTGTCAGTTCCTCTGACGACGCTTGCCGATGGGTGGCAGTTTCAGCTGCAGAGGAAGCGTCAGCGATGGCAGGTGTCTCGTCAGACAGTTCCACAGCTTGTGTGCTCCGATCGTCAGCTGAAAACAGAAATACAAGAATACTGAAAGAAGTTTCTAAAGAGATCTTCTTTAAAGGAGCTAATAAAATACACAGATACATACATATAAACACATACACATAAACATACACACATACATACATACAAACATGCATGCATACATACATACATAAATACATACCTACATACATCCCCACTTACATACATACATACATTCATAAATACATACATACATACATAACCACATACATACACACATACAAACATACATACATAATTTATCTATATATGAAGGTATGCATATGTCTTGGCACACATACATACATATATACATAAATACATACATACACACATACAAGTATACATACATACACATACATAAATACATACACAGATACTTACATACATACATAGATACACTTACATACATACATACCTATGGAATGCGTCATTAGACTATAATTACAAGTTTGTTGATGCCGTCAGAGAATGTATTATGTTTATAGACTGCATTTCATAGATGCATTCCCATCACATATGCAATTATGCACCTGTCTAATGCAGCATATATATATATATAAATATACATACTGGTAAATATATATATATATATATATATATATATATATATATATATATATATATATATATATATATATACACATATATATACACATATATATGGGGTGTGTGTGTGTGTGGACCATCACGATCATTAAATGGGTTGGGCAGAGACCCACTTTCCTTTAGAGTATGTACATTATTTATACATATATATGTCTTTAATGCACATTTTATTGTGAACATATCTATATATATATAGGCCTATTGCATTAATTTTCGAATATATGTATATATATATATGTATATGTATATATATTTAATTTATTGCAGGAACCCACCTGCATGCACCTGGAACAAAGCTGCCAAGCCCTGGAAGCAAATACAAGTCTGCGGCAGTAGATATATTACTGATATATATATATTATTGATATATATATTATTGATATATATATATTATTGATATATATATTATTGATATATACAGATCTAACACACTGTGAAAAATACAGAATGGCAGTACTGTATATTAATTTGGGTGATGTGTATGCGTGTGTGCGTTTGTGTGTGTGTGTGTGCGGTGTGTGTGTGTGTGTGATGTAGTCTGTGATATGTGTGTGTGAAGTGGTGTGTGTGCGTGTGTGCGCGTTTGTGTGTGTTTGTGTGCATGCGTGTGTGTGCTTGTGTGTGTGCATGTATGTGTGTAAATATGAAATCCAGATGTCTTGGGGGGAGGGGCTGCTAGTCCAGTATGGTAACCACTAAGAAATCATCCAACTGCATTTATAATTTGACCTACACTCTGAACACATAAAACGTCTAAGAAAAAATGTTCGTGTACTGTATAGTTAAGATAAACACTACATTTTTAAAATACAAATTTCAAAATGAACTG